>ML797059.1:321633-337184 GCA_009831015.1 Picea engelmannii
ATTTATTAGATGAGCTTCATGGAGTGTCTTATTTTAAAAAGTTAGATCTTAAATCAGGATACCACCAGATCAGATTAAGAAAATAATATATTCCCAAAACAATTTGTAGAACATGTGAAGGGAACTATGAGTTCTTGGTCATGCCTTTTAGGTTGACTATTTCTCCTACTTTTCAAAGCCTCATGAACAAAAATTTCCGACCCCATCTTAGAAATTTTTTGTTGGTTTTCTTTGACGATACACTTATCTATAGAAAATCATGGGAAGACCACATTAAACATGTGGATAAATTCCTATAAATTCTCAAGAATAATCAATTGTATGTAAAAATATCCAAATGCGTTTTTGGGAATAAAGAAGTAGATGATCTAGGAGGATATCCACACAAGGATTCATTACTGTGCACACCATGAAGAAGATCATTAAAATGTTGATTGATGATAGGTGACAAAGTTTAAAAGGAATGATTAATTCCTTAAAAAATGATTAATACTTTAAATGAGTGTGAAAATCTCACACATTATTCATTCAAATTAGAAAAATGATTAATACTTGGAGTGAGTGGAATTACTCATGTATTTTTCATTTAATTTTTGAAAAGGGGAAAATAGTTGTGTGAGAATCCACCTCACAAATTAGTTTCTTAGTTTTAAGGGGAAATTAGTTATGTGTGAGAATCCACCTCACAACTAGTTTTTCTATTCTCAAGAAGAGGATGAGAGTCTCATAGGCTGGTTTGGGATTTTTCCTCATTTTACAAGTGGTTTCCTAGTCTCAATGGGAATTTAAGGGTCTCATAGGTTGGTTGAGATGCTTTCTCATTTTTTTCCTTGAGTTGTTATTTAGATCCTAAATTTGTGGATCTTGTCTCCTTGAATTATGGAGAGAGTGAAACTATATAAATTCCTTATGTAAGCATTGTGGAGGATGCACCTTTAGGCATCTTGGAAAGAGAGATTTGCATGGTGAGGGATGCAGTCCTTCTAGTGTCTGAAGAAATGTCACTTATGTGAGAGTCTTAAGTTCTTTGTGTAAGAGACGATTGCACTGGGTTTCATCCCTCTAAGGAGCATGTACCACATTTTGTGAAAAGGTTTTACCCCTGGCTAAAGGAAGGATAATAACGTTATTTTTTTTCCAAGTGGATATGTAGATGTAGCCAAAAGAGTCTAGTGAACTCCATTAACACATGGGTTTCAAATTATATGTGTGAGTTTTGATTGCATTCTCTCTTGATTAAGTAGAGATTAAATTACACATATGCACATAATTATGACCATTTGTTCATGTTAATATGCAATGCTTAGAAATTGTTTTCTCATGTACACATGCATTTAATCATCAGTAAAAGGTCCTCATTGTAGGATTTTTGTAGAGAAAGATCTCACAAAAAATTTCGGATCAAGTGGTATCAGAGCAGGTCTTACCAATTTTGTAGATTGTGAATGTAATCATGGGAAAGGAAAAAAAGAAAGAATGGATTTGTGAGCTTGAAGAAATAAAGTAGACCATTAAAGCAAAGAAAGTTGAATTAAGGAGGTTGCTTCAAGAATCTGAAGAAGAAAAGAGAAAACTACGACTACATCCAACCAGGAGGAGTAGTTGGCCAAACTTCAAGAAAATGAGCAAGTGTCACAAACAAGAATGGAGGTAAAGGATTCTCCATGTTCAATTCCTTCCCTCATTAATGATTATGCTTCTTTTGGTGCTTTTGAAAGGCACACCAAGGGCATTGGCTTGAATTTGCAGAGGAAAATGGAGTATAAAGGAGGAGGTCTTGGTATTGATGGCCAAGGCATCATTCAACCACTGGAGGTTGAAGAAAGACCCAGATATGTAGGATTGGTGTATGGTGAAAGAGAATGCTCAAAATTTCACGTCATCTCCAACACCATCTAATAAAAATGATAGCACATCACTTTTTGAAAGTGATAGATCTAGCACGATATTTCGGAGGAAATCGAAGTCTCCTCGAAAATCTTGGGATAACAAGAGTGTTGCAAAGCACTGGAAGAGGAAAGCTCCTTATAGTGAAGGCAAGAAGGACATGAAGTCACTCAAATATTGCACTCACTGCCAAATGAGTGGTCAGATAATTGGGAAATGTTAGAAGCTTCACCCCGAGCGTCGACATACACCAAGCAAGAAGCCCTTGCAAAATCCTATGCAGTTGAAAGCTTCATCCAAGTGGATCCTCGGTAAAAAAAAAAGACCAAAAATCAAGGTGTCCAGAATTCGACAAAAACAACACCAAAGTCAAAGAGCTCGTCGATATCTTTCCAACGGTGTGAAAATGGCCTCAAACGAACTTTGGATGCAAAAGTTATGGCCATCTTAAATTTTCGGCAAACAGGGAAATCTAGTGAAGTTCATACAGTGTTGACGTCAGCATAACGTCAGCATGATGTCGTGGAAGCACCATAGACTACCATGTGTCATGCATTTTTTTCCTTTTCAGGGATCCAAATGGACCAGTAAAAATGTGCCACATGGCATCCGTACGGACGCCACGTGGTAGTATGAATATTGACGTGTCGGCTGATGTGGATGTACAGTGATGATATCTGTAAAGTGACTGGACCATATGGAATGATGATGTGGCAGTACAACGTTTATGAAACAAGTGACGTGTCGACTGACTAAGAAGTACGATGAAAATGACGTGGTAGAGTGACTAGGCAGTACGACATATGACGTGGCACTAACTGGGTTGTTGACTAGGAAGTATGATAGATGATGTGGTAGCACCAAAGGATACCATGTGTCAGGTGGATTTTTCCTTTTCAATGGTCCAAATGGAATAGTAAAATTGAGCCACATGTCATCTGTACGAATGATATGGTAGTACGGAGGTGACGTGGTGCTGACGCAACAGGTGACATGTCGACTAATGTAGGTGTTGACTAGGCACTAACCAAGTCGGTGATCATACACCGACTGGGTTGTTGACTATTAATTGACCAACTAATCAAGGTGTGTCACGTGGCACCCCTCAGATGCCCAATGGGGGCTAGGGTTAAAAATTAAAAAAAAAAATTAAAATGCCACCAGACCGGCCGACGTCAGACCTGGTGGCCAACAAAAAATTAGAAATTGGCATTTTTTTATACCGGATAACCAAAGTGGGGAGGCTCGCTAGTATTGACCCCAGGACCTCCGCCCCATAATGCATATCTTTAACCAACGCGCCAACGACTTGTGTTGGTACATCCGCCCGACGTTGATCTATTTAACAATGCTTTTCCATCGGAAGGGATAGTTCCAGTGTGCGCTCATGTGTGGCCATGTTTTTCAATGCAACATGTGCATTTATTGAAAAGTACAGCCTCTGTTGACATAAATTTCGAGGCAGAAAGCCCAGAGAGGTCCAGAAGCGACAATGACATAATGACAACAAATTATAGTCATTTTTGCACAATTTTTCAAGTTGGATTCAATGGTGCAATCCTTTTTGTGATCTAAGTTGTAGAATTTGAGAGCTATGGCCAAGCCCATGACTACTTGGCACAGTTTACAAGGCAGAGTTGCACTCTTCATAATATGGCCAAGTTTACAATCAAAAGTTGCAGAATGATGAGACAAATTTGTTGGTGTTGTGTTCACTGGGAGTTGAGCATCTGATTGAGCGCCCTAGCACAAAACCCAATGTAAGTTTCATGCATTTATGTTTTTTGCCTCTTTTTGGAAATTGCAATAGGATTAATGTATGTTGAAGATTCTAGTGATCTTTAAGTGATGTAGTAAGGAAGCAAGATATGAATTATTACAAGATATCCATTGTTTGAGCCTTGCACGTAAGCCGAGATTGTGCAAAAAGAGGCCATTTTGACACTTTGATATACAGTAGTCATGTTTACAGTCAAAATTCTAAGAATTGTGAGACGAGTGTGATGATACTGAGCATGTTTCCTTGAAATTGATGTAAAAGGTTTTGATTAGCCACTCTTACATGATGATGAGAGTGAAGGCATTTTGTTCTATGCCTAAAATTTGTTAACCCTTGTTGGAAATATTGTAATGGGTCTTGTAGCCACTATTGAGTTAGATTGAGTGAGAGGCATTATTTTTTCCTAGGCCTGTTTTGGGAATCATTGTAGAACTTGTCCATGAGTGTTTTATAAACTCTTGGGAAGTATGGTACCGCTTTGAAAAAATTTCAAAAGGTTTAATCCATGTATTGGAAGCTACATATTTGCATTGATGCAAGTGTTGGCATCGACATCCTCATTCTGAAGTACAAAGATGAAGGAGAAGAAGGGTGCGGCGTTTCAGAGACATTTGTTTTGCAGATCAAGGAATAAACTACAGATTTACATCAATGCAAGTGTTGGCATCAACATCCTCATTCTGAAGTACAAAGGTGAAGGAGAAGAAGGGTGTGGAATTTCAGATACATTTGTTATGTAGATCGAGCAGTGGGGAAGTGCATCGTGGAGTGTAAGACTCTTCCTAGAATCTCGTTGCAAATATTCAAGTTTCTCTCTATACTTTTGGAGGGCCAAAAGTGATTTTTGTGGGGAGGTATGATCCAATAGGATCTCCACACAAGAATTCATTACTTTTCACACAATGAAGAAGATCATTAAAATGTTGATTGATGATAGGTGACAAAGTTTAAAAGGAATGATCAATGCCTTAAAAAATGATTAATACTTTAAATGAGTGTGAGAAGCTCATGCATTATTCATCCAAATTGAAAAAATGATTAATACTTGAAGTGAGTGGAATTACTCATGTATTTTTCATTTAATTTGTAAAAAGGAGAAATTAGTTCTGTGTGAATCCACCTCACAAATTATTTTCCTAGTTTTAAAGGGAAATTAGTTTTGTGTGAGAATCCACCTCACAACTAGTTTTTTTATTCTCAAGAAGAGGATGAGAGTCTCATAGGTTGGTTTGGGATTCTTCTTCATTTTATCACAAGTGGTTTACTAGTCTCAAGGGGAAGTTAAGGGTCTCATAGGTTGGTTGAGATGATTTCTCATTTTTATCTTTGAGTTGTTATTTAGATCCTAAATTTGTGGATCTTGTCTCCTTGAGTTATGGAGAGAGGGAAACTATATAAATTCCTTATGTAAGCATTGTGGAGGAGGCCCCTTTAGGCCCCTTGGGGAGAGAGATTTGCATGGTGAGGAATGTATTCCTTATGGTGTCTGAAGAAATGTCACTTATGTGAGATCCTTAAGTTCTTTGTGTAAGAGAAGGTTGCTATGGGTTTCAACCCTGTAAGGAGCATGTAACACATTTTGTGAAAAGGTTTCAGCCCTGGCTAAAGGAAGGATAATAAAGCGATTTGTATTCCAAGAAAATCTGGAGATGTAGCCAAAAGAGTCTGGTGAACTCCGTTAACACATGGGTGTCAAATTATATGTGTGAGTTTTGATTGCATTCTCACTTGATTGAGTAGATATTATGACCATTTTCTCATGTTAATATGCAATGCTTCGAAATTATTTTCTTGTGTTCACATGTAATTAACTGTTAATAAAAGGTCCTCATTGTAGGATTCTTGTAGAGAAATATCTCACAGAAAATTTTGGATCGATAGCGTATTTGGGTCATATTGTTTCAAGGGAAGGGTTTGAGTTGGGCCCTTGAAAGATCCAAACTATCACAAAATGGTATATTCCTAAGAACATCAATATTCTTAGAAGATTTTTGGGTCTTAAAGGATATTATCGGAAATTTTTTAAGATGTATGTAATACATGCCCATTCACATCTCTCTTAAAGAAAAAATTATTTGTATGGAATGAATATGCCACCTTTTCATTCTCACTCTTAAACAATGCCACGTATTCTACACCAATATTGGCAACACTTAATTTTGGTAAAACATCCATGGTCAAATTGATGCATCAAGACAATGAATTGGAGCAATATTGATGCAAGAAGGGAGACCATTGGCTTTTGAAAGTAAACAATTCAAGGGAAAATAGTTGGTGAAATATACATATGAAAAAGAAATGGAAGCAATTTTACATAAAATGAAAAAATGATGACAATATCTCATTGGGAGGAATTTTAAGTTCAAGAAAAACCATGATAGCCTAAAGTACTTTTTGGAGAAAATATTGTTGTCAAAAGAGCAACAAAAATGGGTAGCAAAAATGCAAGGGTTTGATTTTGAAATAATCTACAAAAAGGGAAGGAAAATCTGGTAACAAATGCCCTTTTCATAGTAGAAGAAGTGTCGAGTTTATATTCCATTAAATCTTCCATTCTTGTGTGGTTGGAAGAAGATTTCCATGAATGTTGGCCCTTGGTTATGGAAGCAAGCAAAGATCAAGGAAGAAAAGGAAAATTGCGAACTGTGCAGAAGACATAGTGATTGTTACTGGGTTGAAGTGAGAAAAAGAGAAGAAAAGACGAAGCGAAGTAAAAGGAAGCAAGTCGTTGGACGAGGAGATCAAGGATGACAGATTAGCAAGGAGGAAGGATTGTGGACAACTCAGCTAGTGGAAAAAGCCACCGTTGGATGCTTTGGAGCACTGTGCGAGAAGGAAGGAAAGACAAGCTGGCAAAGCCCTAAGAACGCAGGTCAAGTTGACCTAGGGTTTTAGACACCTAGGGTTTTAGTATCTAGGGTTTTGACACCTAGGTTTCAGCCTAAGGATGTCGGTGATCTATTGTAATGTATAAATAAAGGTTAAGAGGACCTGGGTCGGGTTGTTTCTATTGTGTTGTTACTATCGTTCTAGTTTACTGTTGGTAAGAGTGATTATTGTTGTGAGAGAGAGAAGTGCTAAGTGTGAGAGCCTTCTGGTACTGTAAGATCTCCAGATGGGTGCGAAAATCAAGTCCTACAGTTGGGTGTGCAAGAAGGGGAGAGGAAGAGAGAAGAAGAATGAAGATCTGTTAGTTGAGAGCGCAGACAAGAACTGTATGCTTCATATTAATACATTATAAAGCATAGTTCTATGGGTGTATCCCTAGAGAGAGGGTGAACCACGTATATATTGTGTCGTATGTGTGATTGATGCTCTATTCTTTGTCATTGATATTCTGCTATTGTATTATTGTGTTAGATCTGATTGATAGTTGTGTGGAGTAGATCTAAGTTAATAAGTGATAGATGCATGCTGTATTATTCTGGATTAGATCCACTTGATATTCCCCTTGGTTGTAGACATATATGTCCTGCAACCCCCCCATAGTTGCTACGGGTGAGACTGCATCTGCTTCGCAGGTGTTGTCGAAAGGGCGAGTAGTTAGGGCTTGTTGGTGTGCTCTTGGAGATGAACCCTGGGTCTGCCCCTGTGCCAACAAATGGTTCTGTCGCCAAGACAAGAATCTTCTTGAGGGAATGTCAAGGTGGTTTCCATCAAAGACAGAGATTCAGAAGTGGATAGAGGATCAAGAAAAGGACTTCGATGAAGCCCAGAACAAAACCCTAATCTGAGTACAGAGGATTGGTTAGGAAGATATATCTTTATCGATATACACGAGATATTCTTTGGAGGAATCCATCAAGAGCTATATGACTGGTTATCTAGGTTAGCAGATACCCAGTTTGAGATTAGATCTAGACCTCCTTTGGTTTGGATGTCAGCGCTGATCAAGAAGGTCAAGAGATTTGACAATGCCATGTTGAGAGCAGTAGATCACTGGTTCGATAGCACCATTGGAGGTACATCACTGAGTTTGTTGTTGACAGAGTAGAGTCATATATCCAAGTCGAGAGATATTTCTTCAAGGGACCCAGAGGAAAATTTTTACATTTTCTGAAGTTAAGGATCAAAATGTTATTGCATGAGAAGAACATCTGGAAGATATAGTAGATTGGTTGGATTTGAAAAGGCTAATGTTCAATAATTCAGACAGTGACATCGACACAGAAGTTGGACATATGTGCAGTGGGAGAGTATTCAGAGAAGTTCATCTTGAGAACATGTTCAAGAAGAACTACGGGGATGAGGGTTTCTATAGCGGAGAAGAGGTAGATCTGACAGACGAAGAGCTTTTAGAACCCACTAGATCAGAGGAAGGGAAAGATGAAGAGCCTCGCCGGGACAAGCCAGAAACCTCAGGAACTGTGCAAACTATTGAAGTAAGTACTATTATTCCTCCTGTTCATTCAACAACATTAAGCAATCAGAGTCACCAAAGCGTTCAGAGCACTGTCACTAGTAGTTCAACGTATACTCAGTCAGGAAACCTAGGTAGATATATGGCAGATGAGATGAGGCTCCCTATCTTTAGGGGAGATGGATCTGAAGACCTTGATCAACACTAGTTCCTACGCGAAGCTGTATGGAATATTAAAAATGTCACCGATGAAGCTGTTAAAAGAACTTAGTTTAGCACCACTCTGAGGGATTGCGCACTGAGATGGTACATGAAACTTGTCCAAGGACTTGCACAGCCTAAGCCACTTAATGAGATCAAGAATGCGTTGATTGCAGAGTTCAAGAAACCCAAATTAGAGTCACAACACAATGTATTACAGAGCTAAAAGAGATCAAGCAGAAGGTAGTTGAACCTATTTGGGAGTTTGATCAGAGATTCAAGACCTTAACAGGCCGATTGACTTTCTAGATCCCAGATGAACAGAACAAGGAATGGTTCATTGTTGCTCTCCTACCCCACATCAGAGTTCCTCTGATGAAATAGAATATTGCTTCATAGGCTAAGGCACTGGATATCTTCATGAAGCTTGAATCATCCCCTATGGGAGAATCCATCTCAGGTATGAGTCAAATCTTGAGTCAGCTAACTAGTTTGTCTCTACAGGTCGAAGATATGAAGAAAGACAAGGGAAAAGATGAAGACATTTGGTGTGTCAGATGCAAAGCAGAAGGCCATGACAAGGAGAAGTGTCCCCTATTTCATGAATACTTGGCCTCTGGAGCTTCGAGCCCTTTGAAGCAAGTCACCCTACCCTGGTGCAAGTTATGTTGAAACAAACATCGCCCTGGTGAGTGCTACTACATGCAAAAATACGTTCAGACACCCACAAATTTGTATTTCACGTTATGTAAGTCAGTAGAGAATGACAATAGGGATTGTAGGGCTTATGAACTCATGCACGAAAGGTCAAGATAAATATACAAAATTCAATTCGAAGTACAACAAGAAGGAAACACTACGCAATATAACTCTCTAGGAAGGGGAAACTTCAATCCTTGCGATGGATTCAGAGGACGAGGACAAGGACGAGGTATGGGTCGAGGTTGAGGAAAAATCATCTGTTATAGCTATGCGCAACCATGACACTTAGCAAGGGATTGTCAAAACCCTTGCACTACTTGCAACTACTACAGTTCGTTTGAACACGTTATAGAAGACTGTCTTGTGCTGCTAGCTAAGCTTCACGAGAGACGAGGACCTCAGCAGAACCCACAAGTGAAATTGATATATGTTGAACCTCGCGGAGAAGACCCTAGATTCGTTTTTATCACTCGAGGAGGCATTGTTACAGGAGAAGACATACTGACCCAAGAAAATACTACAAAAGACTCGGGAATCAGGAAAGCAGCAGAGAAGACCCAAAGTTTTGATGCAAAGAAATAAAGACAAATATTTGAGGAGGAAAGAAAAGAGTTCAAAGTAGATCAAGGTTCTTCATCGAAGACAAGACCATAAGTAAGAGAATATGGAATGCCTCTGACATTTGATCAGTCTGCTTCGCCAAAAGAAGGAAAAGAGGTAAGCAAGCTCATGGAATTTTTATATACTTGTATTAAGTTGATTAAGGATGAAAGCGTTGTACAAGAGCTACAAAGCCTAATCAGATAGTATGAGCTAGGAAAGATAGACCCCTTACTGAATAGGGTAGTACACCAAGTATCTAAAAGGAGAAGGACAAATAAGGAATTACACTTGAATGCTCAAATATGAGAGTATGACATAGACTATGTGGTCCTCGACTTAAGGTCGGAGGTCAATGTCATGACGAAGAAAACCTGGGCACTGATGGGAAAACCAAAGTTGATCTATTCCCCTATCAGGCTTAGGATGGATAATCAGAAAGTTGTAAGCCCCTTTGGAAGATTGGAACATGTCCCTGTGGACATCGACGGAGTAAGAACGTTTGCATATTTTGAGGTAATTGAGATAGTTGATGACAACTATCCTTACCCTGCGTTGTTAAGAATTGATTGGGCTTTAAATAATTCCACTGTGGTTGATTTAAAGAAAAGACGTATGACATTTGAAAGAGATGGCCTTAGGGTCATCTCGCCTTTAGATCCAGATGAAGGTCAGCAATACACAGAACCCATTAGAGAGGAAGACCGCGCATATGAGCTGGAAAACATATACAAACTAACTGCTAGACAACAGGATTACATCAATTCTACGGCCAATGGAAACCTAAGTTGGCGAAGTGACAACACATGTTCATCAGATTTAGAAGAAGCACTGGAGAACTGGCAGAATAAAATGTATGAAGTATCTACAAGGAGATGTGCTATATTAACCAAAGAAGTTTGCTAGATCATCACAACAGTAAGTCACTTACCCACATTTGATGGTCTGAATCCTTTAGAAGCCTTCTTATCAAACTTCGAAGCAAGTGTACCAATGCAACAGAGATTGTTGGCAATGGATGAGGCCTTGAAAGCAACCCCAACAAGATGGTATGGGACACACAAAAGCAATATCACAGACTGGATACAATGTCGTACTTTGATGACAATGCGGTTCTCAGCACAAGTAGAAGGTTATGAAGTTCAGTACACAAGTCGAAGCTTCCTGAAGGACCATGTGCGAAGTTGTGAGGAAACTTGGAGCAACATTCCTCAAGAGTAGTGGGTACACAAATTCATCAACACGCTGGACACTACCCCTATCAACTGGTACCTTCAAGCAGAGCTATGCCTCATCACTATAGACTGGGAAGGTATGACTCAAAATTTTGTAACCACCTTCTTATTTGAAAGTCAATATCCTTTAGTAGATCAAGCATTATAGATTGTGATACAGAAAGTATTTGAGGAGGCATCTAGCCTCCCTTTGGAAAAAGAAGAGGATGAATGGACTACGCCTCTCCAGAAACTGCAAAGCTGTTACAACATCAATGTTGATGAAGACGATGACCCTAGGAAGGTGAAAGTCGCTGAAACAAAGGTCCAAAGATATGTGGAAGGACCAGGGGTTGAATTACCATTCATTGGACAACCAATCAAGATTAAAATATTCAATATTGGAATAGAGGAGACACTGAAGCTGGCCAATGTGGGATATTATTGGGATGTTGCTACCATTGACAAGATTACAGAGTTACTGCTCGAATATCAAGACTCATTTCCGACCAAGTTCACTGATATGAAGGGAATCAAAGGCCTTATGGGAGAGATGAGGATCCCTTTGAAACCAGATGAAAAACCAGTCAAACAGAGACCCTACAGATTGAACTCTAAATATAAGGAGAAAGTGAAGTTGAGCTCGACAGAATGCTAAAAGAAGGGATTATAGAACCTGTCAAAGAGTCAGAGTGGATTAGCCCTATGGTGGTGCAAGACAAGAAGATAGGAGAGATCAGGATATGTGTAGATCTCGGGAAGTTGAACGATGCCTGTTTACATGACCCTTTCCCTACGCCATTCACTGACGAAGTGTTAGATAATGTGGGAGGCCAGGAGGTATATTCTTTTACAGACGGATTTTCAAGATACCATCAGATCTGGATTGCCAAGGAGGATTGCCATAAGACCACGTTTGCAATAGAATGGGGATCCTACTAGTATACAGTGATGTCGTTTGGATTGAAGAATGTCGTAGCCATCATTTCCAGAGTGGTGGTCGAAGCATTCAAGGAGTTTCTGCATAAATTTCTAGAAGCATATTTTGACGATTGGACTGTTTTTAGTTTATTGAAAAATCATGTTGAATGTCTAAGGCTAATGTTGGATAAATGCAGGCAGTGCCAAATTTCTTTGAATCTGAAGAAGTGCATCTTCTTCTCACCATTTGGAGTAATATTAGGTCATATTTTATGCAAGCAGGGATCGTTGGTTGATCCATCTAAAATTTCCATTATCGTTGATCTTCCACCTCCTACTTCAATCAAACAACTGCGCACTGCGCTGGGACATACTGGATATTACAGAAAATTCATCAAAGGATATGCCCAGATTACAACACCCATGGAGAAGATTTTAAAGAAGGACTGTCAGTTTAGTTGGACAGAAGAATGCCATCAGATCTTTGACACTGAAACAAAAGATGGTTACCGCGCCTATTCTGGTCTTCCCAGATTGGAGTAAGGAGTTTCGTGTGCATGTCAATGCATCTTCCATTGCATTGGGAGCTGTATTATCACAACTAGGAAAGTGCACATGAGCAAGTTACATCATCACTGCGACATAATACTTGACCAGATGGGTTGAAGCCAGAGCAGTTAAGGACTGTAGTGCAACTAGAGCTGCGCGCTTCATATTTGAGGACATCATAAACAGGTTTGGATGCCCAAAGATCCTTATGAGTGATCAAGGCACACATTTCATAAATAAGACTGTTGAATCCTTGACTGAGGAATTTGAAGTCTACCATCAGAAGAGCACACCTTACCATCCACAAGAAAATGGGCAGTGGAAGCATTCAACAAGATCTTGGAGACAGCACTGACGAAGATCTACAGTGTGAATAGGGATGAATGGGATTTAAGAGCACCAACAGTACTTTGGGCCTATAAAACCACCTATAAGAAACTAACAATGCAGACCCCTTTCAATTTGGTGTATGGTCTCGAAGCCATTGTCCCAATGGAATAGTTGGTACCAAGCTTAAGAATTGATGCCTTTATAGATATGGATGACACTGGTGTTGTTCGCAAGAGGCTTGCACAATTGGTCGAACTCGAAGAAGACAAATTTATTGCAGGATTCCATCAGCAGGTTCAGAAGGAAAGAGAAAAGGCCTATCATGATAGGCACATCAAGAAGAAGGCATTCAAGAAAGGTGATCTAGTACTGGTATATGACAGTAATTTCATTATGCATCCTGGGAAGTTCAGAATGCATTGGCTTGGGCCATTTGAGGTTTCTTATGTTACAAATGGAGGAGTTGCACAACTGAAGACGTTGAACAAAGAAGGGAAGGAAGGTCTGGTAAATGGGAGTCGAATGAAGTTGTACTATGAAAACTAGCTACCTTGCAGCTCTCAGTAAAAGCATGAAGAAAATGGTATAGGTACCAGGTGCAGTTGAAACTAGGTACCAGACACAGAAAAGACAGTCTGCACAAGGAAGGAAGGGAAAAGGCTGCATTACGTAAGAAAAGGCTGCATTACGCAGTCCAAATTCGAAGTAAAACAGAAGGATCAGATATGAAGTGCCTTGGGATGAGTCACATGTGAGTGTTGGGGGGTTGTTGGCCCTTGGTTATGGAAGAAAGCGAAGATCAAGGAAGAAAAGGAAAAATTCAAATTGCGTGGAAGACACAGTGACTGCTACTGGGTCAAAGTGAGCAAAAGAGAAGAAAATATGGAGAGAAGTAAAAGGAAGCAGGCCATTGGACGAGGAGATCGAGGATGACAGATCAACAAGGAAGAAGGATCATGGAAAACTCAACAAGTGAAAAAATCCACCGTTGGATGCTTTGGAGCACCGCGCGAGAAGGAAGGAAAGACAGGCTGGTGAAGCCCTGAAAACGTGGGTCAAGTTGACCTAGGGTTTTAGACACCTATGGTTTTGGTATCTAGGGTTTTGACACCTAGGTTTCGGCCTAAGGATGTCGGTGAGCTATTGTAATGTATAAATAAAGGTCAAGAGGACCCGGGTCAGGTTGTTTCTATTGTGTCGTTACTATCGTTCTAGTTTACTGTTGGTAAGAGTGATTATTGTTGTGAGAGAGAGAAGTGCTAAGTGTGAGAGCCTTCTGGTACTATAATATCTCCAGCTGGGTGTGTAGATCAAGTCTTGCAGCTAGGTGCACAGGAAGGGGAGAGGAAGAGAGAAGAATAATGAAGATATGCTAGCTAAGAGTGTAGACAAGAACTGTATGCTTCATCTTAATACATTATAAAGCATAGTTCTATGGACGTAGCCCTAGAGAGAGGGTGAACCACGTATATCTTGTGTCGTATGTGTGATTGATGCTCTATTATTTGTCATTGATATTCTTCTATTGTATTACTGTGTTAGATCTGATTGATAGTTTTATGGAGTATATCTAAGTTGATAAGTGATAGATGCATGATGTATTATTCTGGATCAGATCCACTTGATATTCCCCTTGGTTGTAGACATCTCTGTCTTGCAACCTCCCCATAGCTGCTTCGGGTGAGACTGCATCTTCTTCGTAGGTGTTGCCGAAAAGGCCAGTAGTTAGGGCTTGTTGGTGCACTCCTGGATCTGAACCCTGGGTCTGCCCCTATGCCAACAATGAATGAAAAAATAATAATAATACTATACAAAAAAATACAATGTATTTTTGAAGGGGCGAGCTCTATGTAACATTGGGAGTGGAAGAGAGATATCATTTGGTACAAGCATAGAATATTTGTATGCCCTCAATAAAAATTGAAGAAACAAATATTAAGGGAGTCTCATGACTCTCTGATGGAAGGAAATTCAAGGTTCCCTAAAACATATCAAAGGATCAAAAAATATTTTTGGGGGGAAGGAGTGAAGAAAGATACTCAAAAATTTGTAAGAGAATGTCAAGTTTTCAAAATAAATAAATGAGAGATAGTAAAATCCCCAGGGTTACTTTAACTTTTACACATACCTAATCAAATATGGGAAGAGATATCGATGGAATTCATTACAAGTTTAGCAAAATCAAAGGGTAAGGATTCAATTTTTGTGGTCATGGATAGACTCACAAAATATGCACATTTTTGTGGAATTAAAAGTACATATGTGGAAATCCAAGTGGGAAAAGTGTTTATGAAATAAATTTGTAGACTTCATCAATTTATTAAATTAATATTAAGTGACAAATATACAAAGTTCATAGGTGTAACATCCCCAACCATCTATTGGGCAATGTTGTTGATTAAGGTTGGTTGTCATTGATGTCAACCCTTGAAGAAATCCCCGTAGCACAAAGGTTTAGGTAATGGACCCAATATTGTTTGATGTAAATATGACTCATTATCGTTTTTTCATGGTTGATAAGAAGTAAATATGGATGAACTCCAAAGTGGTCCCCTTATGGTAAAAGCCCTCACGGGAAGACGCTTTGTGGAGTAAGAGAACCCATGCTTAACTGTGGAATAATGAGATGAAGGAAAGTGAATTTGTCAGGGAAAATATCCTAGATGGATAGTGCTTGTCATTTCATTTATGGTGGTATGTGGAATGTCACATAATTCCTCATGGGTAGAGAGTTATGGCCATGAGAAGTTGGAGACCCCAAATTTGGGTAATGGACCCAAGTTTGTTTGATGGGTAATGGTATGAGTTATGATATATTTTCAAATAATACTATTCTATATGGATATTACATGTCATGCCATTTTTGGTGGTATGTAGAACGTCACATAACTCCTCACGGTTTGAGAGTTATGGCCTTAAGAAGTTGGAGGACCCTCATATGTCATCTAGAAGCCCCAAAAGGTCAAAGTAGTCAAAGTGGTTTAAGAGATTTTAAAAGGTAAATAAT
>ML797059.1:342835-358330 GCA_009831015.1 Picea engelmannii
ATTTATTAGATGAGCTTCATGGAGTGTCTTATTTTAAAAAGTTAGATCTTAAATCAGGATACCACCAGATCAGATTAAGAAAATAATATATTCCCAAAACAATTTGTAGAACATGTGAAGGGAACTATGAGTTCTTGGTCATGCCTTTTAGGTTGACTATTTCTCCTACTTTTCAAAGCCTCATGAACAAAAATTTCCGACCCCATCTTAGAAATTTTTTGTTGGTTTTCTTTGACGATACACTTATCTATAGAAAATCATGGGAAGACCACATTAAACATGTGGATAAATTCCTATAAATTCTCAAGAATAATCAATTGTATGTAAAAATATCCAAATGCGTTTTTGGGAATAAAGAAGTAGATGATCTAGGAGGATATCCACACAAGGATTCATTACTGTGCACACCATGAAGAAGATCATTAAAATGTTGATTGATGATAGGTGACAAAGTTTAAAAGGAATGATTAATTCCTTAAAAAATGATTAATACTTTAAATGAGTGTGAAAATCTCACACATTATTCATTCAAATTAGAAAAATGATTAATACTTGGAGTGAGTGGAATTACTCATGTATTTTTCATTTAATTTTTGAAAAGGGGAAAATAGTTGTGTGAGAATCCACCTCACAAATTAGTTTCTTAGTTTTAAGGGGAAATTAGTTATGTGTGAGAATCCACCTCACAACTAGTTTTTCTATTCTCAAGAAGAGGATGAGAGTCTCATAGGCTGGTTTGGGATTTTTCCTCATTTTACAAGTGGTTTCCTAGTCTCAATGGGAATTTAAGGGTCTCATAGGTTGGTTGAGATGCTTTCTCATTTTTTTCCTTGAGTTGTTATTTAGATCCTAAATTTGTGGATCTTGTCTCCTTGAATTATGGAGAGAGTGAAACTATATAAATTCCTTATGTAAGCATTGTGGAGGATGCACCTTTAGGCATCTTGGAAAGAGAGATTTGCATGGTGAGGGATGCAGTCCTTCTAGTGTCTGAAGAAATGTCACTTATGTGAGAGTCTTAAGTTCTTTGTGTAAGAGACGATTGCACTGGGTTTCATCCCTCTAAGGAGCATGTACCACATTTTGTGAAAAGGTTTTACCCCTGGCTAAAGGAAGGATAATAACGTTATTTTTTTTCCAAGTGGATATGTAGATGTAGCCAAAAGAGTCTAGTGAACTCCATTAACACATGGGTTTCAAATTATATGTGTGAGTTTTGATTGCATTCTCTCTTGATTAAGTAGAGATTAAATTACACATATGCACATAATTATGACCATTTGTTCATGTTAATATGCAATGCTTAGAAATTGTTTTCTCATGTACACATGCATTTAATCATCAGTAAAAGGTCCTCATTGTAGGATTTTTGTAGAGAAAGATCTCACAAAAAATTTCGGATCAAGTGGTATCAGAGCAGGTCTTACCAATTTTGTAGATTGTGAATGTAATCATGGGAAAGGAAAAAAAGAAAGAATGGATTTGTGAGCTTGAAGAAATAAAGTAGACCATTAAAGCAAAGAAAGTTGAATTAAGGAGGTTGCTTCAAGAATCTGAAGAAGAAAAGAGAAAACTACGACTACATCCAACCAGGAGGAGTAGTTGGCCAAACTTCAAGAAAATGAGCAAGTGTCACAAACAAGAATGGAGGTAAAGGATTCTCCATGTTCAATTCCTTCCCTCATTAATGATTATGCTTCTTTTGGTGCTTTTGAAAGGCACACCAAGGGCATTGGCTTGAATTTGCAGAGGAAAATGGAGTATAAAGGAGGAGGTCTTGGTATTGATGGCCAAGGCATCATTCAACCACTGGAGGTTGAAGAAAGACCCAGATATGTAGGATTGGTGTATGGTGAAAGAGAATGCTCAAAATTTCACGTCATCTCCAACACCATCTAATAAAAATGATAGCACATCACTTTTTGAAAGTGATAGATCTAGCACGATATTTCGGAGGAAATCGAAGTCTCCTCGAAAATCTTGGGATAACAAGAGTGTTGCAAAGCACTGGAAGAGGAAAGCTCCTTATAGTGAAGGCAAGAAGGACATGAAGTCACTCAAATATTGCACTCACTGCCAAATGAGTGGTCAGATAATTGGGAAATGTTAGAAGCTTCACCCCGAGCGTCGACATACACCAAGCAAGAAGCCCTTGCAAAATCCTATGCAGTTGAAAGCTTCATCCAAGTGGATCCTCGGTAAAAAAAAAAGACCAAAAATCAAGGTGTCCAGAATTCGACAAAAACAACACCAAAGTCAAAGAGCTCGTCGATATCTTTCCAACGGTGTGAAAATGGCCTCAAACGAACTTTGGATGCAAAAGTTATGGCCATCTTAAATTTTCGGCAAACAGGGAAATCTAGTGAAGTTCATACAGTGTTGACGTCAGCATAACGTCAGCATGATGTCGTGGAAGCACCATAGACTACCATGTGTCATGCATTTTTTTCCTTTTCAGGGATCCAAATGGACCAGTAAAAATGTGCCACATGGCATCCGTACGGACGCCACGTGGTAGTATGAATATTGACGTGTCGGCTGATGTGGATGTACAGTGATGATATCTGTAAAGTGACTGGACCATATGGAATGATGATGTGGCAGTACAACGTTTATGAAACAAGTGACGTGTCGACTGACTAAGAAGTACGATGAAAATGACGTGGTAGAGTGACTAGGCAGTACGACATATGACGTGGCACTAACTGGGTTGTTGACTAGGAAGTATGATAGATGATGTGGTAGCACCAAAGGATACCATGTGTCAGGTGGATTTTTCCTTTTCAATGGTCCAAATGGAATAGTAAAATTGAGCCACATGTCATCTGTACGAATGATATGGTAGTACGGAGGTGACGTGGTGCTGACGCAACAGGTGACATGTCGACTAATGTAGGTGTTGACTAGGCACTAACCAAGTCGGTGATCATACACCGACTGGGTTGTTGACTATTAATTGACCAACTAATCAAGGTGTGTCACGTGGCACCCCTCAGATGCCCAATGGGGGCTAGGGTTAAAAATTAAAAAAAAAAATTAAAATGCCACCAGACCGGCCGACGTCAGACCTGGTGGCCAACAAAAAATTAGAAATTGGCATTTTTTTATACCGGATAACCAAAGTGGGGAGGCTCGCTAGTATTGACCCCAGGACCTCCGCCCCATAATGCATATCTTTAACCAACGCGCCAACGACTTGTGTTGGTACATCCGCCCGACGTTGATCTATTTAACAATGCTTTTCCATCGGAAGGGATAGTTCCAGTGTGCGCTCATGTGTGGCCATGTTTTTCAATGCAACATGTGCATTTATTGAAAAGTACAGCCTCTGTTGACATAAATTTCGAGGCAGAAAGCCCAGAGAGGTCCAGAAGCGACAATGACATAATGACAACAAATTATAGTCATTTTTGCACAATTTTTCAAGTTGGATTCAATGGTGCAATCCTTTTTGTGATCTAAGTTGTAGAATTTGAGAGCTATGGCCAAGCCCATGACTACTTGGCACAGTTTACAAGGCAGAGTTGCACTCTTCATAATATGGCCAAGTTTACAATCAAAAGTTGCAGAATGATGAGACAAATTTGTTGGTGTTGTGTTCACTGGGAGTTGAGCATCTGATTGAGCGCCCTAGCACAAAACCCAATGTAAGTTTCATGCATTTATGTTTTTTGCCTCTTTTTGGAAATTGCAATAGGATTAATGTATGTTGAAGATTCTAGTGATCTTTAAGTGATGTAGTAAGGAAGCAAGATATGAATTATTACAAGATATCCATTGTTTGAGCCTTGCACGTAAGCCGAGATTGTGCAAAAAGAGGCCATTTTGACACTTTGATATACAGTAGTCATGTTTACAGTCAAAATTCTAAGAATTGTGAGACGAGTGTGATGATACTGAGCATGTTTCCTTGAAATTGATGTAAAAGGTTTTGATTAGCCACTCTTACATGATGATGAGAGTGAAGGCATTTTGTTCTATGCCTAAAATTTGTTAACCCTTGTTGGAAATATTGTAATGGGTCTTGTAGCCACTATTGAGTTAGATTGAGTGAGAGGCATTATTTTTTCCTAGGCCTGTTTTGGGAATCATTGTAGAACTTGTCCATGAGTGTTTTATAAACTCTTGGGAAGTATGGTACCGCTTTGAAAAAATTTCAAAAGGTTTAATCCATGTATTGGAAGCTACATATTTGCATTGATGCAAGTGTTGGCATCGACATCCTCATTCTGAAGTACAAAGATGAAGGAGAAGAAGGGTGCGGCGTTTCAGAGACATTTGTTTTGCAGATCAAGGAATAAACTACAGATTTACATCAATGCAAGTGTTGGCATCAACATCCTCATTCTGAAGTACAAAGGTGAAGGAGAAGAAGGGTGTGGAATTTCAGATACATTTGTTATGTAGATCGAGCAGTGGGGAAGTGCATCGTGGAGTGTAAGACTCTTCCTAGAATCTCGTTGCAAATATTCAAGTTTCTCTCTATACTTTTGGAGGGCCAAAAGTGATTTTTGTGGGGAGGTATGATCCAATAGGATCTCCACACAAGAATTCATTACTTTTCACACAATGAAGAAGATCATTAAAATGTTGATTGATGATAGGTGACAAAGTTTAAAAGGAATGATCAATGCCTTAAAAAATGATTAATACTTTAAATGAGTGTGAGAAGCTCATGCATTATTCATCCAAATTGAAAAAATGATTAATACTTGAAGTGAGTGGAATTACTCATGTATTTTTCATTTAATTTGTAAAAAGGAGAAATTAGTTCTGTGTGAATCCACCTCACAAATTATTTTCCTAGTTTTAAAGGGAAATTAGTTTTGTGTGAGAATCCACCTCACAACTAGTTTTTTTATTCTCAAGAAGAGGATGAGAGTCTCATAGGTTGGTTTGGGATTCTTCTTCATTTTATCACAAGTGGTTTACTAGTCTCAAGGGGAAGTTAAGGGTCTCATAGGTTGGTTGAGATGATTTCTCATTTTTATCTTTGAGTTGTTATTTAGATCCTAAATTTGTGGATCTTGTCTCCTTGAGTTATGGAGAGAGGGAAACTATATAAATTCCTTATGTAAGCATTGTGGAGGAGGCCCCTTTAGGCCCCTTGGGGAGAGAGATTTGCATGGTGAGGAATGTATTCCTTATGGTGTCTGAAGAAATGTCACTTATGTGAGATCCTTAAGTTCTTTGTGTAAGAGAAGGTTGCTATGGGTTTCAACCCTGTAAGGAGCATGTAACACATTTTGTGAAAAGGTTTCAGCCCTGGCTAAAGGAAGGATAATAAAGCAATTTGTATTCCAAGAAAATCTGGAGATGTAGCCAGAAGAGTCTGGTGAACTCTGTTAACACATGGGTGTCAAATTATATGTGTGAGTTTTGATTGCATTCTCGCTTGATTGAGTAGAGATTATGACCATTTTCTCATGTTAATATGCAATTCTTCAAAATTATTTTCTCGTGTTTACATGCAATTAATTGTTAATAAAAGGTCCTCATTGTAGGATTCTTGTAGAGAAATATCTCATAGAAAATTCTGGATCGATAGCTTATTTGGGTCATATTGTTTCAAGGGAAGGGGTTGAGTTGGGCCCTCGAAAGATCCAAACTATCACAAAATGGTATATTCCTAAGAACATCAATATTCTTAGAAGATTTTGGGGTCTTAAAGGGTATTATCGGAAATTTTTTAAGAAGTATGCATGCAATACATGCCCATTCACATCTCTCTTGAAGAAAAAATGATTTGTATGGAATGAATATGCCACCTTTTCATTCTCACTCTTAAACAATGCCACATATTCTACACCAATATTGGCAACACTTAATTTTGGTAAAATATCCATGGTCAAATTGATGCATCAAGACAATGAATTGGAGCAATATTGATGCAAGAAGGGATACCATTGGCTTTTGAAAGTAAACAATTCAAGGGAAAATAGTTGGTGAAATATACATATGAAAAGTAAATGGAAGCAATTTTACATAAAATGAAAAAATGATGACAATATCTCATTAGGAGGAATTTTAAGTTCAAGAAAAACCATGATAGCCTAAAGTACTTTTTGGAGAAAATATTGTTGTCAGAAGAGGAACAAAAATGGGTAGCAAAAATGCAAGGGTTTGATTTTGAAATAATCTACAAAAAGGGAAGGAAAATCTGGTAACAAATTCCCTTTCCATAGTAGAAGAAGTGTCGAGTTTATATTCCATTAAATCTCCCATTTCTGTGTGGTTGGAAGAAGCTTTCCATGAATGTTGGCCCTTGATTATGGAAGCAAGCAAAGATCAAGGAAGAAAAGGCAAATTGTGAACTGTGCGGAAGACACAGTGATTGTTACTGGGTCGAAGTGAGAAAAAGAGAAGAAAAGACGAAGTGAAGTAAAAGGAAGCAAGTCGTTGGACAATGAGATTGAGGATGACAGATTAGCAAGGAGGAAGGATCATGGACAACTCAGCTAGCAGAAAAATCCACTGTTGGATGCTTTGGAGCACTGCATGAGAAGGAAGGAAAGATAGGTTGGCAAAGCCCTGAGAACGCAGGTCAAGTTGACCTAGGGTTTTAGACACCTAGGGTTTTGGTATCTAGGGTTTTGACACCTAGGTTTCGGCCTAAGGATGTTGGTGAGCTATTGTAATGTATAAATAAAGGTTAAGAGGACCTGGGTCGGGTTGTTTATGTTGTGTTGTTACTATCGTTCTAGTTTACTGTTGGTAAGAGTGATTATTGTTGTGAGAGAGAGAAGTGCTAAGTGTGAGAGCCTTCTGGTACTGTAAGATATCCAGATGGGTGCGAAAATCAAGTCCTGCAGTTGGGTGCGCAGGAAGGGGAGAGGAAGAGAGAAGAAGAATGAAGATCTGCTAGTTGAGAGCGCAGACAAGAATTGTATGCTTCATATTAATACATTATAAAGCACAATTCTATGGATGTATCCCTAGAGAGAGGGTGAACCACGTATATATTTTGTCGTATGTGTGATTGATGCTCTGTTCTTTGTCATTGATATTTTGCTATTGTATTATTGTGTTAGATCTGATTGATAGTTGTGTGGACTAGATCTAAGTTGATAAGTGATAGATGCATGTTGTATTATTCTGGATCAGATCCACTTGATATTCCCCTTGGTTGTAGACATCTCTGTCCTGCAACCCCCCCATAGTTACTTCGGGTGAGATTGCATATGTTTCACAGGTGTTGTCGAAAGGGCGAGTAGTTAGGTCTTTTTGGTGTGCTCTTGGAGATGAACCCTGGGTCTGCCCCTGTGCCAACAAATGGTTCCGTTGTCAGGACAAGAATCTTCTTGAGGGAATGTCAAGGTGGTTTCCATCAAAGACAAAGATTCAGAAGTGGATAGAGGATCAAGAAAAGGACTTCGTTGAAGCCCAGAACAAAACCCTAATTTGAGTATAGAGGATTGGTTAGGAAGATATATCTTTATCGATATACACGAGATATTCTTTGGAGGAATCCATCAAGAGCTATATGAGTGGTTATCTAGGTTAGCATATACCCAGTTTGAGATCAGATCTAGACCTCCTTTGGTTTGGATGTCAGCGTTGATCAAGAAGGTCAAGAGATTTGACAATGCCATGTTGAGAGTAGTAGATCACTAGTTCGATAGCACCATTGGAGGTACATCATTGAGTTTTTTGTTGACAGAGTAGAGTCATATAGCCAAGTCGAGAGATATTTCTTCAAGGGACCCAGAGGAAAATTTTTACATTTTCTGAAGTTAAGGATCAAGATGTTATTACATGAGAAGAACATCTGGAAGATATAGTAGATTGGTTGGATTTGAAAAGGATAATGTTCAAGAATTCAGACAGTGACATCGACACAGAAGTTGGACATACGTGTAGTGGGAGAGTATTCAGAGAATTTC
Source organism: Picea engelmannii (assembly GCA_009831015.1). Taxonomy (NCBI): domain Eukaryota; kingdom Viridiplantae; phylum Streptophyta; class Pinopsida; order Pinales; family Pinaceae; genus Picea; species Picea engelmannii. The sequence continues at coordinate 350,719 of ML797059.1, forward strand.
ATCTTGAGAACATGTTCAAGAAGAACTACGGGGACGAGGGTTTCTATAGAGGAGAAGAGGCAGATCTAACAGACAAAGATCATTTAGAACCCACTAGGTCAGAGGAAGGGAAAGATGAAGAGCCTCGTCGGGACGAGCCAGAAACCTCAGGAACTGTGCAAACTATTGAAGTAAGTACTATTATTCCTCCTATCCATTCAACAACATTAAGCAATCAAAGTCACCAAAGCGTTCAGAGAACTGTCACTAGTAGTTCAACGTATACTCAGTCAGGAAACCTAGGTAGATATATGGCAGATGAGATGAGGCTCCCTATCTTTAGGGGAGATGGATCTGAAGACCCTGATCAACACTAGTTCCTATGCGAAGTTGTATGGAATATTAAAAATGTCACCGATGAAGCTATTAAAAGAACTTAGTTTAGCACCACTATGAGGGATCGCGCACTGAGATGGTACATGAAACTTGTCCAAGGACTTGCCCAACCTAATCCACTGAATGAGATCAAGAATGTGTTGATTGCAGAGTTCAAGAAACCCAAATTAGAGTCACAATGTATTACAGAGCTGAAAGAGATCAAGCAGAAGGTAGATGAACCTGTTTGGGAGTTCGATCAGATATTCAAGACCTTAACAGGTCGATTGACTTTCCAGATCCTAGATGAACAGAACAAGGAATGGTTCATCATTTCTCTCCTACCCCACATCAGATTTCCTCTGATGCAACAGAATATTGCTTCACAGGCTAAGGCACTGGATATCTTCATGAAGCTTGAATCATCCCCTATGGGAGAATCCATCTCAGGTATGAGTCAAATCTTGAGTCAACTAACTAGTTTGTCTCTACAGGTTGAATATATGAAGAAAGACAAGGGAAAAGATAAAAGAGAAGACATTTGGTGTGTCAGGTGAAAAGAAGAAGGCCATGAAAAGGAGAAGTGTCCCCTATTTCATGAATACTTGGCCTCTAGAGATTTGATCCCTTTGAAGCAAGTCACCCTACCCTGGTGCAAGTTATGTCGAAACAGACATCGCCCCGGTGAGTGCTACTACATGAAAAAATACATTTAAACACCCACAAATTTGTATTTCACGTTCTGTAAGTCAGTAGAGAATGGAAATAGGGATTGTAGGGCTTATGAACTCATGCACAAAAGGTCAAGATACATATACAAAATTCAACTCGAAGTACAACAAGAAGGAAACACTACGCAATATAACTCTCCGGGAAGGGGAAACTTCAATCCTCGCGATGGATTCAGAGGACGAGGATGAGGAGGAGGTATGGGTCAAGGTTGAGGATAGACCATCTATTACAACTGCGCACAACCATGACACTTAGCAAGGGACTGTCAGAACCCTTGCACTACTTGCATCTACTGCAGTTCGTTTGAACACGTTATAGAAGACTGTCTTGTGCTACTAGCTAAGCTTCACGAGAGATAAGGACCTCAGCAGAACCCACAAGTGAAACTGATATATGTTGAACCTCACGGAGAAGACCCTAGATTCGTTTTTATCACTCGAGGAGGCATTGTTACAGGAGAAGACATACTGACCCAACGAAAGACTACAGAAGACTCAGGAATCAGGAAAGCTGCAGAGAAGACCCAAAATTTTGATGCAAAGAAATAAAGACAAATATTTGAGGAGGCAAGAAAAGAGTTCAAAGCAGATCAAGGTTCTTCATCGAAGACAAGACCATAAGTAAGAGAATATGGAATGCCTCTGACATTTGATCATTCTGCTTCGCCAAAAGAAGGAAAAGAGGTAAGCAAGCTCATGGAATTTTTATATACTTGTATTAAGTTGATTAAGGATGAAAGTGTTGTACAAGAGCTACAAAGCTTAATCAGATAGTATGAGCTAGGAAAGATAGACCCCTTACTGAATAAGGAAGTACACCAAGTATCTAAAAGGAGAAGGACAAATAAGGATTTACACTTGAATGCTCAAATATGAGAGTATGACATAGACTATGTGGTCCTCGACTTAAGGTTGGAGGTCAATGTCATGACGAAGCAAACATGGGCACTGATGGGAAAATCAAATTTGATCTATTCCCCTATTAGGCTTAGGATGGATAATCAGAAAGGTTTAAGCCCCTTTGGAAGATTGGAACATGTCCCTGTGGACATCGACGGAGTAAGAACGTTTGCATATTTTGAGGTAATTGAGATAGTTGATGACAACTATCCTTACCCTGCATTGTTAGGAATTGATTGGGCTTTCAATAATTCCACTGTGGTTGATTTAAAGAAAATATGTATGACATTTGAAAGAGATGGCCTTAGGGTCATCTCTCCTTTATATCCAGATGAATTTCAACGATACACAGAACCCATCAGAGAGGAAGACCGCGCATATGAGCTAGAAAACATATACAAACTAACTACTAGACAACAGGATTACATAAATTCTACGACCGATGGAAACCTAAGTTGGCGAAGTGACAATGCATGTTCATCATATTCAGAAGAAGCACTGGAGAACTGGAAGAATAAGATGTATGAAGTATCTACAAGGAGATGTGCTAGATTAACCAGAGAAGTTCACTAGATCAGCAAAACAGTAAGTCACTTACCCACATTTGATGGTCTGAATCCTTTAGAAGCCTTCTTATCAAACTTCGAAGCAAGTGTACCAATGCAACAAAGATTGTTGGCAATGGATGAGGACTTGAAAGCGAACCCAACAATATGGTGGGGGACACACAAAAGCAATATCACAAAATGGATATAATGTCGTACTTTGATGACAACACGGTTCTCAGCACAAGTAGAAGGTTGCGAAGTTCGGTACACAGGTCGAAGCTTCCCGAAGGACCATGTGCGAAGTTGCGAGGAAACTTGGAGCAACATTCCTCAAGAGAAGTGGGTACACAAATTCATCAACACGCTGGACACTACCCCTATCAACTGGTACCTTCAAGCAGAGTTGTTCCTCATCACTACAGACTAGGAAGGTATGACTCAAAATTTTGTAACCACCTTCTTATTTGAAAGTCAATATCCTTTAGTAGATCAAGCATTATAGATTGTGATACAAAAAGTATTTGAGGAGGCATCTAACCTCCCTTTGGAACAAGAAGAGGATGAATGGACTACACCTCTCCAGAAACTACAAAGTTGTTACAACATCAATTTTGATGAAGACGATGACCCTATGAAGGTGAATGTCGCCGAAACAAAGGTCCAAATAGATGTGGAAGGACCAGGGGTTGAATTACCATTCATTGGAAAACCAATCAAGATTAAAAAATTCAATATTGGAACAGAGGAGACACCGAAGCTTGCCAATGTGGGAGATTATTGGGATGTTGCTACCATTGACAAGATTACAGAGTTACTGCACGAATATCAAGACTTGTTTCCAACCAAGTTCACTAATATGAAGGGAATCAAAGGCCTTATGGGAGAGATGAGGATCCCTTTGAAACCAGATGAAAAACCAGTCAAACAGAGAATCTACAGATTGAACTCTAAATATAAAGAGAAAGTGAATATTGAGCTCGACAGAATGCTGAAAGAAGGGATTATAGAACCTGTCAAAGAGTCAGAGTGGATTAGCCCTATGGTGGTGCAAGACAAGAAGATAGGAGAGATCGGGATCTGTGTAGATCTCAGGAAGTTGAACGATGCCTATTTACATGACCCTTTCCCTATGCCATTCACTGACGAAGTGTTAGATAATGTGGGAGGCCAGGAGGTGTATTCTTTTACAGACGGATTTTCAGGATACCATCAAATATGGATTGCCAAGGAGGATCACCATAAGACCACGTTTGCAATAGAATGGGGATCCTACTAGTATACAGTGATGTCATTTGGATTGAACAATTCCCCAGCCATCTTTTCCAGAGTGGTGGTCAAAGCATTCAAGGAGTTTCTGCATAAATTTCTAGAAGCATATTTTGACGATTGGACTGTTTTTAGTTTATTGAAAAATCATGTTGAATGTCTAAGGCTAATGTTAGATAAATGCAGGCAGTGTCAAATTTATTTGAATCTAAAGAAGTGCATCTTCTTCTCACCATTTGGAGTACTATTAGGTCATATTTTATGCAAGCAGGGATCGCTAGTTGATCCATCTAAAATTGCCATTATCATTGATCTGCCACCTCCTACTTCAATCAAACAACTGCGCACTGCGCTGGGACATACTAGATATTATAGCAAATTCATCAAAGGATATGCCCAAATTACAACACCCATGGAGAAGATTTTAAAGAAGGACTGTCAGTTTAGTTGGACAGAAGAATGCCATCAGAGCTTTGACACACTGAAACAAAATATGGTTACCGCGCCTATTATGGTCTTCCCAGATTGGAGTAAGGAGTTTTGTGTGCATGCCAATGCATCGTCCATTGCATTGGGAGTTGTATTATCACAACCAGGAAAGTGGACATGAGTAAGGTACATCATCACTGTGACATAATACTTGACCAGATGGGTTGAAGCCAGAGCAGTTAAGGACTGTAGTGCAACTAGAGTTGCGCGCTTCATATTTGAGGACATCATAACTAGGTTTGGATGCCCAAAGATCCTTATCAGTGATCAAGGCACACATTTCATAAATAAGACTGTTGAATCCTTGACTGAGGAATTTGAAGTCTACCATCATAAGATCACACCTTACCATCCACAAGAAAATGGGCAGTGGAAGCATTCAACAATATCTTGGAGATAGGGCTGACGAAGATCTACAGTGTGAATAGGGATGACTGGGATTTAAGAGTACCAACAGTACTTTGGGCCTATAAAACCACCTGTAAGAAACTAACAATGCATACCCCTTTCAATTTGGTGTATGGTCTCAAAGCCATTGTCCCAATGGAATAGTTGGTACCAAGCTTAAGAATTGATACCTTTATAGATATGGATGACACTGGTGCTATTTGCGAGAGGCTTGCACAGTTGGTCGAACTCGAAGAAGACAGATTTATTGTAGGATTGCATCAGTAGGTTTAGAAGGAAAGAGAAAAGGCCTATCATGACAGGCACATCAAGAAGAAGGCATTCAAGCAAGGTGATCTAGTATTGGTATATGATAGTAATTTCATGAGGCATCCTGGGAAGTTCAGAATGCATTGGCTCGGGCCATTTGAGGTTTCCTATGTTACAGATAAAGGAGTTGTGCAACTGAAGACGTTGAACAAAGAATGGAAGTAAGGTCTGGTAAATGGGAGTCGGATGAAGTTGTACTATGACAACCAGTTGCCTCGCAGCTCTCAGTAAAAGCATGAAGAAAATGGTATAGGTACCAGGTGCAGTTGAAACTGGGTACTAGACACAGAAACGACAGTCTGCACAAGGAAGGAAGGGAGGCATATAGAAGAAAGTAAATGTTGCATTGCGCAGTCCGAAGTCAAAGTAAAACAAAAGGATCAGATATGAAGTGCCTCGGGACGAGTCACATGTGAGTGTTGGGGGGATGTTGGCCCTTGGCTATGGAAGCAAGCAAAGATCAAGGAAGAAAAGGAAAAATGTGAACTTCACGGAAGACACAGTGACTGCTACTAGGTCGAAGTGAGCAAAAGAGCAGAAAAGATGGAGAGAAGTAAAAGGAAGCAATCTGTTGGACGAGGAGATCGAGGATGACAGATCAACAAGGAAGAAGGATCGTGGACAACTAATCAAGAGAAAAAATCCACCATTGGATGCTTTGGAGCACCGCGTGAGAAGGAAGGAAAGACAGGCTGGTGAAGCCCTGAGAACGTGGGTCAAGTTGACCCAGGGTTTTAGACACCTAGGGTTTTGGTATCTAGGGTTTTGACACCTAGGTTTCAGCCTAAGGATGTCGGTGAGCTATTGTAATGTATAAATAAAGGTCAAGAGGACCTGGGTCATGTTGTTTCTATAGTGTTGTTACTATCATTCTAGTTTACTGTTGGTAAGAGTGATTATTGTTGTGAGAGAGAGAAGTGCTAAGTGTGAGAGCCTTCTGGTACTATAATATCTCTAGCTGGGTGTGTAGATCAAGTCTTCTAGCTAGGTGCACAAGAAGGGGAGAGGAAGAGAGAAGAATAACGAAGATATGCTAGCTGAGAGCACAGACAAGAACTATATGCTTCATCTTAATACGTTATAAAGAACAGTTATGTGGACGTAGCCCTAGAGAGAGGGTGAACCACGTATATCTTGTGTCATATGTGTGATTGATGCTCTATTCTTTGTCATTGATATTCTGCTATTGTATTACTATGTTAGATCTGATTGATAGGTTTGTGGAGTATATCTAAGTTGATAAGTGATAGATGCATGTTGTATTATTCTAGATCAGATCCACTTGATATTACCCTTGGTTGTAGACATCTCTGTCCTGCAACCTCCCCATAGCTTCTTCGGGTGAGACTGCATCTTCTTTGTAGGTGTTGCTGAAAGGGCCAGTAGTTAGGGCTTGTTGGTGCACTCTTGGAGCTGAACCCTGGGTCTGCCCCTGTGCCAACAATGAATGAAAAAATAATAATAATAATACTATACAAAAAAAAAGAATGTATTTTTGAAGGGGTGATCTCTATGTAACATTGGGAGTGGAAGAGAGATATCATTTGGTACAAGCGTAGAATATTTGTATACCCTCAATAAAAATTGAAGAAACAAATATTAAGGGAGTCTCATGACTCTCTGATGGAAGGAAATTCAAGGTTCCCTAAAACATATCAAAGGATCAAAAAATATTTTTTGGGGGAAGGAGTGAAGAAAGATACTCAAAAATTTGTAAGAGAATGTCAAGTTTTCAAAAGAAATAAATGAGAGATAGTAAAATCCCTAGGGTTACTTTAACTTTTACACATACCTAATCAAATATGGGAAGAGATTTCGATGGAATTCATTACAGGTTTAGCAAAATCAAAGGGTAAGGATTCAATTTTTGTGGTCATGGATAGACTCACAAAATATGCACATTTTTGTGGAATTAAAAGTACATATGTGGAAAGCCAAGTGGGAAAAGTGTTTATGAAATAAATTTGTAGACTTCATCAATTTATTAAATTAATATTAAGTGACAAATATCCAAAGTTCATAGGTGTGACATCCCCAACCATCTATTGGGCAATGTTGTTGATTGAGGTTGGTTGTCATTGATGTCAACCCTTGAAGAAAGCCTCATAGCACAAAGGTTTAGGTAATGGACCCAATATTGTTTGATGTAAATATGACTCATTATCATTTTTTCATGGTTGATAAGAAGTAAATATGGATGAACTCCAAAGTGGTCCCCTTATGGTAAAATCCCTCACGGGAAGACGCTTTGTGGAGTAAGAGAACCCATGCTTAATTGTGGAATAATGAGATGAAGGAAAATGAATTTGTCAGGGAAAATATCCTATATGGATAGTGCTTGTCATGTCATTTCTGGTGGTATGTGGAACGTCACATAATTCCTCACGGGTAGAGAGTTATGGACATGAGAAGTTGGAGACCCCAGGTTTGGGTAATGGACCCAAGTTTGTTTGATGGGTAATGATATGAGTTATGATATATTTTCAGATAATACTATTATATATGGATATTACATGTCATGCCATTTCTGGTGGTATGTATAACGTCACATAACTCCTCACGGTTTGAGAGTTATGGCCTTACGAAGTTGGAGGACCCTCATATGTC
>ML797059.1:370874-381013 GCA_009831015.1 Picea engelmannii
CTTCATTTAGACATTCAAATTTATTTCATAAGGAAATTCAACTTTTCCCCAAAATATAAAATTCCATTTTATAATTTTCATGGTTGTTCCAACAACATGCACCAATCTTTATTATGGATTTATGCAGCCCCATACTTGAGACCACTTTTTCCTACAATACTCCCTTCTTGCAATCAGCCAAGCAGATCATTGGTATCTCCTATACAATATACTTTCATTGCAATATGTACAAAAGCTTACAAAGTGATCTTAGAATTGTCTACACTTAACAATTCAATCACAACTATCAAATAGCTTATTAAATGGAACGGAATTATCATCCTTTGCATGTGCATGTTCAAAAATTATGTTTTTCCTTTTCTAACCAGTATTATTTTGTTTCTTGAACAAAAATTTCTTGTAGTTATTTCTCATGTGGCTACTTGACATGCAACTTTCTTGTTGCAACATCTAACAACCCCTGAAATGTCCTCAACTCCATGAGTTAGTAATAATTGTAACATTTCGGTTGTTAGCATATTGATTTCTGTTATATAACATATATACATACATTCACAAAAAATGTGTTCCACAATGCATTCAAGCCTAACAATTTTATCATGTATAAGTGAAACTCTACCACTTACACGCTTTCATTATTTATGCATGCTTATTGTTCAATGCACTCTTGCAGTGGCTTCAAAATGCTCTATATCTAAGTCATGTATCTCACCATTGGTAAATTGGAAATTCTAGCCAATGCCTTGACACATTTTCCATACACTTCCTATTACCTGCTGAATTGTTTGGATGCCTTCCTTTTTTGACTTGAACACTACACCAAGAATATAATTATGTGGGGTTCATTAGTGTTAGAAAAAAGGTTGTAGTCCAACATTATTTAGAAGTAGGAAGTTCAATGGATATTTGTGTGGTACATAGCCTTTCCATAACCAACCATGTCATGGCCTTATACATGAATAGCTTTATTGTCATCCATTCCTATAACAGGGTCATACCCTTTATTTCTTTGGTTATTAGTTCATAACCCCCAAATCCATACTATTTTATTACATCACATGTATGCATTCAAAAGCTAACATTTTGTTTTTTTATAATTATCACAAGCCTTCAACCTTCATCACCCCTAGTGGTATCTTACTTCCATTAATGTATTTAAATTATACATTAATGTCATGTTATAAAATAACTCTACCTAGGAAATTATTACCTAATTTCCTTCAGTAATTATACAACAAAAGCAAATAAAACTCATACTTGCATAGCTACCATTAAATAATTTTGACGCTACTTGATTAGTGGATAACAATAGAAGCTCCCATGCGTCTTTTATTAGTTTTATAATTAACACTTCAGCTTTTTGTTGCTTCCCCCCATATGCAACAACATTAGTAGCAACACTTGGAATCATGCAAGAATTCTCTCTTTCCTCATACAACAACCACCATTAGCATCTTTCATATTATTATATATTCAACAATAGACTAATCCTAGTATTATTATGTTATATATGTATATTAACAAATCTACATTCATCAATGCATATTTATTAATAATGCATCATTAGCATGCTCATAAATGCATTTGCATGCCAATTTCCTATACTAGGTATGGTTTTCCAACAATCCATAACACAATTGTTGCTACAGTAATTGCAACGACCTCTTTCTCCATGTATCACTTTTCTTTGTTGTCCCTAAAATTCCTCAATTCTTCTCAAATTCATGAATGTTCTTGTGTTCTTACAAAAGAAATCAATTTTCATGATTGTTCTCTATCCTAAGTACTTTTCCATCCCAACCTTTCTTGACTACTTTGTACATTTGTAGCCATATATTATGCTAATATTAATTTTCAGCATTCCAATATTTCTTGAATCCCTCTTATCCAACACCTACATGACCAAATTACATTTCCAACCATGATCTCATATTAACTTTGGATATTTAACACCCATTTCTTTATCGAAACAAACTGATTCATCCTTTCCTTGATTGAACATATCATCACTTGGAGTTGTTTGAACCATTAATTTCTCCTATCCTGACCCATCTGATTTCAACCTGACTTGCATAGTCAACTTCCAATTGATGCACATATGTCTTCTTCTACAATTGTTAATGGTATTTACCCACTTCTGGAATTCATTGAATTTATGGAATTCCTCTCCCAAAACTATGATTGCATCCTTATAAATCTAATATGCACATAATGCATAGTTGATGCATATGTTGACACTTCTTTAGTATGTACACACCTTTGTTGCTTCACCCGTGAAGTCCTGTCATACAGTCATGCTTCCATTGTGCTACTATGATAACCATCATGGGGGTGATATCCCAAAAATGTAGGATTGATCCTTGGAATGTCTCCTTTATCTCCAAGTACACCCTCTATCTTTATTTATCAGAAACTAGAATCATGACAGAGAATTCTTTTGAGAACAACTCTTCCAACAATGTATTACCTTATCTGTACATTGACACCCTTTATGGTGAATGTATCTTCACTACTTCAACCAGTAAATATTTCCCTCTTGTTCCATGATTCCATTCTAATTAGAATCAATGGATTTCTTTTAGTATTTTCCTTCACCCATAAATTTTCTCTTCTTGGCTTCCCAAGCTTTCAGGGTTGCATCTAGACTCCTACCTTATCATTCCTTAGTCTTGGCCTTTAATCATCTTATGAAATATTTTGTTTATAGAACTCTTGCCTTGAGTACCTCTACTTGTATTTAACCAAATTTCAACCCACTCACCTGTTATAAAAACCATCTCTCCACACTTCCATGGTCTCAGCTTCATGCATATCCATTACTTTGAGTATATACATTTTCAGCTAGTAGCTTCCTCAAGCAATTATTCCACATTTTGAAGAACTGACCATACCCTTTTACTCATACCTGAAGATACCACTTTGATAAGGAAAATTCACTATGATTTATCATCAACCTTAATCTCTTCTTGAAACACATTTATTATAAAATATAACAATTCGAAAAAATATGGTTATAGCAAGCATACAACCACGATATACAACTCTAGTAACATATGCAAAAAATTTCCCCTTCATGGTTACCAGAAATTTGCTCCTGAATTCCTATGAATTTTATTATCCATCTCAGAATTCTCGGTGATTATATGGACTCCCCAGTCCAATACCTTTCTAATGACTGCTTTCTTTCTCAATTCTGAGTCTTGAATAGAAGTTATGGCCATTTGAAAATTGCCCATTAATTCCTTCTGCTCACACTTTCAACTAGGTGCAAATCTAAACTATAATTATGCATTTTTTCACCTGCCCAATTGTATTTTTGGTAGGATCCCAATTGGGTTCCTCCATATACATATTATGGACACTTTGGCCAATTTTCAGCCCCATTTGAGCTCCAAATTTCTAGATACATCCTACTGAAGTTTCAACCCAATATTTTTTTATTTTTTTTGTTTTGAATGCTACAGGTGCCTCTATGTTGTCCTATGCATTTTTATGTGATCATATTTTAATGTATCTCCATGAATGTATTCTATGGTTCAATATATTTCCATAGACTTCTCATGTGCGTCAATCTGATTTTGGAGCAGGAAGTTATGGCCTTCAGAAGTTAACTGAGATTAAAATTTACTCTCCATTGTCTAGGTTGTAAATCACTCATCCTAACTTTGTTTGACAAATGGGATACACTGTTAGAAATCTATCTCCGAGCTCTTTCATTTGAGATGAAAAAATTCTATTTTTGACACACAATTTTTTATCAAATATAAACATTGTTTAGGGCCTCAAAAATGCCCTGCAAAAATATGACCTTCAAATAATACCAAAAATGTCGCAGAAAATCATTGGTTTTTTTGTTGTTGTAGACCACAAAATTGACTTTGTGCACACCACTTCAAAAATATATACCCATATTTAGCATGTGCAAGTTCTGCACGCACAACTCCAAAATGTAGCGCATGCACCGCGCACCTATATCCAATGTGCCCCATTTTTTGTCACTTGCCAATATTTATCACACACAATTTTTGTGTCGCCCGCCAATACCTACTGCACACAAATTTTGTGTCATGCGCACCAATAACTACTATGCACACCTTGTGTGTCGCACACCAATATTTTGCACACATTGCAAGATCTTCACCACACAACACCAAGATTAGTGCGCTCACACCATGCACCAATACTCCCTGCGCACGACCAATTATACTTATGCATGACGTGAATATTTAACACGCACACACTACACACTAACATTACGTACGCACCCACAATTCTATTTTCATGCTACACAATATTAAATCATGCACATATTGCATACTAGAATTGTGCTTGCACCCACAATTTTGCACTACGCTCTACCAATACTCAATGCACACACCTTGCACACCAACATTATGTGTGTGTCACAAGCTCTGCACCATGTGATGCTAAATTTTAGTGCGCTCACTCGTGCACCCCCTTATGCATGTGCCACCCATTTTTCATCATGCAACGCCAAATTTTAGTGCACACATGCACACACCTTTATTTTCCATGCATCACTAGCTCTGCACTGCACAGTACCAAATTTTAGTGCACACACCCATGCACGCTTATTCTTCCACGCTTAGTTGCTTTTTTTCCATAATTTTGTTGCAGAAGTTACGGATTTTTCCCGATTTCGCCCAACTTCGAAATTGTTTTTGAGGCTGCCCTTACATCTCTATAATTAACTTCATACATCCAATTCTAGCCCTGCATATACCAAATTTAACATTGGCAGATGAAATTTGACACCCTACACGTCAATTCCTCACGAATTATGTTGCAGAAATTGGGGCTTTTGCCCAATTTTCACCCAATTTCCACCATGGGCGTTCTACAACCTTGAAATTTGTTCAATTTCACTCCAATAAACACAAATTAAACCTCTGCAACAACAATTTTATTGTGTGCATTGTTGGTTGGCATTCTTGGTACGATTTTTTTTTTTTAAATTCATTCAGAAATTGAGAATTTTATTCAACCAATATCACTCAATCTGTCATGGCTTCCCTGTAACTTCAAATTTGATTAATTCCAGGTATGAATTTGCTTAGACAGGGATTAAAATTAGGAATATCTCATCACTTGACCAAATTTTCCATATTCTCCATGAATTTAACAACAGAAATTGGGGTTTTTCCCAATTCCACTCAATTGCTTATGATTTCCGCCATGGATGCACTGTAACTTGAAATTTGGCCACTCCCGAAATCAATTATCTGTGAAATTACGCTTCATCATTATGCTAACTCGTCCCATCCAGGCTGAGTGTTGAAAACTGGGCTCTGATACCACATTGCAACATCCCCAACCATATGTTGGGCAATGCCACATGAAAATTTCCAAATTCTGATCCCATTAAATTTACTGATATGTTCTGCATATGAACAGAGATATGTGGAATAATAAAAATGTACAACAACAATAATTCATACATATAAATAACAAATTTTTCATAACATAACTGTTGGATTACTGAGAGGGGGGTTGTCAGTAATGAGTAATTATACCAATTATTAATCCTTTAAACCACAATGTATATTATTTTACTTATTCAACCATGTTCATTTGTTCATCATCAATATCTTAATGTATCATAATCATTAACATTCATCAGTGCATAATAAACAATAACAAACACATCCACACAATTCACAGTACACCAATATTTACGTGGAAACCCAATGCAGGAGAAAACCACTGAATGTTTTTCTTATATGTCAAGAATTACATTCAAGGAAACACCAACTTCCAATTCTCCAGCTACAACTCGAAGGGAGCTCTGACCCCCTAGTTTCTCGGGCTACAACCTAAGGGAAGCTCCAACTCCCCAATTTTATGTCTACAACTAGAAGGAGGCTACAACCCCCTATGATATTCGTCTACAACCGGAAGGTGGCTACAACCACCTATCATTTCCCCGTCCAACCACCCTGAAATATAAGTAGAATGATGGAAGCACTGTCACACTATCACTATGAGATATATTGTTGTAAACATGTAACAATTTGTGCCACTGAACTGTAATCAACATGTGCCATTGTCTTGTAACCAACCTGTACATGTGCCTTTCCCATACCAACAAAACTAAATACACCAACAACATGTACCAATAATCTCCTCAATATATCAGATTTGATAACATAAATCTCATACCCAAAATCACAAGAATATAACTCAAACCATGTGCCAACAATGCACATCAATCATGTACAACAACCATGTACATCAACATTATACAAAGATAATCAACAACATTTACCAATCATGTATCAACAACAAACAAAACTATGCCTAAACAATATGTATCTAGAATCTGATTCTATATCACCATGTACTTCAAGTATGTATCTCATCCATGTACCCAATCATATACCTCTACCATATACCAATAACATACACCAAGATAACCAAGAAGATACCTCTAGCAATGCACCACACTCTCCATAAATAAAATACCATAAATCCTCACATCAACCATGTGCCACATCCTCATTATTACAAAACCTCTATCTGTACCAATACCTTCATTAGCATACCTCAACCAAAATCCCTCAAACATGAACCAATACTAAAATTCAGTAGATATGCCTCAGATCAACTCTACAGCAAGCCCTAAACTTCCAAGAGGGCATCCAATAGATTTACAAGGAAAACCCTCAACCAGATTCATAGATTCAACACTACACATATGAAAACCATAATTTTTTCTTCATATAGCATTCTGCTGCCGCGATTTTTTTACCGCAATTCTGCTGCCGCACTTTTTCTTCCATAGTTTTACTACCACACTTTTCTTCCCACGATTTTTTTGCCGCACTTTTCCTACCACGCTTTTTCTTCCACACTTTTTCTTCCTGCATTTTCTTGCCACGATTTTTCTTCTACACTTTTCCTGCCGCGATTTTTCTGCAGCATTTTTCTTGCTGCGATTTTCTGTCACACTTTTTCTTCCATGGTTTTTCTGTCGCACTTTTCCTCTATCAATACTACCTGCCCAAATAACCTTTCAAAAAATAGATATTCAATGATATTCAATAGGTGCTAATGGGAGAGCATTTCTTCTTATTTATACTTCCATGTAGCTTCCTCAAGGGGTTACCTTCTAACCAACTTAACCCACTTTTCTTCTTTTAGAGATAACCCACTTCTAACCACTTGTCCACTTAACTTAACCACTTTCCAAAAATAGTAAGTTCTTCACTCCTAGTTGCAACTAACTTTATTATTTAATTAATTTCTTTTGCAACCACTTTGACTTATCCATAAATAGTAAACTCACCACTTCTTGTTGCAACCACTGTATTATTTAAATATTTTCTCTTTGCAACCACTTTGACTACTTTATTATTTAAATAATTTCTCTTTACTCACAACTTCTTGTTGAAACTAACTTTTCTATAATTAGTCAATTCATAACTTATTTGCCCTTAACTAACTTCTTATTGTTGCAACCACTTTATTATTTAATTTATTTCTTGGTCAACCACTTTGACTATTCAATTTTCTCATCACAACTACTTTACCATAATTACCAAACTCACAACTTCTTGTTGCAACTAATTTATTTTTAATTATTTTCTTAATGCAACAATTATACCCATGATTAAATCCTAGTTACCATCAATTTGACTAGTAAACTTCTTTTAGGAGCTTTTAGAATAATTTACTTCTTTGACCTTCTAGGGGATTCTAGATAACTCATGAGGGTTCTCCAACTTCATATGGCCATAACTCTCTAATTGTGAGGAGTTATGTGACGTTCCACATATCACTAAAAATGGCATGACATATACTATCCATATAGAATAGTCT
Organism: Picea engelmannii; assembly: GCA_009831015.1. Taxonomy (NCBI): domain Eukaryota; kingdom Viridiplantae; phylum Streptophyta; class Pinopsida; order Pinales; family Pinaceae; genus Picea; species Picea engelmannii. The sequence continues at coordinate 378,714 of ML797059.1, forward strand.
TACCTATAAATCCAATGATCTTCATGTCTTGTTTACATAAATCACTAAAGGTTGACATTGATATACAATATCATTCTCTAAGGGTTGACATCAATGATAACCAATAGTCTAGACCAATTGTCCATCAGCCTAAGCCAAATGTCTAACAATATCCCCCTTTGGCATTGATGGAAACACCAACATTGATGGAAAAACTTAGTCATGATAACATTCATGCTTATACTCATCATCAATGTTTTTATCTCTCCCCCTTTGAAATCAATGGAAAAGGGTATCTCCCTTTGGGGATACTCCCCCTGACTGAGGTTTCCTTAGGGATGTCCCCCTTGTCTAAATACCTTTGATATTTCTTTGTGGTTCTAAGCCTCTGATTACTCTCTCTCCCTTCATATGAATAATATATCCCCCTTTGAAAAGGGGTATCACTCTGATGCAACACTGAATTCATATCGCGCGTGCTTCCCTTGTGACAATCACTTTCCTAGGAAACATGCCTCAGTGCTCTCTTTCCAATAATCTAACTCTCTGTCCTTCATCTGATGAATCTCTTCCCCTGGAGTCATACCTCTATTCTTACCTCTCTATCTGACAACTTCTCTGAATGATATTTCTACCTATATTTTTGCTTATGTTTATCTCTCTTGACTTCTCTGCAAGATATTGTGTAGAAAAATATAAGTCTTCTTGTACCTGTTTCCTTTTGTAGTTATTTTCCATTGGTGCTTCCTTTGTAATTAACTGACATATATGAAAATCATTCAAGAATAAGCATTCAAATATTCGTGTGTAATTATCATCCATTATGATAATGTTTCTTTGTCTTTAAACCACTCTCTGGACCAATCTATGAATCCATGCTCTCATCCACTGTCATATATCTATCGAAACCTTCTAAGTGTTCTTACAGATCCATCTTTGTTCATACTATCCAAGACTCTGCTACACAATTGTCCATAATGTTGACACATCTGTCACTATACTATCATGAAGTCTTCACTACTGCAACTGATCAATATATCATATTGTACTTCTTCTAACTGATTGCTCTGAATCTATCTACTCAAAATCTGCAAGTTGCTCAAAGAATGGTTTTCTGGTATGTCTCAGCTACCACATAGACTCCCCCTATCTAATATTCATATTACCTAGGAGTCTCTAATCTGGATGGCTCGAAACAATTCTTTCTCTAATGTGGAGTCATCATCATCTTCATCGGTAGATTCATCATCTCTTTGAACTCTAACTTTGTTTCTATCTATGGATTCATCTTTCACTGCAATACCTGAAAGTACAACATCTTGAACATATTTCTTATTTACATGTCCTTCTTTTCTTTCATTTCTTTTCCAAGCCTTTCTGTATCTGACATCTTCCTTTTTCTTTGTAGATTTTTCTTCATCTCGTTTTATTGTCAATCTTTTGATCTTTGGGATCTGGTCTTTGTTCGGATGTTCTTCATGTTTTCTTATCCGTACTTTCTTATATCTGATATCAATGTTATCTTTCATGGAAGTATCGATCACGCTTCTACAATCACAAGCTATATTTCCATAGTTATGACATTTGTAACATTCAATGTTACGTGGGGCCACATAAGCATTTATTTCTTGAACATTTTTTTTATAATCCCTGCAATTTGCAACCTTATGTCCAAAGTTATTACAATAGAAACAATGACCATAAAATAAATTTGCATACATGGGAGTGAATGATCTTATTTATGGTGTAGTCCTTCTAAATTCCTGCCTTTACTGATCATGATCATGATTGAATCTTCTTTGTGGCTTGAACATGGATGGTCTTCTTGAAGATGTATCTTTATTAGTTTTCTTAGATTCTGGTTGACCATGATTCCTTCCTTTGAGTACTTTTGCATAACTCTTGTTACTTTCTTCATTCTTCTTTTCTAGCAACCTAGAGTGCTTCTCTTCATTCTTCTTTTCTAGCAACCTAGAGTGCTTCTCTTCATTCTTATTTTCTAGCAACCTAGAGTGCTTCTCTTCATTCTCTAAAACTAATGTAGATGTTTTTGTCTCTTCAATGTTCTTGTTGAGCTTGACGATTTTACTTCTCAATGTGAAAACTTCTTCTTTAAGCTTCTCAACCTCTTATTTTTTCTTCATTATCTGAGACTTCATGACTTCTTCTATTCTATTCGCTTCTTCAAGATGGATTTTTAATGTGGTTATTTCTTCTTCAAGTCCTTTCGCTTCTTGACCAAACTCTTCCTCAAGTTGGTTTAGATCGTTAGTTATTTCCTTAGGATAATATGTCAATATCTTCTCTCTCATTTCTGCTTC
>ML797059.1:395734-408533 GCA_009831015.1 Picea engelmannii
TGCTAGAGAAAACAGAGAGTTGGTTCTCTCAGCAAGTTGCAACTTGCAAAAACAGAGGTTGTAGCCTCACAATGAGTTGGTGCTCATATGTATGATAATGTAAAGAATGTAAATAATACTTATCATATAAAGAAGAAGAGGTTTTTACCCTATATGTGTTTCCTTGGGAAATATCTGTCTCTGTGTTTCTCACATATGTGACTGATGTTGAATGTGCCATTGTTTATTTCCCTGCATTATTGTGATCATCATTGAGTTCCTTATAAATATTTTAAAAGAAGCATAATTGTTTAAGCACGATAACAATTGATTCACCCCCCCTCTCAGTTGTCCAACAGTCTCAGATCCCTGTAACTATTTCCCTGTGCACCAGGGATCAATTATGAGTAGTTCTCATCTAGAGAAAATACTCATGTGCCTGACAACCTACCTCTTCTACATATAGGCCTAAAAACCCGCCTCTTCCACATACATCCTAACAACCCACCTCTTCAACCTGCCAAAGTACCAGGTGTTGATGATTGCAGCTATGTGAGACATTCTCCAGGACACAAACCTAAGAGAGAGCCCCTTAGAGGGATGTGTGGTTCCTATCTGAGATAGAGCTGTAACGTAGAGATGGCCTCCTTCTTATAGAGAGTTGAGAATAACTCCAGATGATTCTCCTGTGTAACGCAGTGAGAAAGGAGATCTGCAAAGTTGGGCGTGCTTGTGGCTAAGCACAAGGTGAACGCGTGAATTCCCAAAGAGTTGGGTGCATCGTCATGAGACAAAGACGAAGATGATGTATTAACCTCCTCTGAGCAGAGAGTTGATGATGAAATCCAGATGACTCTCCTGTGTAATGCAATGGGAAAGAAGATCTGTTGAGTGGATGTTCATGTGGACGAGCACAAGTGAACGTGATCCTAGTGGCTAAGCACTAGTGAGAGTGGTTCTTCTGTGTAATGCAGTGAGCTAGAGATATGGACATCCCTATGGATGTGCCCCTAGTGGTTGAGCACTAGTGGGTGTATGAGATCCCTTGCTATATTGTTCAAGAGTCATATATGCTTGTAACCCTAATTGTAATGTAAAGGGTACAAGTTGGCCCCACCTTAATGTAATTGATAATTAATGTAAAAGATAATTAATCTGGTTAATATTAATTATATTGTGAGTTTGATAGGTCGGCCTTGTTGTGCCAATAGACACTTGTGTTGATAGGTCAAGTCTAATATAAGTAAAGGTAGATTCCCCATTGAGGAATCATATCTTTTGTGTGAGTTTTGAAATTTCAGCAAGTACATCTACTTGGGAAAAGTGCATACCTCTCCTGGGTGCTAGTCTTCTAGGGTTTGTGAGCACCCTTTGTGTGCTAGGTTTTCTTGGTGGTGAAGGTATTTCTATTGAATAATGTAGAAAAGTATTGGTTGGGTTTTCTTCCCTTGTTGAGAAGGGTTTCCCAGGATATTTCTTATGTACTTGTGCATGGTGTTTCTTCTTGTGATATTGGTTATTGCAACAAATTGCCTATGGTTTAAGTAAAATGCTAAAATGGAATGAACTTCATGCCTAAGCTTAGCTTATTGAAAAATCAACACCAGGTACCGATACGGATGATAGCATGGATGAGTGAATGGTAAGGAACAATGATGAATGAATGATCAAGGAATGATGGGAAATACACTAAATCTCCCCATTATATATATGCATGTGCCTTTTATGACACATGGCACCCAAGGGACTCCCTTATCCCCTCTTTTGAAACTTAGGATATATAAAGTTATATCCATACTTTAATCTTTTAGGAATATTAATATAATATTCCATTAGGATTAAGCCCCCTAGCTTAGCCACTTTTCCTAGACTCTCAACCCCCTTTCCTATATAGTGGAGTTTATCCCCCTATCGCTTTAGTTTGGTCAGTCTACAACAGTGGTGTACTTTATTATTAATATGAGTATGAGTTACAATTTACAATATAGGCACACTGGCCTTTAGCATCTAGGCTCTCTGGCCTAATAATCATATAAGCATTATGGCCTATAATAACTTGCCTCACCAGCCTATAAAACACAAACATATATACAAAGGATATTTGGCCTCAATATCATGCACTCAATTCAGTGTGCATGGAACTCTAGGATGTGAGCACTCTTCTTTTGGTGTGCCATACTCACACACTTACACATGTGCATGATACATTATAAAAAGTGTGCACTTCTTTGGTAAGAGATTCCCGCGCACTGACTCAATGCATGCAGAACTGAACAAAAGGCCTTGTACCATCATCTCACTATCGTGTATGTATAATTACATTTACATTTACAATTGGGGTTGAAACTAGGGGTATTACAATAGGAATTTTTGGAAATAATTATGGAAGATGAGTGGATCAACACTAGCTATGAGTTTAGCATATCATCCAAAAACAGATGATCAAACATAAATAGTTAACAAATTTTAGAGGTTTATCTATGTTGTTATTCTTCACACAAGCAATCTTAATGGATGAAGTGGATTCCTCTAGCAAAATGGAGGTATAATACCACCTATCACGCATCTACTAAGATGTCCCCATTTAGAGCCCTTTATGGATATTTGGCTCCTAGTATGTCATAATTTTTGTAGGACCAATCCAAATTACAAGAAATAGAGTCACATATGGAGAAGACTAAATAAACTTTGAAAATTCTTAAAGAAAACATTCAAATAGCACAAAACGGGATGAAGCAGCAAGCAACTCAACATCTAAGTGAAAGACAATTTGAGCAGGGTGATTGGGTATTGTTTAGACTACAACCTTATAAGCAACCTACTCTTAAAAAACATAACAATCATAAATTAGCTTCAAAATTTTATGGAACCTACAAGATTATTTACAATATTGGACAAGTGGCATATGAGTTAGATTTTCCTTCTTCTCACATTCATAAGGTTTTTCATGTATCTTTCCTAAAATCGGTTTTGGAATAAAATATGTCAATGCATACAAAAATTATGTAATTGATGAAGAAGGGAAGTTGATTCTTGAACCAAAAAGGTGTTCTCTATCTCTTCGGAATATAACCATTATGGATTACCTAATCAAGTGGAAGAATATTCCTCCAAAAGAAGCTACATGGGAAAATGAGTAGTTCATGAAGAAACGCCCTCAATTACAAGCTTTGAGGGAAAATCGTTTTTAAAGAGGGGGGATATGTTAAGACCCCTATGTTAAGGCCCTGACACATTTAACATTATTTTGTACGTTGGGTTAGTGGTAGGTTACAAAATGTTCACTTTGTCTCCTATTTATAATAAAAGAGATTCACTTGTATATGCATCTTGTTTTGTGTATTGGATATATATTGTGAAAGGAGGTTTTCCCCTCAAAGTGGATTAGTATTCATTTACTCATTATCATTCTCAAGGTGTAGATATACTTATTTTGTCTATTCTTATTCTATTTGTGGAATCTAGTTCATAACATTAAAGATGCAAAAATACAAGGTCTAATTGTTGGTGTTAAGGTGGGAGGAAATGTGTTCCTAACTAATCCATTTTTTTGTGTATGATGTATTGCTATTCACAAATGGAATTTTTAGAGATGCAGCTAAGATACAAGAAATACTAGAAAATTATAGTGCTACCACTAGCATGGAATTGAATGTTCAGAAGTCTACTATATGTTTTTTCAATTTGGAATGGGAGGCAAAAGAAATGATCAAAAGGAATATTTTAATATTGTAGCATTTAGTGATGGTTCCCAATTTCTTGGATTCCTCTTGAATCCCAATGGGTACAAAAAGGAAAAGTGGGGGTGGATTTTGGAAAATATAGAAAGAACAATTCATACTTGGTGTAATTTGTGGTTATCATTTGATGGGAGACTAACTTTTGTTAAGTCAATACTAGAGGCTATTCTCATTTTCTAGTTCTTTTAAGCCCATATCTATAAAAGGGGTTTCAGAAGAAATTAGAATGATGTGATTCAAATATATTTGGTTAGGAAAAAGGGAGAAAGGGGGCATTCCACTTATAAAATGGTATGTCCTAGCAAAACCAAAGGAGGAAAAGGGTTTTTGTTATACCTCTATTTGTCACCTGGGCCTCATAAAGGACCTACTAATGTCATCCTATGATAATTACATGTCATTTCCACAAAAGACATTGTTTTTAATCATGGTTTATTATTTTATTCATACAATATGCGACCAATCACTTATTGTCATCATCGAAGGAGTGATCAATCATGTGTTTCCCTTCTGCAATAAACGACCGCCTCTCAAACCTTCTAGATTTGAGGAGTTGCAAGGAGATAAGATTAGGAAAGGATATCCATGATATGTCATGAGCTTAGTGTTACATACCAAATTTTCACACTATTAAGCGGCACACTTATGTATCATATTCTACTAAGTATCACACTTATGCATCATATTCTACGAAGTATCACACTTATGTATCACTTATGTAGGTGTCAATTTTCCACATTCCTAAGTTTCGCACTTATATTCTACTAAGTGTCGTAATTGAATGTTGCAACTATATCATCATGTGGAAGTGTTGTTCATCTTCCCTAGACAAATTGGGAGAGAAAACCCATCACATGGAGGCTTAAATACACTTTATCATCAACTGGAAGTGTCTATGATGTTCCCTAGACAAATTGGTGAAGAAAACTCATCATTTGAAGGTCAAAAAACCACTTTTTACCTTGCGTTTTAAGCCTTGTTTGAGCACTAACACCCCCTTGCCCATGTATGGGGAGGGTTAACTCTCCCTAGTACACTATGTGGGAGAATTAGTAACACTCTCTAGCCATTGTTGGGGGAGCGTTAGTTTTGTTAGAGCTAACCCACCTTTTTCTATGGGTAAATCCCAAGATACTCTTGAGTAGTTATGGTCAAGGGATGACTCGGGAGCTTGATTCATCCATATTTCCTCCATTTTGGGTACTAAATCCTAACTTAAGGAGTGAATATCTCAACCATTCCCTTGATTTTCTATGGTGGTTAAGCCTCCCAATTCGTTATATAAGCAAGGCCATTCAAGGGATGGTAAATGGATAAAGTATTGAGAGTATGAAACCTTTGTTCTTGAGATATTCAAGAGAATAAAGGCTTGGTAGGATTGAGAGTTCAAAAGCATTCTCATTAACATCAAGTGGTGTACAAAGGGGGTTGGAAAGGAGAAGCTAGGAGGAAAGGTTGCATCCCATAAGCATGGTTGTAAGTATCCATTGTTTCTTTCACTAATACAACTTGGCCTATTTCCTCATTCTTGTCTTGCTCAAGTTAATGCATGAATGTTTATAATTTTTATCTTAGTTAGATTAGTTCTTTATCTAACGTTGCACAAGTAGAAGAGAAGGGTTGTTTTTCTTTTTGCAGGAAGGTTGCAAGAGTGGCTTCTGCATTCAATAGCTTGGACTGAATCCGACATTGGAGCAACGAGGACTACCTATAGGAAAAAGGTTAGATCTTATTTCATTTATCCTTCTCCTTAACTTTCATGCATAAATAGGTAAGAAAGATGGATTTTAGTGTCCACTTGTTCTCTTCTTTCCTAGACCGAAGAAAACCCGGCTAGGGGGAGTTCAACCTATCCGCAGGGTGAAATTTCTCAGAACACTCGGGAACTTATGCATGACCTTTTTTCATAAAGTTATAGACTTTGAATCTATCTCTAAGACCCCTCCATCATTCTATAAAATAAGTGAAAATCAAGGGGTAAGGGAGCTCAATTCATGATAAGCTTATGTTGCCAAAATATAACCAGGGAGATACTTCTACCTTCAGAGTTCATTGATGGTTCATCCACATTTGAGATAGGGATGAAGAATGTCTCAAGGATCTTGGAGATAGAAAAGCGCCTCAATAATATAAAGGTAACATATTGTATTGTTGTACTTTTCTTTCATTATTTATATAGATCTATGGATTTTCCCCTCCAATGGTTATGAATTATTTTATTTCTTTGCATACATTGGTAGATCTACTTTTACTAGAGCAAAGTAGATTAGATATGATTGTTATTTATATTATTTTTATTCCAAATGAGTTTGAGGGAGTATTGTTTGTCACTAGTGTGCAAGTAATTGTGTGTTGGATCTAAGACTAGATTCTTGGGACTGCATTAGTTTGGATCATACAAGGACGAATGTTGGAATAAGGTAAGGCATACCCTCTTATCCTCATTAGTATAGATTGAATGAAGAATTTATATCTAGAGTGTAATGTCCATATAGATATATCCACAATCTATCTTTGATTTCTCTTATATCAGTGAGAGGGATCACCTATCCATAGGAGAGATTACTCTACAACAAAATTGGTGACTCCACTGTGGAGATCCTAGATTTCCTTCCCTAGTTTGATAAGTTACCCTAGCTATTTTTCATTTATAAAAGTTTTTGGTATATTAATATAGTATATTATTTATGTTTGGATGCCTAAAACCTCTAGATCTCTTAGATCTGGGCCAAATCTATTGAGATTTCTCTTTTCGTCCCATTGTCATCTCTATTTTCCTAACAGACACATTCAGACACCTTTTTCTAACTAGAAAGGATTGACCATCTAGGTATGGTCTACTGTTACTCACTGAAAACCTATGACCTTGTCTTGTAGAGTGGTTTTTTGAGAAATTTTATTAGTTTACTATTAGATCTAGTTGATTATTGGCATGGGGGGGTTGTAGGTGGTATGCAAATGATCCTTAGATTCTAATATAGGTGTATATCCTTCCTTTTTCTTTGTCAAATGTATCTTGGAGTCTCACATTGATTTCATATCTTATTAGATGGTTTGAATGAGTTAGTCCTAGTGAGTAGTGACTTGGGTATATTTTGTGTGCTTGTTTATTGTAGATATGGTTGTGTAGTGTTCTTTTGTTTTCATTTTAAAATCAAAAGGAATTTGCATTGCATAGTCATTTTTGTTCAAAGTTTTAGGTATATATTCTTCAAGTATTGACATTGGCATGTGAATAGTGACCATTACCAATATCATACAACCCTGATTTTCATTTTTTTATTGATTGTGTCATGCATTTTTGGTTTCATTATCCGTATTAGTGAAAACAACAAAAATTTGCATCGCATAATCACATAGGGTTAATCTTTTGGGTGTTTCTTATAAGCATTGATGTGTTGATTGTTGTATTTATGACCTAAAATCATTTTAGAATTGTTGGTAATCACATTTGGAAAGTGAGATTGATATTAATTTCTTTAATTTGTGAAAAATGAAATTTATCTTCTCTCTTAGACAATTTTCATCGAAAGAGAAAATTTGTATTTGTCACATATTCATATTTTGATTTTCTTTGGGTTGTAAAGAGTCAAACCACCATTTATTCCATTCCATATCCTTTTATTAATCAACAACCACTAAAAGGAAAGAACTTAATTTAAAAATTATTAGACTCTTTTCTTTTTAGAAAACCAACATAGTTTATGACTTAGGTCCTTGGTATAGATTTGGAGAGTTAACTCTCTTAGGCCATAAAAACGAAACTAGGAATTCACTAGAGAGAATTTAAATCCATTAGTAGCAAGGAGTGCTTTCCCAGAAATCACATCTAACATGGGTTTCAAGAACAAGATCGCACTAGAGCAAGTGGCGTGATATCCTCTCTTCTCTTGTTTTTGTGCCCTTGGACTATTGCATGTACATGGGTTCTAAAGCGAAGTGGTGACACTTCTCTCTAGAATTCCATGCTTTGTTTCCCTACCCATACACGTGATCCTAACCCATGATTGTTTCTCCTGGTTACTGATTGTGAAGTGATGTCCATAGTGAGCTTTCCTAGGGAATCACATAGGTGACTGCAGGTGGGAATTACCTATGGTACTTGAGGTGGATTTCAAATCCATGTTTCAATTCCCCTGGAGGGTACCCATATTCATGAGGGTACTTAGACCAATAAGGGATGTTACATGTGGATTACATAATTGTCTCTCGCACCTTCACTAGATAGGCCTTGGGGACTTGAGGGTTAGTTTTCAGAACGCCCCTTTATCCAAAGGTTTTCCTGTTGATAGCCTAGATTTTCTAGGGGTGTGATCTATGGTTTTAGTGTCCAATGGGCCATAGGATAATTTTTTTCTTGCGAAAACACAATTTTTTCACCATGGCTAACCAACCTCTTCGTCGGGCACGTATACAATGAGAATTTTCTCTTGAGGGGGGAGATCCGCCATCCGTTAGGTGGATATTATTTTCCACAATGGATGACACTAAACCAGTAGACTTAGAAGGTCAATCATTTGATTAAGAGTGGATTGATCACGTAGAGGTTGAAGTGGTTTTATGAAATTCCTCCACAAACATTTAACTCCCGTTTGACTAGTCCTTTCAACCTCATACTTACCCAATGTAATAGACTTGTTGGTAACCCTTTTTCCTACTTTATCCGTTCTCTCCCAATGTAAAGTTTAAGTGTTTCATATAGCATGGGAGGACCTATTCCTTCATCACCTAGTGTTATATGAGGATTCTCTTTGACTTCTTCTTTTCCATCAATTAGTGGGATAGGTTCTTCCACCACCATTCCTAGTACATCTAGTTTCTCCATGTGGGGAATGCCACCAGTTACATATTTTCCTTCCATGGTTTTACCTTGTGTTATTTTTCCCACTGTGTCCATTTTAGTGTCCACATTTTCATTTATTTTTAGTGGGGGAAGGCCTTGGTTTTATTGTCGAAGGTTGACTTCCTTTTTCCTCTGGTATCCCTATAAGTGGCCTGACAATACCAAATGTTGCTTTCCCATTTTTTTGGAATGCTAATCTTGGGTTTGGTCCTACTCCTAGTGTATTTCCTAGTGCTAGGGGAAGCAATGTCTCTACGTTCCCTTATGTCCTTGGGGAAATTATGTATTTGGGGGTCCTAGTTCCTCTAGGGGTAGTAATATGAGGGGAACGCAAGGTCCATCATGGTCACAAGCCACATCTTCTTAGACCTTGAATCTGTTTTCCAATACACCATTTATTTTTTGGCAATGTTAGATCTTTCTAATTTATCAATATTGGCGAATGACCCCATTCAACACTAAACTTTGTGTCCAAAAATTCCCACAAAATTTCCATCAGATATTCCAAAATTTGATGGAAAACCTAGAGAAGACCCTTCTACACATGTCACGATGTACCACCTATGGTGTTCCTCAAACTCTCTGGTGGGTGATAGTATACAATTAAGGATTTTCCAAAGAACCTTGATAGGAAGTGCCACCAAATGGTACATTGAGTTACTTGGTGCCACATATCACATGTTTTCTTCTTTCTCCATGAATTTCCTGATGCACTTCCAATTGCTGAGATTTCGACATCATAGTGTTAGAACATTGTCATGTACATTTCCTATCATATTAATGAATGGATATGATGGCTTGGGCTCAGTCAAGATAAAATTCTAAATCAAATTTTGGCATATCAGTTCACCAAGTCATTGTTAACACTCATAGCCAAAGATGTAGTCATGGGAAGTAACTAAGGAGAAGGTGATCTTACATGCCCAACATTTATACTTGATTTATTCATAGTTGATCACATTGTATGATATCATTCCTCATGCTTTAATGCCATCAACAGATCCTACTATGCCAAACCTGATACCACATGTTGATGGTGTGGTTGGTTTTGTTTCCAATTTTTTTGTTGGCTAGTTGGCTAGACATATTATTCAATTGTATGTATATGCAATTCAACTAGATAATGCATCCACAACTCAAACTTCTACGATCCCTACTCATACCTTTGAGGTGAATTCAGTACAATCCACACAACCAAATAATCCTCAACAACCTATAGGAAATAAGAAGAAGAAAAAGAAAACCTCTACCATTGAGCAAGGGACTGTGCAAACCCAAAATGCTTCCATTAGAGGCACTAAGGATAAGAAAAAGGTTAGGTTTCCATGCAATATTTGTGGTGGATACCATCTTACTCACCAGTATCCTAGGATGGATGAGATTCATCACTATTTTTTCCAACAAGGAGCTCCCCAACAACATGCTATTTTGACAAATCCATTCCCTCTATTGGTTGCAACAAATCCTACACCTCCATAAGGGGGAACAACAGGTGACCCCCAATAAAGGGGCATATTGTCAAGTTCCAACATAAAAATGTGTAACCAGATGATTAATTTACAAACTTGTGCTCATAATTATGAGAATCGCGGGAGTGGTTCTTCATATTAGGACCTGGCATCTACTTCCCAGCCTAGTGGACCTCTCTAGATAGAGAATCCATCATTTGACACAATGCTTCTCCCACTAAAGGGTGTGCTTAATAGTTATACACATAATCCCAATGCATGGGATGCCCATAATTACAGTATTGTAGAAGATCTAGCCTAGGACCCATGTTCCATGTTAGCCCTTGAATTCCTCCAAAGTTTCACAATGCAGCAAAGGGAATTGTTTTCTACTATAGGTAGGGTGGACCCTTAGGATACTAGTTTAATTACATTTCAAATATACCAAAGTCATCCTAGGATCCCCCACCAAATTTATTTTCAAATTCAATTAGTCTCACGTGGGATTAATATATTCAAAACTATTATTGATGAAGGATCCTCTAGTTGTATTATGGTTGTTTCATGTTGGAGAGATATCGGTTCTCCATATCTCATTCATTCCAACACCGTGTAGAAGGAATTTGATGGACACAATTTTAATCCTCTTGGAATCACGCCCACGGTTTTTGTGGAGTTAGGTGGAAAACTATCTTGATTGAAGTCGAGGTAGTCAAATCCACACCAGACTACAATATTTTTCTTGGATATAGTTGGTTCTATGCGATGATGGATGTATTATTCTCCATATTTAATGTTCTTCATTTTCCCCGTGAAGGTAAGATGTTAATTATTGATTAGTTACAATATTGCAAACCTAACTATAGGACTAACAATGGTACAAACATAGTCCCCGAGGTGTAGGACAGTTGGTGACGGAGTGTGTTGTTAAGCCACTCTGTGTTGAAAAGTCACTGGTTCGAAACCTACGGTGAAAAAAAATCCAACCATGTTAAGGGTTGGTGTGGCTCAGGCCAGGTGCGATCCCCGGGTGATTTTGACGGCTTAGATGCCCCTGAGTCACGGTTTCTCAAGCCAAAAGTTAATCCCGATGCCAAGAAGTTCTGGACCAATTAACAAACAAAAAAAAACCAATGGTACAAACATTACATTTGGTAATGGTTCCTTGAGTTCTCACTATCCTACCCCTACCACTCACTACTCAAACCACAACTCCAATATGTATGATTTCTACTAGAACTTTTGAATCTCAGGGGTATCATTATCCTTGGGTTGTGCCTAATCCTTCTGACATTGAATCATTTGGAGATAGAATGTCACTTAGTGTGGTCGATATTTCCTATCAGGTGATCCATTCAGCATCTAATGACACTAATCAGAATCTCCAATAGGGTGTGGAATTCGATCAATACTCATTTCCCACATGGCCTATCACTCCTCCCAGTTCGCATGACTTCCTAGATACTGAGTTTCCTTCAAATGAGACCATCATAGAGGTCATGAATTCAGTTGATAATCCATAGGAGTATATGCATCATCAAGCATATTTTCTTTCCAATTTTAAAATGCTGGAGGTTGACATCAAAAACCTTGATTTAGGATGGGGGGCATTTTCTAGGTCATCGAGTGAAATGCCAGGTCTTGAATAGTTTGATTCTCAGATTTATTTTTTGAAACTTGCCACCAAAATTTACACTCTACACCATATAATAGATTAGTGTCTCATACCTTTTCCATGTCTTGATGGACATCATCAAGTATCTTCAATATATTGCGAGACTGCACACTATTTTTGTCATCGTGTAGTTCCTAAAAATGATCTGGTTCTGATTCATAACTGGAATCATGAATATTTAGGAATGTGAAAATTTGATTCTATGTGGCATGGCCCCAACATGGTGTGACACATGATGCTAAAAATGGCCCATGATTTCATCAATGACGATAGGAATCCTTGGTCTGAGCCTAGTAATGGGCTCTACTTTGCAGAAACCATAAAGATGTGTAGTGTCATGTACATAGGTGTGTGATGTGAGTGATTTTTATTTTTGCATGTGGGTTGAATCTATTTGATCCTTATCATGTTTGGTGTTTTATTTTCGTATGTCAGTAGGATCCCCTTGACCCTTATCATAGGCACACTTATGGTGATTCCAAGAGGTTACATACACTAGTTCACTAGCTATGTTGGCATTTGTCACATTAAATTAAGCATTGAAACAAACATACATGTACATAAAAAAATGGATTTTCGATAACATATTTGAAGTCATAAGTAAGAGTTGAAACATATGCATATAAAATACATAGCCATTACATCATGTCCAAGAATCCAAAAAAAAATTATAAAATTCAAAAATCAAGCACACGGTCTTGTTCTTCCATGGTCATGATAGAATGAAATTACATCAATGGAATATCCTGCAATAGGAATATTTGAGAGGTGAGAGTTTTTATGCCTTTCATTACTTTTTATTCATGTAATCTTTTTTTTTATATTCCACTACATAATTTAACCCGATATCTAGTGTTTCTAGATGTTTTTTCTTAAGATTAGGTGACAAGTTTTTTGGAATTTTCTATGGTGACATCCATTGAACCATGAGGTATGTCTTATGAATTGGAATATAGGGATAGGTTTTCCCCTGCAATACCATCTTGCATTATTAATTGTCATTTTTCCATGACAATGTCTTAGGTTCAATCCCATTAGGCTACGACATTAGCCTTTCTCATTTTCACATCATAACATGTGTCATGGGTGCCCTAGTTAGAATTCCCTTTTCCAT
>ML797059.1:408614-420234 GCA_009831015.1 Picea engelmannii
CCAAATGAGCTAACTTTTAACTCTTTTCCATTCTCGTAAATTCATGAAAAATACACTAATGATCTCACTTTTAACTCTTTTTCATGCTCGTAAAACCATGAAAAAGACACCATTGAGTACACTTTTACTTCTTTTTTTCACTTGTAAAACCATGAAAAAGACACTATCGAGCATATACTTTTATCTCTCTTTCGCACTTGTAAACACATGGAGATACTAAAAAAAAAAGAGGGTGGGGGGGGATTATGTTTATTTGTATTCAGTAAAGTGGCATCCATCAGTCATTATTGCCCTTGAACATGGACCATGTTTACATCATTGTCTTACAATTGGGTTATAGATTTCCTAGGAGTTGTACCATCATTATGATTCATATACTCCTATCAAATCCTTCCAGTAGTACCCATGTTCCCCAATAGTGACAACACTAGACTAGGATACAAATGATGGCCATAAAGGTGAAACGGGTAAAAATAATAAACTTCCAAGCTTATGATTCATTATTCGGCTTCAAACCATGATCCTCACTTAAATGCCTAATTCATTAAATATGATACTTTATATGAAACAATAACTAGTATATCTCACAATATGTTGGACCACCATCATCCGATGAACCATGTTGATTAGGTGTGATAAGCTAAGTTGAATGAGGAGGGTGGAATCTAAGGGGTTGTTTTCTATGGAGAATATTGATCATCAACATCATTAGGATCATTGTCTTCATTGTGGGCCATAATACATGATCTCCTCTAGTTACCCCTAGGTGAGAGGGGGTAACATAATTCAAACATCATATAATTATCGAAGAAAAACTTATTTAAATTAATTATATATTTTGTTGTGTTAATTTACTATGAATAATTATTTTTAAGTATAATAGCTTATATTTGTTGTTGATTTTTTTATTTTTTTTTTGTTATGTATTAATAATCTCCAATAACAATTTACTTTAATTACATATTCATGATGAATAACTTCTTTACTTTGATGACTTATATATTATCTTGTTGTAGTTATATTTCTAATTATGGTTTGTGTATGCAGCTCGAACTTCAACTCCAAAGAAATTATTGGTATTGGAAGTAGAAGGTTTGTTATTTGGAGTTCGAGTGTTTACTGGAAAAATACCAACCTACAAACAATTTGTATGACTATTACCATTATTATGCACAAATGTGAGCTCTTGATATTATCAATGTTGCACGATAACATTTTGACATAGCTCTATGGTTTTCTTATTTAGACTGCAATTAAAAAAAGACTTTATAAGAGAATTTGAATGGTTGAAGGATGGAAGGTTCTTCTTTATTTGGGATCATCAACAATGTGTACATATTTTTTACCATTCACTAATGTACACATATGTTAGTGGGATACTACATATTTACAAAAAACTATTAAAATATGGTTTTATCCAATATGAAGATAGATACAGAAAATCAAACATATTGTTTATAAATGAAGATCAATACCATTCAGAAGACAATAGCAAGGATAAATCTTTGAAACTGCAATCAAGTTGGAACTCCTGGTGGTTCAAATGAAAGAGATAAAAATATAAAAGCAATGATGTGTTGATTGTTAAACCATCTGAGGTGTCTCCAAATATGAGACATTGGTTAAAAACATCCAAATCAGAAGACATTAATGAGAATAATCATTTTATATTGTGATATAATTGGATATTTAATGGTTCATATGAATGAGATATAAAAACAACTTTGATAACAGTTGTTTTTGGTTTAGTAATTGATTATTGACCCAAAAAAATATGAATGGAACTATGTAAATGATGATGTTTTCAAAAAATTGTATATCATATTTGTAATTGTTAAACTTAATAATTTAGCAATATACAAATTACAACATTAATCAAATTGTGTGTTGTATTTGCTTGTAGATAAAATATTATTAAATACACGACATAATTAAATAAATGGTTGATTTTTAGATATGAATGGAGTATTGTTATATGCACTTCATTAAAAAACACATTACAAAACAAATCACTGCCAAGAAATCCAAACATTGGAACAACTACAATGACTTATTGTGTACGCACTTTGAACAATGCCTTAATATTTTTGAAGTTGATTTTTAGATGTTTGTGCAACAAAAGAATGTAAATGAGTTTTTCTCATTTTTATTTGACAAAAGGGTAAAATCATGAATCTGGGTGTCTATTTTCCTTGTTTTTTGAGAAAATAAATATATTTTCAGATGTTTTTCAACTTCCGATAAACAAAAGTATTTTTTTATTTAAAATTTCACTTTACAGTAAAAAAAAAACTCGTCATGAATTTTGTTATCTTTCTATTGACAATTTATTTATTTATTTTTATTGACATTTGTTATGTCAATTTAGCAATTGTTTGACAGTATGTTCCTTAAAAATGAAGGGACTAATAATGAGTTATGTTTTTAGAAACGAATGAACTCATTATTAAACTTGTGTTTATGAAAACTAAAATATGCTACAACAATCCAAACGGACTCTATTAAAGTATGACTATAGTTTTGAATTTAATGGATGAAAATTATAATTTCTACAATTTTTTTTAATTTGATCAATCTAAAAAAGATTGTAAACATGTTTAGTGAGACTCCACGTATGTGATTTCATTTTGATTTAAAAGTAAAATCTAAAAATAGTCTTTTGAAGAGGAAGGTGAAAGGTTCCATGATATGAATTTTCCATAATTTTCGTCTATGTATTATTGCAAATATTGATTTTTCATTTTACTGAATCATTATGTCATCTAAAACAAATCTACAAAAAAAAATTATAAAATTAATTAAAAATACCAAAAAACAATTAAATTGAATATAAATTGTATCAAATGAAAGTCCATTCAATTCTAAAAATGTTGGTATTAGTTCTGAAACTAGACTTGTCTGAAGGAGTCTACTCCTACAAAAGTTGGACTAAGCTTAAGAGAATTGACAGTTTTCTTAAAAGTACTATAGGTGCAAGTTTTTGGTTGAACTATTAGTTCAACCGAAAAGTTGAAAATAGAAACATCCGTCGGTTGGGAAAACAAATAGGGGGACACAACGTTTTGGCACATAAACATATAAATTATTTTGGTCGAAATCACATTATCACATTTGTGCACACACTCATTCACTCTGCATTTTCACTATTTTGTCTTTCTTGGGCAACATTTTAGTTTTTTTTGAGTTTTTGGAGAAACATTTTCATTATTTTTCACGTATTGAAGCAACATTTCAAAATTAAAGATTTTCTTCAACAACATTTTTGAAACTGGAGGTTTTCATAAACATTTTCTTCCTATATCCAAGAGTTTTTTTTTGGAAGGTAAGTTTTTTTAAATAATTCATTTCAAACTCAATATCTTTTTTGAATAATTTTTTTCATAAGGAAGGTTTTCTCAAGCAAATTTTTTCAAGATCAAAGTTTTTTTTAACTTGTGTTTAAAATTAACTGTTTATCCAAAATTTATTTTAAAGCAACTTGGTTTATTAACAATTTTTTCCAAGTTTTTTAAGATATGATTATAAGATTAATATTTTTATTTCTTTTAAAAAAGATTTATTGAGCTATAAATGTTTGAAATTATATTTCTTGTTATAAAATGTTAATTTTTTTTAAACCTTTACATATTGAATAATCATGAGAAACAAAAGGGAGCACAAGATAAAATATGATCACACTCAAGATGATACTTGTCATAATGAATTGTCGAAAGAGTACTATAGAAGAAAGAAACAAGAACGTGCAAATATTGAAGGAAAAAGTGATGATAATGTAATTAGAGATTTACATCTTGATGATCAACAAGAAGAAATGGGACCAGGTACATGCATATATATATTATATATATAATATTTAGAATTTCCAAAAAAATATTGTCTAATATAATTGATTGTAATTTGGAAAATATTTTGCAAAAAACAGAATAGATTTGGTGCATAACATTGATGAAGATATATATATATATATATTCATGTCATAACTTAATTTATTATACAATTATTTTTGGTTGATTATATAGTAATTTTTTATGTGGACCAAAGTAGGATTAATATGAGTTATTTTAATGATAGGGGTGCAAGATTAGAACCATTTAATCATATATTAAAAGTATTATGTCAGAATACAAGTATTCTTTAAGGCTATTGTCAGAGTATTATGTGCAATTGACATCAAAATTTTAAATCATTTACCAAAAAAAACTTTAAATTAGCCAACATAGTCTAAAGTTAAAATTCTTTGGCAATTATCTATTACTTGTACAATGTTTTATTCAATAATTCATCCCTAATAATGTTTGGTAACATAATGTTTGACAAAAATGAATGACATTCACATAATATTTTCATTTGTGGAAACAACCATCTATTTACATAATTGTTTGGAAAATTTCTAGCAATGTTTTTTTTTTGACTAAAACGTTTAGAGAGATTTGTATTAAAGGGTGGACTAGCCACTGGTTTGGTTACAAAATGGCATAGATTCACTGAGTAGATGCCTGTAAGGAGCTTAACAGTACTACTAAAAACACTAATCTTGGGCCTTCACCCACAGAAGCGACTCAATTCACCTACAATTACAGACTTATTTAGAGCCTTGACTTCTATACAAAATGTCAAGTTGCTTACGAAGAGATGAGAACGCTTCAGACCGAGTGGCTGGTTATTTTTTGGGGTCCTTCTTCCATTCGTCGTTCAGCTGGAACATTTTGACTTCCAGCTGACCAATCCTTTCCTCAAACTCGTCCTTTGGGTTCTTCAGTTCTTGGTGCAGTTTGTTGAGCTCCTCCGTGAAACCGAACTTTGCAGTGGAGATGTCATGCTCTAGTTGCTCCATTCTTCTGCCTGCTTCCGAGTCTAGGTTCTCTAAGAAATCGAGTTGGAATTGTAACATCTGTTTCAAGTTCTCCAGTGTTGAATCCATGAGCTTCAGTCTCTCCTCCATGGTAAGCTTGATGCTGGAACTTGCTGCCATCGCACCTCCCCTGCTTCGCGCGCTCTGGATCCTCAAAGCTGGATTCACTGAACAACTATGCTTAGAGTTGCTCTGAGCCTAAGGATATGTCTCTGATTTAAACTCGCCCTCCCTGGCCTTCATCATTTCTTCCTTCTTTGATTGTTTCAAGAGGTATGGTCGGGTTGCCCTGCTATCCCCTCTTTGCCTGAGATCCGATCTTTCTCGGGCCATCCTTTGCCCATTTCGTCCAATCACGCGGTCCTGGACTGGTTGAGCCTGGGCTCTGTCACTGTCGTCCTGTCCCCCTCGTTTCCACTTGCAAGAACTGCGTGCTTGTTGATTTGATGAGTCATGGCATCTCCATCGTGGACAACAAACCATTTAAATTCAAACTTCTTGGTGCCAAAAGGGTGCCTCTATTTGCCTCCGCATCCGCGCCCTCCTTTAGATCTTGCAAAACATGGAATAACTTGTATGAGGCGAAGCTCCTAAGAAGGAGGCGGATTTTGTCTAGCAGGTTGTTTAGTTGTGCACTCTGATTTTTGGAAGAGCGGATGATGGCACTTATTATCATTCGGGAGTCTCCTATGATGATCAAGTTCCAAATCCCATGATTGTTGGCTTGACACAGTCCTTGCCACAAAGCCATGGCTTCTGCGCTGTTGTTGGTGGCAATACCTAAACCCAGGGCATATCGCACCATTGTTTCTGCGCTGGGGCTTTCAATTGTCCCTCCTCCACCTAATTGACCTGGATTCCCCTTTGAGGCCCTGTCGAAGGACAGGATATATGCCTTCCTTTATTTCTTCCAATTGACAAATTTCTGTTTTCCTGTCCTTATTTCCCAATCCTCTTGGCGCGAGGTGTTGGATGTACTCCCATTTTGCTTTTGAATTTTAAACTAGGCCAACCATATCTCTTCCTTTTCTTCCATATTCCTACTGCATTGTGGTTGACGAAGGTAATTGGCCCACTCGCCAAAGAGTGCTTGAACAATGGTGCCCAATATGGGTGCGCTCCTTTTCTTATCCCTGAAAACTCTGTTATTCCTTTCCAGCCAAAGTCCCCACAGGATGAACCTTGGGAAGGCACTCCAAAGCCCCGAGGCAAAGCTTTGTTTCTAATTTTGAAAAGGGTAAATGGAATCCCAACCTTGGAGGAGGGTCTTGATGTCTTGAGGGCGGGGGAAATCGGTTTGCAACCCAATTTCCAGCCTCCAAACTTCTTTGGAAAAATTACAATTGAGGAGGAGGTGATCTGAAGTTTCTTCAGCATGATGACATAGAGGACATCTGAAGGGGCCCTCCCAACCTTTCCTTTGGAGGTTCTCCCCTATTTGGATGTTGTTATGGCCAAGAGTCCAGAGAAATAGATCGATTTTGGGAATGGATTTAGTTTTCCAAATGGATTTCCAGAGGGTCGGGTTGGGTGGGACATTGGGGACGTTTAGAAAGTTTTGATAGCCCATAGAGGTGGTATAAGGCTGAGCGTTCTTCCCCCAGCCTCTCTCATCCTTCCCTTTTTTTTGAGGGGGACTTTCCCCTGAAGGCAGAGCTTAAGAGCGCACTAGTCACCTTCTAAGTCCGGGGGTAAGTTGCCCACTTCCCATCCTTGCCACGACTTGCATCTGTCCTTTCCCCACATTGAGATGTCGAAGAGTGTCTTTAAATTTTTCCCGTCCATCCAATCTTTTAGTCGCTGCAGGTCCTGTCTTAGTTCTAGAGGAGGGTCTCCCAGAATAGAGTCCTGCCAGATTTTGATTTTCTTCCCGTTTCTCGGCACCCAGGTGAGGTGGGGAGTGAAATGAGCCAAGGTCTTTTTGTAGAGGGTGAAGATTGGGGACCCTTTAGCCTCCCTGCAGGGGTTTTCTATGCATCGCTCCTTTGCGCCCCTGAAATATTTTTTCCACAGAGCTTCTTTTCTCTAGGCTAGATCACCGTTGACAATATGCCAAAGCAGTTTCGCCCCCAATGCCAAATTTTGTACTTGGGTCTTTTTGAAGTTAAGACCTCCTTCCAATAGGGGCTTGGAGATTTTTTCCCAACTTATTAGGTGTAGTCTCCTGCCTGTCTGCTTCCCGCCTTCCCACAGGAAGCTTCTCTGCATTGCTTCCATTTTTTGAATTATGGAGCCAGGGGCTAGAAGCAGCGAGTTTTGATAGATGGGCACACTGGCCAGAATAGACTTGATTAGGACAACTTTCCCTGCCAGATTTAACCAATTCGCCCCCCAGGAGGAAATTCTCTTTTTCAGCTTGTCAATTAAGTGGTTCCACTGTGAGGCCCTTAGGGCAGCTTTGAAGATAGGAATTCCTGAAAATTTCTAGCAATGTTATAACTAAAGCCTATGGTAATAAAAAGACCATTGTTTTTCAATAAGTAATATCCAAATTCTATACATATTTGGAGATAAACCATGTGTATAAACAAACCATATATTTCATTTGTGAATTTTACTTTGACAAAACATTTGAATCTTCATTCACTTCCATGTATATATGATGAAAAGAGACAACATTAAAATTTGAAATTTGTATATAAAACTTGCAAAAAAAATAATCATAATTCATTATTGTAAAAACTCACCACAAATATGAAAACTCTCTTTTGTGATGTCCTCCTCCTCCTCCTGGACCCAAACCTATCCATAATGCCTCCCTACAAAAATGTGATGTCCTCCTCTTGGACCCAAAATTCCTATCACAATCACTAGTATAAAGTTAGATAGGTGGTACTTCTAAAAGTTAATATGAATGTAAAACAATCTTGACTATAATAGTGCTAATGATGGATAGAAATAAAACTTCAAGAAAAATACTTCAATTGTTTGCAGTCATTCTAGAGACTTCCATGAGTTTTGAAGGGCCGAGATTTGCTAGAATAACACACCATAGAAAACATGCATATTAATATGTAGCATTATCCCTGTTATCCAAAAACAAGTGTCATTAACCACAAAAACAAGTATCATTCGAATAATGGATAGTCACGTGAACAACAATATAGCAATATCTACAAATCAAATTTATTACAAAGAAATTATCAAGTTAGGTAATCATAGTCCACACATAGTATATGTTAGTTCCACTAATGTGTTTAGTGGTGGCTCAAAAAAAAATGAACACATGGTATGTACTTCATAAATGAGCTGCACTTAATAGTGGATAAATAGGTAAAAGTGACATTGAAGATAATTTATTATCTTCTATATCTCCTATCATAAGTAATGACAATGGGGGTGTCTTTCTAGCATTTGAGGAAAATGTAAAGATAGAAGCACTCATGAAAGACAATATGAAAGAGCAATATATAGAAGATGCATGCATTGTATGGAGAATATTAGGGAAAATTCATAAATATTCAAATAAAGGTAGGGGATTTTCACCTTAAAGGTGTGTTTTTTACAAAGAAAATAGAGGAGTTCTATGTTCTTCCTTGTATCACAACTTACAACTTGTTCAGCTATAAGATACTTTCTCCTCATATAGGAAGAATAGGAAATGGGTATGACCACCCTTGTATCCTCATATAGTGTAAGTAGTACTCTTGTTAACCGCTTTAGCACTAAGAGCTTATCACGATTCTATGGATATAATAGGCACTAGTAATTCCATTATGCTTAGCATAGTGTTCTATCTATTCCAACTTAAGTAATACCATATGTTTGTGTAATCTTTGCTATGTTATGCTTGGTTACCATAAGTATAAGGAATACCATAATCAATAGGGTTAATGTATGTAATAAGAAGATTCCATGTATTTACTTTCTATGTACAACTAATCCCATTATTCATGTATAAGAAAAGTAAACTTTGTGATTATCTATCACTAGCTATCATATTTGACATAATAGATCAAGAAATACCATTGTAATCTATATTGGTATGCCAAAGATTATCACTCTATACATTCAGTGAGATTCTGCATAACCATATCACACCAAGTTGTAATTTGAGCTGATATAGAGAAGTTGTAATCTAAGATGATATAGAGAAGCTTAATGATTATAATATACGTATAACATCCTTATTGAAAGAGTGATATCTAACCCTTATGTTAGTTATACAAATACATGTAGTTTTGTATTCAAGCTTCTGTATTGCATGCCTTTACATTATTGATACAATGGTAAAGTTCAATGGAGTTACTAGTCTAGTCTTTCACATATTCGGGCTAGTGTAAGATATGGAATCCTTAGTAATCATAGTTGACTATGCTATACATTATGATTACAATGGTTATAAGTATGGTATCAAGCTAAGATATGACATGCTTGGAATGGTTAGATTACTCATATTGATCTTGGTTACATGTTTGAATAAGAGCTTGTGTATTCATCATATTAGCTCTCTATATCATGGATCTACTTATACCATCTATTGTTTATATGCTTGGAATGGTTAGATTACTCATATTGATCTTGGTTACATGTTTGAATAAGATCTTGTGTATTCATCATATTAGCTCTCTATATCATGGATCTACTTATACCATCTATTGTTTATACGGATAAAGATATGATCGAAAACATGTTACAAGTTAAGTAGATTGATTATGTAAAGTTAGTATCATAGTTATACAAGGTAAAGTTATGTACATGATATATCTATAATGATTATGCTTATGCTTATGAGCTTATACTCGTATTAAATCTTATCCCTATTCTAACATGGTATTTATTATGACTTATATAAGCTTGGTGTTCCAACCTAATACCACCTTAGTTATGATGATACTAATAAGGCATAATCAATAAGGAGCTTGTATGTTTGATTAGAGAGATTGCATAATGTACAGAATATTAGTGACATAGTTAATCAACACTACTAACTTTGTTACTATTCATATTAGTAATAGATCAGCTTATGGTTGATATGTATCAAGCTAAAATCCTTATATTGAATGAGTGTAATAGAACTAACATAGTTACCAACTTAACGACAACTCTACAAAGTTCTCATTTTTTTGGAGGGTCACATTTTTTACCCCATTTTTAAAAATGGTGCTATTGGTAGCACCCCCTTCCCTTTTTAGGTGGTTTCTAGATATTTTAAATTTTCCGGTACATAATGTTTCCACATTATTTTTTTAAATGCTTATTTTTCATCTATTTTCATTTTTTTTTAATTTTTTATTTTCAACGGTGCTTTTAGTCATTTTTCCATGCTTCTTTCAATCTTAAAAATATTTTTTACCATTTATTTTTTTTGAAATTAAGATTTTTCATATAATTGTGTCTCCTTAATTAATATATGGTTCCATAATTTTAAAATATAGTGGAAAACATCATTTTAACACATTGTTTACCTTTACTTCAATAATTGTAGTTAAATAACACTATTTTTTAATATTTAGCAAATAAATATACATTTTATAGCCATATATAATAAAAAACCTATACATTTTGGTACCTATTCATTTAAAATAACATGTCAAATAAAACATTTTTATGGACATAATTGAACAAAAAAAAGTGAAAATTTTATAAAACAATTAACAGTTTTTCCATACTTTTATACATTTGAAGTAAAAAAATGACAACATTTAATAAAAATTTCCCTAGTATAGTGATTCACATACAAATAAAAGTGAAAATAAAACAATAAAAAAGATTCATCATAAAACAACAATAGATACATATTCATTCTTATTTTAAAATTTGAAAGTCAAAACATTACAGTTATAACTCATCAAAAATTTGCAAAATTGAGCATCGTCTTCAAGGGCATCTAAAAACTAATCAAGAATATCATATATCACAAATTCATCATTCTCAATAGACATATTATCATCTTCTTCGACATCATTTTGTGCTTACATTGTGTCATTTTGCTCTTCCATTGGGTCTTTGATATCCACAAGTTCTCCAAAGTGATCATTTGCAATCAATCCTCCTAATGGTACATGAGGTTCCTTTGAAATTTTGTCCACCTTTGATTCACTCAAATCTCATTTCCTCAAGCCAACTTTTTTCATTTCATATGGAAGAGTTGGAATAACATTAATTCTTTGTTGAATAAAATTGCATTGTATAGGGTCACTTTCAATGACTATGCAATTTCTTCCTTTCTGTAAGCAAAACTCTAATGTTGTACCTAATCACCAAATACAAAATAAATAATGAAGTTAAATACTGTAAAAATACATAAATTAAAAATAATATAAGATTGAAGTATGATTTCATAAATGTTATATTATAATTCTTACTTGAACCCGAGAACAAATCCAAAACCCAATCTCCTTCATTTGAAAATGTATCTATAAGATAATTAATTAATACTTGTGGATTTTTATAAATGTTAACCATCTCTCCTTTCAAATATGTTTCCTCATATGTTATCTTTATAACCACAACATTGTAAACCAATAAACTACTAATATTCTCTCCATCATTTACATTGACAAGAATAGAATTATAAGAATCAACTTTTTTCCAGGTTGCGAGATGTATACTCTCAAAATCATGTTTAAATGGTTCTTTATTGGAGCTCTAAATATTAGGTTTGTTCATGTAACATAAATAAGTGCAAATTCAATTAACTTGTGAATTATAAAATTGTTTTCTAATCTTAATTGTTAAACATACACTTTCAATATCTTACCAAATAAATTGCATCCTTGTCTTTTCTTTTTCCTTGAATCTTGATTGTACTAATCCTTGTTGTGT
>ML797059.1:434569-445982 GCA_009831015.1 Picea engelmannii
TTTAATAGTAATGAAAATAATCAAAATGTAGGTAAAAGTGGAGATTATGATCATAGTTTAAATGATTGAGATGATAATTTTCCTCCAAGTGAGGATTTTCACAGTACCGATGAAGATTTCCAAGGCACCAATGAATATGATGAAGAATTCCCCACAATTGGAAATTTTAAAAGTAGTGAAGATGATTATGACAATGGTGGACACTCTTTCCCGAGTGGGGAATTTAAAGGTAGCAATGTTGGTGATGATGATTTTCCTCCAAGTGAGGATTTTGAAGGTATTGATGAAGATTTTCCTCCAAGCGAAGATTTCCAAGGCGCAAATGAGGATGATGAAGAATTCCCCCCAAGTGGGGATTTTAAAAGTAGTGATGATGATTATGTAAATGGTGGACTATCTTTCCCGAGTGGGGAATTTAAAGGAAGCAATGTTGGTGATGATGATTTTCCTCCAAGTGAGGATTTTCAAGGTATCGATGAGGATGGTGAATATTTTCCTCCAAGTGAGGATTTTCAAGGCAATAATGAGGATGTTGAAGAATTTCCCTCAAGTGTGGATTTTCAAAGTAGTGAAGATGATTATGCCATTGGTGGACACTCTTTCCTGAGTGGGAAATTTAAAGGAAACAATGTTGATGATGATGATTTTCCTCCAAGTGAGGATTTTCAAGATACTGATGAAGATTTTCAAGGCACTAAGCAAGATGATGAATAATTTCCCTCAATTGGATATTTTTAAAGCAGTGAATATGATTATGTCAATGGAAAACACAATGTTGATGATGATTTTCCTCCAAATGAGTATTTTCAAGCTACCAATGACGATGATGGAAAATCTTCTCCAAGTGAGGATCTTAATGGTATTGATGGTCTTAAGGGTGATGATGGTTTTCCTTCAAGTGAATATTTTCATGGAAGATCCAACGACATTAGTGAGGATGGTAATCATTTTTCTAGTGAGTTTGATATTCCTCTTATAAACGAGATTATCAATGAAGATTATGATGGACCTAATAATGAATATCATTTTCTCAATCATTCAGCTACAAAAAATCAAGGTGATCGACATTATCTTGTTCAATCTCCTGACAATGTTTTGCTTGATATTCCTTCTAGTCATGAGGAAAATCCTTCTAGTGAGGATGATAAAATAGTGGAGACATTGCAAAGAAACATTGTGTCTAGGACCAGAACTAGACCTTTTTATATCAATCCAAATCATTCTAGTTATACAATATGTAAGAAATAATTTCTCACTAAATCAATTTCCATAAGTGAATTGATTTCAAGTGAATGTTATCAAAAGAATTGCTTGAAAAGCATGGACTACATGTATGCCTTGAATAAAAGGAAGACATATTTTTCAATGAATAAGAGCATGCAAAATTCATATTTGATGAGGTGCATGATATCCACCAAGACATGATATGATTATCGCATTGGGAATATTTTACTTTGCAGAAAGGATTTCAAAAAAAATCACTCAATTGGTAATCTTTGTCTATCAAGTATCCAAACAAGGTTGGAAAAATATCCTTCATTTTATTCAAAGTTACATCATGGACGAGAGAGTGGGCCATTAACAAACACTACATTATCATGGATGTGTGACATATTTTCCAAACATGGAGAGTGTATGTCAGATAGAGACACAATACATATTCCAGATAATTTCTCAAGGAGATAAATCTACAACTTGTACAAAGGATATGTTGAAGGTGTTGAAGGAAACGGTAATTTTATTACATATGCATATTTTACAAGAATATGGAAGAAACAATTCAACAATGTTTGTATTCCTAAGAAGTAAAGGATAGGAATTTGCGGTATATGTAATACTCTTAAATCAAGAAGAGATAAATATAAAGGGGCAAAAAGAGGTATGTATTTAGTATTTTGTTTTTTTTTAATTGGATAGTTATCAAATATGAAAACATATGATCAATATTTTCATTTTATGTCATGTGCAGATTGTTGGATTACTGAGAGGGGGGGTGAATCGGTAATAGAGCAATTTAATCCTTTTTTAACCAATAAATCCAAGTGTTATGTCAATGTATAATTATCATTCAATAATGAGAAATGAACAAATGAAAAATCATACACATACACAGTACACCAGTGTTTTACGTGGAAACCCAAAGCGGTAGAAAACCACGTAATGTTTTTTTCTTATATGTCTTGAAGAATTACATTCATTGGAAGCACCAACTTCCTTTGTTTTCTAGCTGCAACTGGAAGGAGGATCCAACCCCCTAGTTTCTTAGGCTACAACCTGAAGGAAGCTCCAAATATACAATTCTCTAGCTACAACCCCCTATGTTCTCCAGCTACAACCGGAGGGTGGCTACAACCACTTTTCCTTGCCTCGTCCTGCCACCCTAAAATAGAAGTAGAATGATGGAACCACTGTCACACTATCACTTTGATATATATCACTGTAAACCTGTACCAATAAATTTGAACCATGCATCAACCTGTACCTCAACCTGTAATCAACCTATACCATAAACAAGTGCATCAACCATGCACCAACCTGTACCAAACAACCTGTAATCAAAATGTACCATAAACAAGTGCAACCAACCATGTACCAAGTATGTACCAATCATGTGTCAACTACTCATCAACTATGACTCATCAATATGTACCAACATCATCAACTATACACCTCATGCATGTGCCAACTCATCAACTAGTTGTCTCAACCGTGTACTCAACATGTACCTCAATCAAAAGCCCTCATCAGTTTCATCATCAAAATCTGATTTGTAGCTCTGTAATATACCTGGTGTATATTATCACATTCATGCAAACCTTCCTTAACTATAACAACAAGAGACTAGCATTTTCATCAAACTTTTCTTTAGTCTCACATGCCTAGTTTTGGATTAGTCAACAACCCTAACTTGAAGTAATCATAAATTTGTAATTGTAATGTATAAATATTTGAAACTGATACACAATGTTATTCAGTGTGTTTTATGCAATTCCTCCAAGTTTCACTACTTGGAACCTCTTAGAAAAGGAGTTATAGCAAAAATGGCATACCTTTTTGAATTCTGGATTATTCTATAGAGCGACCTTGTAGAGCGTGCCCCGCATGGAATATTTGTTGAATTGATCTGAAACTATTACAAAACATACTGCAAACTGTACCCTAACCAAAACATTTTATCTCACTAAATTTTTATCTGTTATGAAGAAGTTATGACGTTTTTACCCAAAACACTTGTTTTTGACTAGTTTCAGGACTAGCCATAAACCCTATTTGCCACGAAGTGTAACTCCCACAATAAAACGAACCACAAGATGAATTTTTTACCATAGATACTTGGATATGTTTGATCAATGGAATAGAAATTTCACGGTCTGAATCATTATAGAAAAAAAGTTATAGCGAAAATGGTGAGATGACCTGTAAATAACATACTTTAGAAAGCACCATCAAAAGAATTTATCTTTCCTAGCATTTTGGCCTTCTTTTCTTCACCTTCCCTTAGAATTTTGGCTTAGATATCCTTGGTTACCTAAGACACCTATAGATATTCAATATGCTCAAGTGTATCTAAAATGAGAGAGCCTTGCCTCTTATTTATACTCTCCAAGTAGCTTCCTTAAAAACATATTCTAGGTCCCTTGGCCCCACTTTCCTTATTTTAGGGTTAACCCACTTCTAATTTCTCCATTAAATTTATTATTGAAATATTATTTTGTATTCACTTTGAATTATAATACACTCATTACTTCACTTTATTATTTACCTTTTAAAATCTCTTAAACCACTTTGACTACTTTGACCTTTTGGGGCTTCTAGATGACATATGAGGGTCCTCCAACTTCGTAAGGCCATAACTCTCAAACCATGAGGAGTTATGTGACGTTCCACATACCACCATAAATGGAATGACATGTAATATCCATATAGAATAGTATTATCAGAAAATATATCATAACTCATACCATTACCCATCAAACAAACTTGGGTCCATTACCCAAACCTAGGGTCTCCAACTTCTCATGGACATAACTCTCTAACTGTGAGGAGTTATGTGACATTACACATACCACCAGAAATGGCATGACAAGAACTATCCATATAGGATAGTTTCCCTGACAAATTCATTGTCCTTCATCTCATTATTCCACAATTAAGCATGGGTTCTCTTACTCCACAAAGCGTCTTCCCGTGAGGGCTTTCACCATAAGGGTGTAAATTATAACCTTGTACAATATATGCTGCACACAGATATTTAGAAAAGAACATAAAAGATACAATGTAAAATACAAACATTACACAAAGATTTTTCCCCTGGAAACCTAAACTGGGAAAACCAGCGTATTCTATATTCATTCATTGTGTTACAAAGTTTACAATACAAAATACATATAGGAGCCAGTGGCATCCAAAACCCTAACCCAATGACTTGGATTAGTCCAAAACCCTAATTCCTTAACCGGAAATAGAAAACCATCGGCAAAGAAACCATGTGCCGAAAAACCACCTAAATATAATGCAGTCCCGTAGCAGAATTTTGTTTTTCGGGGGAGCTTCCCCCGAACCCCCAAGGGGGGGGGGCCTAGTGGCCCCCCCTCTAACCCCCCTACCCGCTCGGCGCATATGCTCAGACACCACTACTCTTGCAAACATACCCAACATTCTCCCACTTGTTGTTTTCTTTGCATACAAGGGGTTACAGGGTTACATGGTCAACAATCCAGGGAAGTAATACCCATGGATTCTCTACACCAAGAGAACTTCTCAGTGCTCACAAATTTTGTTAGTGATTTTGCAACATTCTTCAAAGTGTCCACCTTCATTAGTGATACTTTATTTTCTTCAATCATGTCTCTCACAAAGTGATATTGAACATCAATGTTCTTTGTCTTTGAATGATAAGTAGGGTTCTTCGCCAGAAAAATTGCACTCTGACTGTCACACTCTATCCTTACAGCTTGTTGTACCAACCCAATAGCTAAACACAATCTTTGTAACCATATTGCTTCCTTACTTGCATGAGTGGCTGCCATGTATTCAGCTTTTGTAGTTGAAAGTGCCACTACAACCTGTCTTTTGCTCATCCAACTTATTTCTCCCCCAAATAGGTTAAACACATACCCGCTTGTAGATCTCCTGTGATCCAAATCTCCAGCCCAGTCTGCATCCACAAAGCCATGTATATCCACCACTCTGTCCAAACCTGGTCTTCCTTTGTAGCACAATCCATAGCTAGCAGTGCCACACAAATACCTGAAAACCCTTTTTACTGATGTCCAATGCTCCTTCTCTGGTTTTGACATATACCTGCTCAAAACTCCCACTGCATGTGCAATGTCCGGTCTAGTACAGACCATTGCATACATCAAACTCCCAACTGCACTCGCATATGGAAAATGAGACATGTCCTCCTCTTCTTGATGTGTCTTGGGACATTGATCCGCAGATAACTTTACACCAACAAGAATAGGAACCTTGACCGGTTTACATTCCTGCATATTAAACCTCTACAATATTGTTTCGACATATTTTCTTTGATTTAACCAGTGTTTCATCATTTTCCGATCTCTTTTAATTTCCATGCCCAAAATGAAATTTGAAGCACCGAGATCCTTCATGTCAAATTTAGAAGACAACTGAGTTTTCACATCCTGGATAATCTCCTTGTTGTTTCCTATTAGCAACATGTCATCTACATATAAGACCAAATAAATCAAATGATCACCAATTAATTTAAAATACACACAGTGATCCTCTTTGCTTCTTGTGAAGCCAAGTCCCAGCATATAAGTATCAATTTTTTTATACCACATTCTTGGTGATTGTTTTAAACCATATAGGGACTTTTTCAACTTGCATATCAACTCCTTCTTTCCTTTCACAGCATAACCTTCTAGTTGTTTCATATAGATTTCTTCTTCCAGATCCCCATGCAGGAATGTTGTCTTCACATCCATCTGATCTACTTCAAAATCAAATGCAGAGGCAACAGATAACATAAATATTATAGAGGTTAACTTGGCAACAAGAGAAAAACTCTCACCAAAATCAATTCCCTCAACCTGGGAATAACCCTTTGCTACTAACCGAGATTTGTATTTCTCCACTTTTCCTTCTGTATTCAGCTTCTTTTTAAATACCCATTTGTTGCCAATGGGATTTCTTCCAATTGGAAACTCCACTAGATCTCAAGCCTCATTCTTATCCAAAGATGCCATTTCTTCTCCCATGGACCTTTTCCAGAGATTTCCATCATCTAAATCCACTGCCTCCCTGACAGTTCTAGGATCATCATCAGTAATAGACAAAGCAAAATTTGAACGAAAATCAGATGGACTATGCCTTTCTGGTAGCCTTCTTTCTCGAACTGATCTCCTCAATACTGGAGTATGAGGATCTTCTTCTTTTGATTCATGTTCTTATGTAGAGTATGATTCATCATCTTTTAAATCAAACTCTATCTTCTCTGGCTCTTCCTTACTTGGTAGGACTTCCTGTTTAACAACATCCTTCATTTCTCTAAATATCACATCTTGGCTATACACTACCTTCTTATTTTCTGGGTTCCAAAGCTTATAACCTTTGAGACCATCTTTATATCCAATAAAGATACATTTTTTAGCCTTCTTATCTAGCTTACTCCTGTTTTCCTTTGGAACATGAACATATGCATCTCATCCAAATACCTTAAGATGGGTGAGGGAAGGTTCCTTACCAGTCCATACCTCTTTTGGAGTCTTGTCATTCAACGCTGATGAGGGTGATCTGTTGACCAGATAACATGCAGTACCCACTGCCTCTGCCCAGAATTCTTGCCCTAACCCGACACCACTGAGCATGCACCTTTCTTTTTCCATCAATGTCATGTTCATCCTTTCTACAACTCCATTTTTCTAAGGTGTATATGGAGTAGTCTTATGCCTTGCTATACCGCACTTTTTATAGAATTCTTCAAATTCATTCACGCATAACTCTTTGCCATTATCTGTCCTCAGCACCTTAATTCTTTTCTTTGTTTGATTCTCAACAAGAGCCTTAAACTCTTTAAACATGTCAAAGACTTCAAATTTCTTCGTGAGGAAATATATCCAAGTTTTTCTCGAGAAGTCATCTATAAATGAGACGTAGTACACAGATTTTCCCAATGATGGGAACGACACAGATCCAAAAACATCACTGTGAACTAGCTGTAAAATTCCTTCTGCCCTTGTTGCACCAGAGGAGAATCTTACCTGATTCTTCTTCTCATATAGACAATGTTCACAGAAATCAAAATCCAGAGAGCAGTTAGACATACCTTCAACCATGCCTTTTCTATGTAGTAGTCGAAGACCCTTCTCTCCGATATGCCCTAGTATTTGATGCCACAACATAACCTTTTCTCCAGAGACTATAGGAGTTCTTTCTTCTTCAAATCCAATATCAAGAACAATGGAGCTATTACACTCATCACTAATAGTGCTTCCTAGTAGCTTATACAGAGTTCCAAATCGAACTCCCCTCATCAACAACATTGCTCCTCGAACCATCCTGCAAGTTCCCTTTTCAAATATTGTTTTTACCCCTGCATCTTCCATTTTGCTTACAAAAATCAAATTTTTGGCCATACCTGGGATGTGCAGAACACCAGGAAGTGTTCTAATCCTTCCATCTATGATCCTCAACTTGACCCTTCCTCTTCCTATGATTCTGTTTGTCGAATCATTACCTAAGAAAACATTACCTCCATCATACCTTTCATATTCGCAGAACCACTCCCTGTGAGGAGTCATATGAAAGGATGCACCAGATTCAATCAACCATGCCTCATGATCCACATGTGTACTTGAAGAGGCCAAGTACACATCCCCTCCTTCATCCTTGGAGGTCTTTTCTTCTGTAGAAGAAGATTCTTCAGATCCCTTCTTTTTCTCAACTTTGAATCTACATTGCTTCTTGTAGTACCCTTCTTTCCCACATCTCCAACATACCCTTACAAACTTTCTAGGAGATTTAAATCTACCCTTAGATTTAGATCTCCCACTTGAGGATTTAAATCTATTTCTTTCCTGGGAACGTCCTCTTGCAAATAATGCGTATGTGCTATGTCCTTCCATATTCTTTTGTCTCATCTCCTCTGACAACAAAGATGAGACCACTTCCTCAAACTTCAAGGAAGTTGTATTACTACCTATGGCCACAACCAGACTATCCCATGAGTCTGGTAAAGAACATAACAAACTGATACATTTATCTTCATCTGAAATTTTAATCTCAACAGATACTAATTGACTTACCATAGTATTGAAGGTGTTCAAATGCTCTGCCACCGAGTCTCCATCTCTCGTCCTAAGGTTATACAGCTTATTCCTCAGAAATAGTTTATTTACCATGGACTAGACTGATACAACTTCCTCAACTTTTCCCATAAATCCTTGGCTATAGCCTCCTCTGACACATTCAGTAATATTGAATCGGAGAGACACAGTCGTATTGTGCTCTTTGCCTTCTGATCCAAATTTTTCTAGTCATCTGCAGAAGTTCCTGTAGGTGAAATACATGGATATACCGTGATCCATTGATCTATGTCCACCAACAGATCTTCCATCTTGAGCTTCCACAGCTCAAAACTTTTCCCATTAAACCTTTCGATCTCCATCTTCGAATTGCTTGCCATTTCTTTTCACCTAAAAAAACAATACCATCGATCTCCCACTGTAACAAGGCTTATCACAGTCCCAAGCCAAACCCTTGACCACAAAGGTTTCCCCCTGAAGCCAATAAAGCTCTGATACCAAATGTAAATTCTAACCTTGTACAATATCTACTGCACACAGATATTCAGAAAATAACAGAAAAGATACAATGGCAAATACAACCATTACACGAGGATTTTTCCCCTGGAAACCCAAACCGGGAAAACCAACATATTCTATATTCATTCATTGTGTTACAATGTTTACAATACAAAATACATATAGGAGGCAGCGACATCCAAAATCCTAAACCAATGACCTGGATTAGTCCAAAACCCTAATTCCTTAACCAGAAATAGAAAATCATTGGCAAAAAAACCATGTGCCGAAAAACCACCTAAATATAATGTGGTCCCAAAAAATGTGGTCCCGCAGCAGAAAAAAAAAAATTCAGGGGCGCTGCCCCCNTAACCCCCCTACGCACCTGGCGCATACACTCAGACACTACTACTCATGCAAAGAATATAACACATACCCAACAAAGGGGACCACTTTGGAGTTCATCCATATTTACTTCTTATCAACCATGAAAAAAAAATAATGAGTCATATCTACATCAAACAATCTTGGGTCCATGACCCAAACCTTTGTGCTATGGGGTTTTCTTCAAGGTTTGACATCAATGAAAACCAACCTTAATCAACAATCTCCCCCTTTGGCATTGATGGCAACACTCTGATGCAATACTGGAATCATATCACTCATGCTCCCCCTGGAACCATGCCTCTATCCTCTGCATCTAATAAATCTGCTCCCCCTGGAACCATGCATCTATCATTTGCATCTGATAAATCTCTCCCCCTTTGTCATCAATGTAAAAGGTATCTTTCCATATGGGGTTGTCCCCCCTGACTGAACTTTCCTCTTATGGTACTTC
This sequence comes from Picea engelmannii, assembly GCA_009831015.1. Classification (NCBI taxonomy): domain Eukaryota; kingdom Viridiplantae; phylum Streptophyta; class Pinopsida; order Pinales; family Pinaceae; genus Picea; species Picea engelmannii. The sequence goes on from ML797059.1 coordinate 444,179, forward strand.
CTCCTATACATCTAAGACATATAAGATAAGCATTCAAAAAGAATTTATTTTAGAGTAGAAATAACTCCAAGTCTTTGGCAAAGATATTCAAAGGCTTCCCGTGGAAGTGGTTTTGTAAAGATGTCTGCCACTTGTTCTTTTGTGCCCACATACTCAACTCTGATGTTCTTTTCTGTAACCTGTTCTCGTAGAAAGTGATACTTTATTGGAATATGCTTCGTCTTGGAGTGCATCACCAGGTTTTTTGAGATACTAATGGCACTTGTATTATCACAATATATTGGAATGGGCTCATCATACTCAACATGTATACCTATCAAAGTTTGTCTCATTCAAAGAACCTGTGTACAACATGTTGTTGCTGCAATATACTCTGTCTCGGCTGTAGATAGAGATAATGATGATTGTTTCTTGCTTAGCCATGATACCAAACACTCACCTAAGTAGAACGTTGCTCCACTGATGCTTCGTCGATCATCAATACAACCTACCCAATCTGCATCTGTGTAGGCAATAAGTGATAGATCTTTTCATGTACTCGTTTGTTAGGTGTCTTTGGAGATACTTGTTGAACTTGCTCTTCTGCTTCTGTCAGATTCTCTTCATCTTCATCTTCCCCTTCTACTTCTTTTTCATCTTCTTCTTCGAAAATTTGTTCCATTGATTTGTTTTATTCTTCCTTTGATTATGTTCTGCCTATTTCATCAATTGTTACATTGATGTTTTCCACAACTTTGTTTAATCCTAGATTGTAACACTTGTATGCTTTCCTTGTACTTGAGTAACCAACAAGTATTACTTTGTCCACACAAGAGTCAAACTTTCACATTCTGCCATATTCTCTTTTGATGTAGCATTTGCTTCCAAAAACTCTGAAGTGATTCACATTTGTTGGTCTTCCTTTCCATAGCTCGTAGGGAGTTTTATCAGTGTTGTTTATGAGAATTACTCTGTTTTGAATGTGAACTATTGTATGCACTACCCGTGTCCAAAACAATATGTCAACTTTGAATCCATTATCATTGTTCGAGCCATTTCTTGTACTGTACTGTTCTTTCTTTCAACAACTCCATTCTGTTGAGGTGTCCTAGCGACGGAGAATTGTCTTTTTATTCCATGATTTATGCAGTAGTCCATAAATTCCTTTGAGGTGAATTCTCCTCCATTATCCTATCTTAAGCATTTGATTCTTGAATCCATCTCATTTTCAACCATTTCCTTGTAGATCTTGAAATTTTCAAAAGCTTCTGACTTGTTCTTGAGAAAGAAAAATGCAGTCATTCTTGTATAATCATCAACTAATAACATAAAGTATCTCTCACCTTTTAAGTCTTTTGTTGTAGTTGGTCCAACTAGATTAGTATGCACAATTTCCATTGGTTTTGTTGTTGAATATTCCTTTGATTTGAACCTGGTCTTTGTTTTCTTTCCTTGTTGGCAATGCTTGCATAAAGTGTTGGTTGGTTTCGTGATCTGGGGCATTTCTTTGACTTCTTCTCTTTTGCTGACTTTGACATGGTTATCAAAATGCATGTGACCCATTCTTTTGTGCCATATCCAACTTTCATCTTCCTTTCCTAGAAAACATTTTTCATTTCCAAGTTCGCTTAACTCACATATGTTGCTTGAAGTTCTTGCAGCTATAGCGACCAATTTCCCTAAACCTTCTTTTCTTATCTCACACTTTTGTGAATTGAAAGTAACTTTATGACCTTGGTCACACATTTGACTCACACTTAAAAGATTATGTTTCATATATTCTACTAGTAGAACATTTTCTGCCTTTTCATTCTTGTTCCCAATT
>ML797059.1:446082-472770 GCA_009831015.1 Picea engelmannii
ATTTTGTTGGTCAGTTGGAGGGTTGGTTTACCAAGACAAGAACATGGTTGGGTTGGAAAAATGATATGGAGGAGGGTCCTCCTTCGTTGGTGGCACACAAATGACAGACAAGTGAGATACTAGAGGGAAGAATAAAGGGAAACAACAAACAACTCAATGAATAATCTGTTGTAAGAATTTTAAGTCTTAAAATATTATTTCAAGGCATTAAAAAAGTATCCAAACGCAATTACTCCCACCGGTTGCAATAAAAACATATCTTCACCAAAGCATTAATTGTTTTATAGGTTGCATATCAGTAAATATGAGTCATACAATAGTTGAAAGAAAAATGAATTGTACTTTGAACACATCAATACTTGCATTTAAGATAAGAGAAAAGCACATATAGATTTGGAAAAAAACACATTGTCATCAAGAGTATATTCACTAGGTAGAGAGATTTAATCCATTCATACAACAGGTTCAACCAGTTTGATGTATTGATATTCTTCCTAAAAAATCGAACCCTCAAAACATACAAAAATTGCATATTTATCAAAGTTGTAGAGGCTCTCGTCCATCTGGAACTAAGTCTTAACTCTACACTATCAGTTGGAGAACAACTTATTTACTTAACTAAATATTGGTGGAGTATAGTAATGTATACTTCAAACTTGACTTAACAAAACAAGTGGTTCATATCAAACACAAATGACCACTTATTATGCCTTAATCTAAAAGAGTCTTCCACTTAAATGACTAAAACTACTACTAGTGATAAAATAAAACCGATGCATATGTTGAAGTGAACTGAGCTTTGACAAAAACTGACTAGGAATGAAAGAACTAAGTTTTGTATTGAGCACCGGTATCCATGTGCATCAGTTTTATTTTATCACCAATAGTAGTTCTAGTCATTTAAGTGCAAAACTCTTTTAGATTAAAGCATAATAAGTGGTTCTGTATTGAGCACTGGTATCCATGTGTGACGTTGGAAGCCAATTGGGAGATAACTGGATGTGTTAGTAGCTTCTTTAGGTACTCCTTTAAATTATCTCCTTTAGAAAGAAGCAAGGCTTCTGGTGTTTCTTCTGGAGTCTATGATACTTCTTCTATAGTCTAGAGTATAGTTTCTCCAATTCATGGTTGTGGTGTTGAAAGGTCTAGACTTGAAGCTTCAGTTTATGCACTTGTTGGTTGCCATCGACCCTCTCTATTTTGACCTCAACCTTCATCTTCTTCTTGTCTTTCTCTGTGCTAGACTTGTTGTGGTTAGCTAGTGCTCTGCTTCTTGTTCTCATATTATGAATGTGTATAACCTCGAGTTATTTACCTTTTGTTCCTTTAGTGGACCCCTGTCCTCCCACGGTGTCAGCTTTAATCTCTGGTTTAATGTCTTGTAAATTGTGGCAAGGATCCCCTACATGTGGTGAGGTTCCAACATAATCTTGCTCAGGATCAAGTCCATAATCTTGTATTCCCTATTGACTAGAGTATGTAGGATAATCCTTTTTCACTGTCACAAATGGTGTTTATGCAACCTCATCCTCGCTAGAATTTGATTTCTCTTTTTTCACTGTCATTCCCTTCAAAACATTAACTTCCATTTCCTCCATACTGGAAAATTCAAGATTTTCGTCATCCTCGATCAAAATTGGTTGGGGTATTTTAATGATGGCTTGAACAGAGCCTTAGAGTTCAACCTCAATTGATTTGTAATTATAGTTTTTTTGTTTGGCTTGCTTGGAACTTGGATGTTTTGATCGCCCTTCCTCTTCATGTATTGTCTGGCTACAGGGGATGTTTTAGGTGAAGCTTCTATGGGAACAAACTTCCCTTTAATTACTTCCTTTTTGCACAGACCAGGTCCAATTGTCCCTCTCATTCAAGTCACAGGTTTATTAGGTTGTTTCTCTATGGGGTTTTTCTGCTCCTCCTCTGAATGGTTGGACAACAGAGACCTATGTGGTGATTCTAGTGTAGGTGGGTGCATGTTGGAATCTTTTCCACTTTTGTTTTCCTTCCCCTTTTTCCTAGAAGACCTTAATTGCATGCGAGGGGGCTCCTCCATGGGGGTTTCTATCTTTTTTTATTTCGAGGGCGTATTTCTTGTTTTAGGGCCTTTCCCTTTAATTACTGTGAGTTGGACAAGCCTCATCGAGCTCCTAGGATCTAGAGAAACTCTAACCTCCTCACTTGCATCAACTTCGTTCTGTGAATCGGGCACATGCTCCTTCTCTTTCAATCCCACAGACTTCAAGAAATAATCCCAAGGCATTTCAAGTTCCTCAAGAGAAAAAGTTACCAATAATTTAATAAATCCCTAATGGTACAAGCTTCTGTGAGCAGATTCAGGGTGACCTTGAAACATCCTGGCCATTTTGGTTAGGCTCTTAAGCAGGTAATATGGTAAATTAAGCTCTCGGTCTCCACTTAGGTGCATAAGTAAATGAAGATGATAATGGTGTACAATGTTGAATCGACCCTCACCTATGATATACCTTTGCATTGTTGTTAGGGATCCTTTCCAGTCTTCATTTATCCACACCACAGAACTTCCTTGGCTCCAGTCGGGGTCTTGGTGCTCGGGAACCAGGAATTTGTTGCAGAGATCGGGAGGCAGCTTGCCTTTCTTGAACCATCTTTCCCCACAGATAGGGAGAGCGCAAGATGCTCCAGTAAAGTGTTTTGTAACTTGAATCTAGGTATCCCCAAGTAGGGTCTAGAAGCCATCAAATGTCTGCGCGAAAAGAATAGCCAAGCCTGTGTGGTGTCCTTCAAATGTGCACAGGGAATCATACCACTCAGCCTTTAAAAAAATGTCTTTGATTTTGGGTATGGCTTCGAACAATTACAGTCCTTATGGCTCGGTCCTATTCAATTTCCATCATTCTCGAGGAGAAACCATGGTGGGAAGAGTAGCTTTGATCTTTATGATGCAGTGAATGTAGGTTTCTTCATATTGAAACCGATACTTGTGTGTTGTTAACCCTTAGTTCAAGCTGTAGTGGCCATGATGAACCGATACAGTTCTCACAATCATAACTGATGTTGTGTAATGATGGAACAGTGTGTAATCTGGTGTGGAGGCGCTTGTTTATGATCACACACATATGCAGGCGCCATTCAAATGGTTCAAATATTTAAAATAACAAATTAAATTATAAATGATTTCAAAAATTAGCGCGCCAATCCTCGTTTGTAAGAATAGCCTGGTTCTTGCAATCAACTATGTTCTACATAAAAAAACACTGTTATAACTACTATGATCTCAACATATGGAAACTTTGATGGAAAGTACCTCAAACCAAACCATGACATGTAATTATCCCTCAAGAAAACAAAAAGATGGTGCAAAGAATCAATCAAGAGAGGTAATGATAAAAAACTGAGTCATTTATTAATGGGGAACCAACTTAACCAACAGAAAAGGAATGATTTTTTATGGAGGTATAGGGAAATGAGAGAGGAGGGGCAGGGCTGTATACTTAGGTCTCAACATTGGCTCCAACTAGGGACAACACCTCCCTGTGGGGTGTTGGGGACAGCAGATCAGTGCCTTGGAACTAAATAAGTTTCTCCCACCTTCCTTCTCTTACCTTTGTTTCTGTTTGCCAGCCATGTATATCTGTCACTGTCTCTCATCCATGCATCTCTGGAATTCAAAACTGTAACTGCACCCTAGTGCCTTTGTTTGGATATGGAGTCTTCATTCACACATAAACTAACTAATCAAATGCAATTGAAAAAACAAAGTCAGTTATGATACAAGAGGGACCTTCCCCCAGTCTTTCAAGAAAAATAGTGTTTCAAGAAGCGCCCATTTACTTGGCCTCCAAAGATCTCAGTATCATCTAGATTGTGTAAAATAAATGTACTATTGTCCAGAACCTCAACCACCTTAAAAGGGCCAAACCAAAGGTTATTGAACTTACCATGCTCAAGCTTCTCATCCCTTCTGGCATCCCACCTCAAGACAAGGTCGCCTTCTTGAAAGATCTCCCTCTTGGTTTTCTTGTCAAAAGTTGATTTGATCTTGCTTTGGTATGCCTCAGTTATGTAATTCAGTGCTTCTCTCTTTTGTTGAACCTCTATAATTTGAAAGATTCTCCTATGGATGTCATTTGGCTCCTCAATTTCTTCCTGTAGAAATTTTAGAACTGGTAGACCGAGTTGAGTAGGGAAGACATCATATATCCCATATACTAGATGAAATGGTGAGGTTCTGAAGGATATCTTGGTGCTAATCCTATAATCCCACAAGGAATACTTAAGTTTAGAGTCCTAGGATTTCTTGTTTTCAGTCAACAATTTCTTGATGGTCCTGATGAGAGTCATGTTTGATGAATCGACCAGCCCATTCCCCGTCTGAGGATAGTAGGGCATGGAATTTGTTAATGTGATGTTATGGTTGCCACAAAATTCAATCATGGCTTTGGACTTGAATTCCTGGGCATTTTCTATTATAATCTTTCTAGGGCAGGAGAACCTGGCAAAGATATTGGTCTCCAAGAAATTCATGATCACCTTGTTAGTAGCATTCCTGGTGGGCACAACCTCGATCCATTTGGTAAAGTAGTCAGTGGCAGTGAGAATCCACTTGTGCTACCCACTGGAGGGTGGATTTATCTCACCTATGAAATCTTATCCCCATTGTTGAAAGGGGCCACTGGTAGTGATAGGTTTTAGGGGTAGTGAGAGTAATTTATGTTTTCCTGCAAACTTTTGACATTCATTGCATGCCCTTACTATGGTGAATACATCAGAGAAAAGGGTGGGCCAGTAGTACCATGCCCTTAGGAACTTGAGGGTTGTGGATTTCCAATGCTAGTGTCCCCCACAAAATCCCCTGTGCATATCTGTTGTGACTTGTTTAGATTCATCTTCATCAAGACATTTTAATAGGATGCCAGCAGGATCCCTCCAATACAAGTTTTGATTTAAAATGCAAAATTTTATAGCTTTTAATTTGAGAGACCTTGCCCTCGTCTTTTTCAAATCTGGTGGAAATTCTAGATGCTGCATAAAGTAAATAACATCTCTATACCAAGGTGAAGAAGAGTAGTTTTCAGATACCTGCATGTTGTCTTGTCCAGACTATGTCATGGGTGCATCCGATTGGGTGAAAGTTTGATGCAATTCTAGCACCTTACAATTTGATTATGATAACAACTTGGCAGGTTCATGTCCCTTAATCATCCCGGTGGGTTTTATGTGCAGGTCATACTCCAGCAATTTGACAATCCATTTTCCTCTCTTCCCTTCACTATCTCGCTCGACCAGAATCTCTTTGACACTGTTTTAAGATTCATGTGCTGTGAAATTTGGATCTGCAACTCTTTACATTCGATTCATTTTCCTAAATATGGATCCTAGTATTGGATTTGAAACGTTGACAGAAATAACTCCTATTGTGGAGAATCCGGAAGAATTTGTCCTCTTTGACACTGTTGCTAGGAACATAGGTTGTTATGATAGACTGTAACACATACACCCTGAAGGAATTCAAATCTTTGACCAATGCATAGGCTTTCTTTTTTAATATTTCATGCTTCATCTCAGCATCTCAGAGGGATTTGTTGAAAAAGGATATGGTTTGTTCATGCCCTTCTTCATTTTTTTGCAGCATTACTGCAGCAATGGTTTCCTCGGAAGCAAAAAAGAAGATAAAGAACTCTTTGGCATAGTCAGGACTGACCAATACAAGGGCTTCAACCAAAGCTTTTTTTATCCTTTGGAATGTTGATTTTTCCTCCATTGTCCACTTAATAACATCATCTTTCTTCAGCATGTTGGTGATAGGCCTTATGATTTCAAAAAGTTTGGCACAAAGCGCCTCAAAAAATTTATTCTGCCTATAAAAGACTGAATAGACTTCTTATTTCTAGGGATTTCAATTTCCTAAATGGCATCAACTCTCTTAGGGTCTATTTTTATTCCTCCTATTGATATGATGTGGCCTAAGATCTTACCTTATAGCATAGAAAAGTGGGACTTCCTAGGATTCAAAGATATCCCATACCTTATGCATTTTCGGAAAATCTGCTTAAGGTGTTGTAAATGTTCATCATCTGATTTGGAGAAAATAGTGATGTCATCCAAATATATAACCATAAATTTTTCTTTTTCCCCCACAAAGATTATGTCCATAGCCCTTTGAAAGGTGGCCCCTGCGTTCATCGTCCCAAAGGGAATTTTGTCTTCCATGAATGTCCCCCATGGGGTGGTGAATGTTTTTTTTTCTTTGTCTTCTTCACACATTGTTATCTGGTTATAACTAGAGTATCCATCCAGCAAGGAAATATTGTGGGTACCTACTACCCTTTGCAAAATATGGTCCATCTTTGGTAGGGTGTAGTTGTCCTTTAGAGAATACTTGTTGATATTTCGGAAATCAACACACAAGCATGTTTCCCCACTCTTTTTCCTCATGGGTACCAATTTAGCCACCCAATCCAAGTACCTCAAGGGAACAATAATTATGGCATCGAGCATTCCTTTCAGCTTTTTTTCAATTATGGACATCAACATTGGATTAAATTTCCTAATATTTTGTCTGAATGGCTTAGAGCCAGCCTTCAGAGGGATCTTGTGTTGGATGATGTCAGTGTCAAATGTATTTAAATCCTCATACGACTATGCAAAAATATCGTTAAAATTTTTCATGAGGCTGGCATACCTATGTTTTTGTTCTGGAGCTAGTGCCTTGGACAGTTTGACTATTTTGGGATTTTCAGCAGTCCCAATGTTGCAGTCCATTACTTCCTCTTCTTGATTTTTTATGGCAACTTCTCTGGAGACATCATAACTGTCAAATAACCTTTCCAGTGGCACTAGAACCCTAGGGATGTGATTTTTTTTAAGTTCCACAATGTTGTGGCCAGACACTTTGTTCAACAGATGGGATGTTTGTTGATTTTATGATTCATCATATTCACCCTCTTGATCTATTGAGATACTGGAGAATTCTTCAATGGTCTGAAAAAATCTGTGTAGCTCCAAGTCATCACTGAAGACTTGCCAATGCTTTATGTTGTATGGTATGGTTTTCCTATGTCTGACTTCCACCTAATACTTAATATTTGGACCAATGGGAGGTCTGAAGGTACTAGCAGCCAAGGCCAAAGAATTTGTCTTCTGATTTTCCTCTCTAGAAATGAAGGAAATGTTAAATGCCAAAAAGAAGTTGTCAACCAAGTCCCACACCTCATTCTTATATTGTTTGAGCCTTTGTTTCTTAGCTTGATAGATTTTTTTGACTTGATTGATAATTAGCTCAGAATCACCAAAAATTGCCAAACTGTCAATGGCCATGACTTTGGCAGCCCTTAATCCCAACACTAGAGCTTCATACTCATCTATGTTGTTAGTAGTCTCAAATTCCAGCTTATAAGAGAGCGGTATTACCTCTTGTGCAGGGGAAATGAGGACTATACCATCCCCAGAACCTCCCTTTGATTAAGAGACATCGAAATACATCTTCCATACTTCGTTTTGTTGATCTGTCAGTCACTGATTTATGCATTTGTTCATTGTTATTTCTAGTTCATCATCATTTAAATGGAAAACAGATGACCCGTTCTCATCCTCAACAACATAAACTGGATGGTTTCCTAGATTTTGATGGTCACTGACAATATATTCCAATATGACCTCCCTATATAGCCTCCTATGTTCTCCTCTGGAAACAAGGGTGGTAGCATATGTGAGGTCCATTTGTAATTATCCTCCAACCTTCTTGGCCCACGTTCTGGACAAGAGAATACCAAACTTGGGGGGAATGTTAGCCACAACGATGTCCATCACTACACTCTTCATAGGCAACTATGCCAAAGAAACCACCAGATATTTTATTAATCCCAAAAATTTGAATTTTTTAGAATCAAGGGAGTAAAGGTCTTGGTAGAGCTTGGTGATCTCCAGACCTAGTTCCTCCATCACAAACTTAGGCATGACATTGTGTGAGGTAAGTGAGTCCATGAGACAGTTATGTAGGATTTTTTCATGGGCATTTAAAGATATGTAGAAAGGTGGAGAAGCATCAGATCCATCCTCAATGTGTGGACCCAAAGTAATGGTTGGGTTTTCATCCTGCAGACTAATTACATCAGAAGTTACAATAGCAATAGGTAGTTGCAAGACCTTCATAATAGATTTTTTGAAAGGTTCATTTTTCAACAATTGTGACAAAGGTACAGGGATCTTGATATTTCTCAACTCATGCTCTAGGATAAAAGACGCTTGTGTCTTGTCATCTTTCTTTACTTCAAGGACAACGGGTTTAGATGGAGGAGGCTCATGAGCTTTAGTTAATGTACCCTTGCTTGGGTTTGTCTTGGGAGGAACCTCTTGTTTTTTGTTCTGATCGAAGGTGGTGGATTTGGGAGCCCCTGTTCTAGGCCTCAAATAATACTTATTTTGGGGTTGGCCTTGATTAATTCCCTCTTCCCCTATCTCAATATCAAACTGATTTGACAGTTGTGCTACCTCATAATCTTACTGTGTTAAGTGACTGGTATAAAATCTGTTTCATTGAAAAGTACAACAACATCATCCACAACATCACTATCTACATCCATTTCCTCGATCTGATTGTTTTGGAAAGGAGGTACTACTCTTTGATCATCAACATTCCTCCTCTCTCTCTGCATTATCTAAGGGACATCATTCGGCCTCCTAAACTGGTTTGGATTTCTATTCCCAACCCCTTGAAAATCTCTATTTGGTTGCTTAGATTCCCATTTCAGCTTAGTTATTTCAGATGTCAATTCCTTCAAAGTTTTGGTCATCTCATCAAGTTTAGGATCAAATGTGGTTGGGTTAGAGGATGCAAGGGAATCATCCCTCTATTTCTTCTTGTCTTTATCAGATCTAGTCTTTAACATGTATGATGCTAGGAGGTTGGACTCAACCTCAATGGCTTCTTCTTGCATGGACAACAAGGCGGTGGATATTCTCTCCCTCAACAAAAGGGAGAATTTTGCATCAAATGCATTGGCATAAGTGATCTTGGCAGAGGCTTCAGTTAGTTTGATCTCATCTGGGATTTTGCCATACATCTTATTGAATCTCTTGGTGAAGTCTGAAATAGACTCACCATTCTTTCTCTTGAGGGCCCTAAACTCATTAATGTAATACAGATAATATATTCTATATCCCCATTTATTTATGAAAGCTTCATCTAATACTTCAATATATGTATTGGAGGTTGGAGGGAGATCCTGAAACCATTTCCTTACCTCCCCATCTAGGCTCTATATGAACAAACTCATCCACACATCTGCATAGTCAATGTTGAAGTTGTATGCAAAGTTGTAGAAGGCTACCATATGTTCCTCAGCTATGACATCCCCTTCCCCATTATATCTTGGAAAATATTTCATATAATATGTGGCTGGGAGTGCATGTATACAAGAAAAACTAGGGGTGCATATCTAGCAACAATTATGGCATCCATCATGTTGACATCCATTGCTTGGGAAATAGGAATCTGAAGTTTGATTGGAGATACAGGGGTGGATGTTGGACTGAATGATGAAGTAAAGGTAGGGGTTAAATTTATTTGATATTCCTTGGAAATGTGATTCTCAGGAATAGCAAATTCAAGTTGCTTGTGATAGTGGAGAAAGGTGGACTCTTTAGGTGCATCTTTACCCTTGAGGGATAATGTATATCTATGAGCTAAGGTGGGCTTTATTAGTTGTCTTTCTGGCTTAGAGACTATTGTGTCCTTCACGTTACTCCATTCCCCGACAACAACGCCAGAAGATGTTGGTCCTAAAGTTTACACCTGGCTGCTAAAGGGTAGAGCTAGGCCACCTCAAGTTTGGAATGGTTGGTTTTTTTATTATTTTGATTTTGTTGGTCAGTTGGAGGGTTTTTTTACCAAGACAATAACATGGTTGGGTTGGAAAAATGATATGGAGGAGGGTCCTCCTTGGCTGATGGCACACAAATGATAGACAAGTGAGATACTAGAGGGAAGAACAAAGGGAAACAACAAACAAATCAATGAATAATTTTGTGTAAGAAGTTTACGTCTTAAAATATTATTTCAAGGCATTAAACAAGTATCCAAACACAATTAATCCCATAGGTTGCAATAAAAATAGATCTTCACCAAAGCATTAGTTTTTTTACAAGTTGCATATAAGTAAAGATGAGTTATACAATAGCTGAAAGGAAAATGAAATGTACTTTGCACACATCAATAACTGCAATCAAGATAAGAGAAAAACACAAATAGATTTGGACAAAACCACACTTTCATCAAGAGTATATTCACCAGGTAGAGAGATTTAATCCATTCATAGAACAGGTTCAACCAGTTTGATGTATTGATATTCTTCCCAAAAAACCGAACCCTCAAAACATACAGAAATTGCATATTTATCAAAGTTGTAGAGGCTCTCGTCCATCTGGAACTAAGGCTTAAATCTACACTATCAATTGGAGAACATATTATTGACTTAACTAAATATTGTTGCAGTATAGTAATGTATACTTCAAACTTGACGTAACAAAAGAATTGGTTCATATCAAACGCAAATGACCACTTATTATGCCTTAATCTAAAAGAGTCTTGCACTTAAATGACTAAAACTTCTACTAGTGATAAAATTAAATTAATGCATATGCTGAAGTGAACTGAACTTTGACAAAAAATGACTAGGACTAACAGAACTATGTTCTATATCGAGCACTAGTATCCATGCACGTTGTTGGAGGCCATCTGGGAGATAACTGGATGTATTGGAAACTTCTTTAGGTACTCCTTCAAATTATCTCTTTTAGAAAGCAGCAAGTCTTCTGGTGTTTCTTCTGGAGTCTTTGATACTTATTTTGTAGTCTGAAGTACAGTTTCTCCAATTCTTGGTTGTGGTGTTGCAAGTTCTGGACTTGAAGCTTTAGTTTATGCACTTGTTGGTTGTCATCGACCCTCTCTGTTTTGACCTCAACTTGCATCTTCTTCTTTTCTGTCTCTATGCTAGACTTATTGTGGTCATTCAATGATCTGCTTCTTTTTCTCATATTATGACTGTGTATAACCTCGGGTTCTTTACCTTTTGTTCCTTTATTGAATTCATGTACTCCCATAATGTCATCTTTAATCTTTGGTTTAATGTCTTGTAAATTGTGGTAAGGATCCTCTGCATGTGGTGAGGTGCCAATAGAATCTTTCTCATGATCAATTCCATAATCATGTATTCCCTATTGACTGGAGTCTATAGGATACTCCTTTTTCACTGTCACAAATGGTGTTTCTGAAGCCTCATCCTCGCTAGACTTTGATTTATCTTTTTTCATTGTCATTCCCTTCAAAATATTGACTGTCGTTTCCTCCATGCTGGAAAATTTGGGGCTGTCATCATCCTCGATCAAAATTGGTTGGGGGTCTTTTAATGACGGCTTGAATAGAGCCTTGGAGTTCAGCCTCAATTGATTTGTAATTCTAGTTTTTTTGTTTGGCATGCTTGAAACTTCAATTTTTTCTCACCTTTCCTCTTCCTGTCTTGTCTGGATGCAGGGGATGTTTTAGGTGAAGCTTCTGCAGGAACAACCTTCCCTTTAATTACTTCCTTGGTGCGCAAACCAGGTCCAATTTTCCCTCTCATTCAAGTCACGAGTTTATTAGGTTGTTCCTCGATGGGGGTTTTCTACTCCTCCTCTGAATGGTTGGATGATAGAGACCTCTGTGGTGTTTCTAGTGCAGGTGGGTGCATGCTGACATCTTTTCCACTTTTTTTTCCTTCCCCTTTTTCGTAGAAGACCTCAATTTCATGTGAGGGGACTCCTCCATGGGGGTTTCTGGATTTTTTTCTTTCGAGGGCGTATTTCTTATTTTAGGGCCTTTCTCTTTACTCACTGTGGGTTGGATAGGCTTCATCGAGCTCCCAGGCTCTAGAGAAACCATGACCTCCTCACTTGCATCACTTTTGTTCTGTAAATTGGGCATGTGCTCCTACTCTTTCAATCCCATAGACTTCAAGGAATAATTCCAAGGAATTTCAAGTTCCTCGAGAGTGAAAGTTACCAACAATTTAATCACGCCCTAATGGTACAAGATTCTATGAGCATATTCAGGGTGACCTTGAACCCTCTTGTTCATTTTGGTTAGGCTCTTAAGTAGGTAATATGGTTAATTAAGCTCTATGTCTCCACTTAGATGCATAAGGAAATGAAGGTGATAACAATGTACAATGTTGAATTGACCCTCACCTATGATATACCTATGCACTACTATTAGGGCTCTTTTCCATTCTTCCTTTATCCATGCCAAAGGGATTCCTTGGCTCCAGTCGGAGTCTTGGTGCTCAAGAACCAGGAATTTGTTGGAGAGATTGAGAGGCAACTTGCCTTTCTTGAACCATGTTTTCCCACATATAGGGAGAGTGCAAGCTACTCCAATGAAGTGTTTTGTAACATGAATCTAGGTATCCCTAAACAGGGTCTGAAAGCCATCAAATTTTTGGGCAAAAATCATATCCAAGCATGTGTGGTGTCCTCCAAATGCGCATAGGAAATCATGCCACTTGGCCTTTACGAAAATGTCTTTGATTTCGGGTATGGCTTCGAACAATTCCAGGCCTTATGGCTCGGTCCTGTTCAATTTTCATAGTTCTTGAGGAGGAACCATGGTGTGTAGAGTATCTCTGATGTCGAGGATGCAGTGAATGTGTCTTTCTTCATATTGAAACTGATACATGTGTGTTGTTAACCCTTCGTTCAAGTTGTAGTGGCCATGATGAACTGATATTGTTCTCACAATCATAATTGATGCTATGTAATGATGGAACTGCATGTAATATGGTGTGGAGGCGCTTGTTTATGATCATGCACGTATGAAGGCTTCATTCAAACAGTTCAAATATTTAAAATAACAAATTAAATTATAAAATGATTTCAAAAATTTAGTGTGTCAATCCTTGTTTGCAAGAATAGCCTAGTTCTTGCAATCAACTATGTTATGCATATAAAACAATGTTATAACTGCTATGAGCTCAACCTACGGAAACTTTGATGGAAATTACTTCAAACCAAACCATGACATGTAATTATCCCTCAAGAAAACAAAAAGATGGTGCAAAGAATCAATCCAGAGAGGTAATGATAAAAAAAAATGAGTCATTTAGTAATGATTTTTTATGGAGGTATAGGACAATGAGAGAGGAGGGGTAGGGGTGAACACTTAGGTCTCAATAGAGAATATAATCAAATTTCTTAGCTCATATGTTTTGAATATGGACAATATAACAATACTTTTAAGAAATAATTTATGTTTCATTCAATGTAACTTGTATTTACTTTTTTTTATTAAAAGTAAAAAAATATTAAAAAGTGATGTTGAATTTTTAAAGTATAGTGTGATATTTTCATGGCATTATGTATTAGCTTGTGATTGGAATGATAAACTAAGATTTTAAAAGTAAGCATTTAAGGGTTGATTTTATGATTTTGTTTACAATAATAATGATTTCTTTTATCACTTTAGAAAAATGTGTCATTTTAATACCCCAATTTTAGAATGGGTGCTACCGATAGCAGTACTTTTCAATTTGATGGTTGATTTTGAGGTTTTGGTTTTAATGGTACCAACTACTAAAAATATGATTTTAAATTATCTAAAATTTTAACGTTTTGAAACAAAATTACTCTATATAACATCATTTTTTTATTTAGGTGTTGATTTAAGGTATTTCTGATTTATTGTATGAATTTTGAAAGCCATGTTTGAAAAATGTTGTAATTTTGACCCCGTTTGAAAAAATAGTGCTACCAATAGCACCATTTTTTTTATTTGGGGGTGGATTTTCATGTTTTTTATGCAAAAATATGGGTTTTTTGGGCCAGAGTTCTCATTTTGAGGTCACAGTTCTCGTTAAGTCAGTAACCTTGTTAATTGATACATTGAGTATTAGATACTACTTATAGTGTAAAGATGAATGTTACATGTAGTAAATCCATGGTATTATATGGTCATGTTTTACTGATAAAGTTGAAACCAAAGTATGGAAAGGTTACTCTTACTCAGCTTCCACGATAACCATTGTTCTTATATCATCAACATTCTTTGATATTACTAGTATGATATCACTCTTAGTATGGTTATAAGTATGGTATCAAGATAAGATATGACCTGCTTGAAATGGTTAGCTTACTTGTATTGGGCTCGGTTACAACTTTGAATAAGAGCTTATGTATTGATCATATTAGCTCTCTATATTATGGATCTATTTATACCATATATTGTTTATACGTATAAAGATACGATCAAACACATGTTACAAGTTAAGTAGATTGATCATGTAAAGTCAGTATCATAGTTATACTAGGTAAATCTATCTACATGATATATCTATAATGATTATTGTTATGCTTATGAGCTTATAGTCGTATTAAAGATTATCCCTATTCTAACATGGTATTGATTATGTTTGATATAAGCTTGGTGTTCCAAACTAATAGCCACCTTAGTTATGATGATACTAATAAGGCATAATGAATAAGGAGCATGCATGTTTGATTAGAGAGATTATGTAATGTACGGAATATTAGTGACAGTTAATCACACTACTAGCTTTGTTACTATTCATATTAGTAATAGATCATCTTATGGTTAATATGTATCAAGCTAAGCTCCTTATATTTAATGAGTGTAAAAGAACTCTTACATCAAGTATTAGATATTGCTTATAGTGTAAAGTTGAATGTTACATGTAGTAAATCCATGGTATTATATGGTCATGTTTTACTGATAAAGTTGAAACCAAGGTATGGAAAGGTTACTCTTACTTAGCTTCCACCATAACCATTACTCTTATCTCATCATCTTTCTTGGAGATTACTAGTATGATATCACTCTTAGTATAAGCATTGAACCATTATCATTACAATGATCACATAAACAATAGGTAAACATAAGTTGTTACAAGTACGATACAAGTTTGTGTTTCATTCTACTTGATAGATCTATGTTATTGATGACCTAATACTGGTCTAGCTATGTATAATAGGGACAGTGATTCTCATTGAATACGATAAGATATACAGGATGTATCTCTTGTATCTTATAGACACATGGCCATATTTGAGTTTTACACTCATCTATATCTCCAAGTTTATGACAGCTCATAAGGCTAACCATGACACACCAGCCAAAAATGTTTTGAGATATGTTAAGGGTACCTTGGAGTATAACATAATGTATTGCAGGGGAAAGGACTTTCAATTGATAGGTTACAAAATTTATATTGAGTAGGTTCAATTGATGATAGGAAGTCCACTATAAGGTATGTTTGTTAAATTTTGTACGTTGGAATGAGTTCTCCAAGACCTGGTCATAGAGAACAGTTCGGAAGAAAGGTATAGTTGAAAGTACAAGCACCATGTGGCAAAAGGTACAACCCTTACAGGTATAAGCATGACGGATTTTTCTAGGAGAACATGTGAAGCAATTCTAGGAACTTCAGTGGTAGTAGTTCAAATAAAACAATCAAGGCACAATTCCTCATTCTTCTTCTAAATAGTATGGTGCATTCGTTATAATGGAGTGATCAATGTTAGTGAATGGATTGTTGTTCTATTTCTAATAATCTGTTTTTGGTGCTTTAATTAGAAGTTTGTTTTTTCTATTTGTATTGAACTATTCAATTTTAGGACAGTTCTAATTTTGACTTAGTGTAGTAAGGGAAGGTGCATGAACTATAGTGGTAGGTTGTATATTCCAATGAGGTATTTTCTATTCATTGGAGTGCACTTATTAGATATTATTCACCATGAAGAGATAAGGGCACAAACACCAACATTGAAATAGATCTAGGGTAGGTTTTGTTTATGGATAAATGGAGATTTTGATCCGAGGTAATTTTCTAACCCTAAATAGACATTCATGTGTTATATAAGAAGGCATGGGTATAGGTTTTATTCATTCAACATTTCATAGTAGGAAGCAACAATATCCATGGGGATAATAACGTTTTGGCTAGAGGAGTGTGAGAAGGTGGCCTTTACATGCTACTCGCATATCAAATTGAGAAGGTATGGAAATATGCCATCATGGAGGAGGCTTTCTCCAACCTTGAGGGCACAATTACATAACTGAGTGTGGAATCAATGATTGATTCCTTGATTGCAGTTTATGGTAGTATGAAAGAGTACCAGGATAAGTTCGTTATTGAAGGATTCTCTCAGCAAGAGGTAGTTGACCTTGATGAGACTCTTAATCCATTTTTTAGAGGATTCTCCCATGAAGAGGGAGTAGCCCTGTATGAGACAACACATGCACCTCAATTTTTGGATTTTAGTATCAATGACATTGTGCTCATGTTGGGTTCTAATTTTAGTGAACATTTTAATTCATTATTTGATAGATCCGATACACTTGTCTTTTCCCTATATATAGATGAGTTCATTATTATAGAAAGTCCCTGTTATCCCCATTTTGTGGGATAACTAAGGAGATTATGTCTCAAGTCACTCAGGTTGCAGACATGGAGTACCGAGAGACAACTTGACCAACAGTGTCCACTTGCATAGATGGAGACCAACCTCACCACCATAGCTCGAGGTTGATCATGACAACATCCACCACATCAGTTGGCCTCTAGAAGACATTAGGTCTTTCTCCATGAGGTAGAAGTCAAGTATTATGGTGAGTATAATTTCAATATTTGAGGCATTTGAGTTTTTTACATCTATTACTACTTTTGATTATGTGACATTTGCTTGGACATTATTCTCTTTGCCCTGTTTCACCTTGGTGGTTGACATTGTTCCCTACTAAGTGGGTCACCCTTACGGATAAGTATTCTACTGGGAGGTCCTTTGGACAAGTCATCATGTCATTCCCAACCATACTTTCCACTCTCCATACTTCATCCCCTCATCTCCTCACTTTTTGGGTTTTTCGAGTATACTGACCCAAGAAGGGGTTGTCCCTAACTTCATGGGAAGAAGGGGTTGAAGGCCTAGAGGCTTCTGGCTGGAAAAATATAAAAGCCTAATTATGAACCTTCCATATTCTCTCACAAAGAGGTCTTGAGAGCAATGAAAATATTCTCCTAAAAAATCAAAAACCTGCAAAAGAAAAACAGCATTATATATATGTCCCCACTTGTTGAGGTGTGTACACTCATGCGATGTCCCTTTATTTCCTTGCATATGGCACTCTGTGTACCTCTAGCTTCAAGTGGCCTTGGCGTACTACCCCACAAGATAATTTATCCACCAATAGGGAGTACCCAAGGTTTTGGACTATTAATTAATTAATGACAATGAATGGGATTGGAAAAAGGATGCATTGAAAACGAAGGTGCAACACACCCTCTACAAAGGCACCCATAAGTGAGACACTACAACCCCTTGTATGTCATGAACCCCATGCCCAAATAATTTCCCCTCATCCATAACACATCATCCACATGACTTAGAAGGAGGTCCCCTCAAGAAACACCCCTAAACTTAAGGGACGATTCACCCAATATGTTGTTTTGTCAACCCTCCCATACTCAAACTTGGTAAATTGCATAGGGTCTTTGAGAATTAGTTATTTTGATGGGTTAGTTTGGATGTACATGTTTAGATAGATCTTTTATTGACTTACTCATCATTATGCTTTGACTTGAGATCCTTGGAGAGTGTATCCATTTGTCTTTACAGGACCGAGTTGGTGGACATATTTGGAGGAACAAGCCTAGCTTGGGCTTCCATGGGGCTTGAATCCCACAGGTTGGATGCTAAGGGCCCACATGCCAAATCACGATGACTTGGATTTGGAGGCCTAGAAGACACCTTGGAGGACCTCTCCTAGCCCTCACATGCCAAATGTTTTACTTGGAGAGACCAAAACGTCACCCTTGAAGGGTTGATGTCATCAGTGGGGCTAGGGTTTAGAGGTGAGGTTGTTACTTGTTGGAATTTTGCATGTCTTGGTGGGAGGAGACTATAGGACATGAGAGGGAGGCTCTAGGAGCCCCAACAACTTCAACTTACTCATCCAACGACTTTCTTAAAGGGTCAAAATGACACCCTTAGAGGGTGACATCGTGATTTAAGGTTTTCTTTCATGTGCAAAAGTAAAATTAAATATTATTGTTTGTGTAAAGGGGTAAGATAAGGGTTGTTTACCCATTGTCTTATGTTTACCCTAACTTATGTGGACAAACTATGTTTTAGACATTTTGTATAAATAGAGATCATTTGAATCTCATAACATAACATAACTCTCCCATGGTGAGAAGCATTTGGATGAAATGTGTGCCATCTTTGGGAAACCTCTTCTCTCTTGTGATCTTGTCTTGGTTTCTCATTTCTATTGGTGGAAGAAGTAGTGTGCTACCTCTCTTGGAGCTTTTCTTTAACATTTATGGTGGATTTATCTTGTAAGAAGAGGTTTATCTTGTCATTTCTTGGACTAGGTAAAGATTATATTTTGTATGCTTCATTGCTTGGTTACAAGTTGATATGCTAAATTTCTTGGGGATTATAAGGATTTATAACCCGACCATTATCTATCATTTTTGTCTAGAATTTATTTGTTTCACAAGGTTTTACTAGGAGAAGTAAAAGGGTTTACACCCTCCTAGTATCTCTTATTTGGCATTTGCTTGCCTTGGGGAGTAAGAGGGTTTACACCCCCAAGGAGATAGCATTTTTAGCTCTTTATTTACTTGAATCCATAACCCAATAGCTAAAGGCACTAGTGTAATTGGATTGGAGAAATAAAATATTGCATTGGTTAACGTGAAATTTCGTGATTTTGAGGTTGTCTAAATTGGAATCAATTCTTTGATCTATATGCTTGGTTGAGCCACCAGAGAGTCATATTTATCTAAGTGCTTATTATTGTTGTTATAAATTTTCATCTACAGTCATTAGGGATGCAGAAACTCTAACACATTTTCATTCATAACTTGTTTTTCAATCGTCGGAATTTGCTAAACGTTTTCCAAGTTAATCAACTAGGCCTAGCACAACTTTTGGGTGGACTCTTTGTAATTTTTGGTGGTTCTATTTACTTTTGTAACAATTTTTTTTCTACATCCATAAGGCTGCAAAATATCTCTACAAACACTCTTTATTACAGCCTTGTTTCATTACTAAAGTCTTGTGCTTTCATTCTAGAGTATCACTACTGTTTGTCTAACTTATCTCTTACATCATTTGTTGGAATTTTAGTAATTATTTAGCAGATTTAACACTTATTTTCTTGTTGATATAGATTGGTGTTTACTACTGCAATTAGGGACATCAAGCATAACATGTTCTTCCACCTAACAGTATACATATATGTTCATATTTTTCTTGTGTCTCGGGAAGGTACAACATTCTTTGCAGGTGTTATTGTCTTTTAGAAACCATTGGATACCACCAAGACTCTTTCCTAAGCCTTTCTGCATTTTCCATCTCATTCCCCCCAGGGTCACCGTGATTCCCCCCTTGAGGTGATTCTATCATCTCTAAAGTGACGAGAATACCTACCTAAGGTCATAGTGGGTAGGTGTTCTCAAAGTTGTCACCATTTGGTGGTTGGGTCGGTCTTTTCCCAACATACAACTTGTGCAATAACATTTTGTCGTCGTTGTCAAGGAGGATTTTGAATCCTCTTCCGAACCCTAACAACACTTTGGAAAGATATCCCAAAGCCTCTTCCCTAGATTTCCTAGAGACTCCACCTAAAGGATGTTCCCTTTTTCAATGAGGTTTTCTTGAAGCTCATCTGGTGACTCCACCTTCCAAGAACCCTTCTTCCCTTAAACATTTTCCCATAGGGAGGTTCAAAAGTTCTAAGGTATATCGAAGAAGGCCTCCCCTCAAGTCTCTCATTGTCAAAACCATTTTCCATGGTACCCTTCCCCTTGCTCCAATGGCTCACCCTTGAGAAAAATACCTCTACAAACCCCTTAACATGGCCACCATCCCTGGATATCCCAACATAATGCCAAAAGAATCAAACAAGTGGTTGTCAAAGTTCCTAGGAAACAGTTTAGTGACTATTGAAGATAATCTCTACACCATAGACCGAGACATGGATAATGCATAAGTCGAGCATGATGATGTAGCCATGAAGCTATTGGCTTCATCATTCACTGAAGAAGCTCTCAAATGGTTCAGGGGTCACCTAGATAATCACATCACATCCTATGAAGATTTTTCCAAGTTATTTAAGAGCATATGGACAATAAAGAAATATGGTGGGATGCATGTATCTCAATTCAATCAGATAAATAAAAAAGAGAAAGAGAGAGTGAGTGAATTTAACACCAGATTTGACAGTTTATCCAATCATATTCCGACAGATTTGCATCCTACATCCGTAACAGTCTGTATCCTTTATGTTAATGCTTTTGAGGAGCCATTTCACTTTATTTTGAAGGAAAAGAAGCCCACTTCTTTGGCACAATCCAAATATTATAGTGTCGATATTGAAGAATATTACCTTGACTCAAAGGCAGATCCTTTTCAGTATCCTCATGTCAAGGCAGAAGAGAAGAATAGTGCCTCCAAAAGCAGTTATCCTGCTTTGATTTCCCTATGGACTCGGAAGATAGATCGGATGAGTACTCAATTTTTCCAAGCACAGAATCAGATCATGGGTCATTTAACTATTGTGGAGAGAAATCAATCTGCCTCCATACCTCAGTTTACCAGACATCAGATAGATGCCATAGGTTGGAAACCAAGGCCTCAACAAGAGGAAAAGGCCCATGAAACTTTGAAACCAGTTGGGATGGTTGACACAGAACAAATAGCTTGGTGTCTCCCATGTCAAGAGCCTCACAAAGAAGATGAGTATCCCTGATGAGATGAAGATTCTTCCAACAGTATGAATTTCATGGATATGATCTGTACTTTCCAAGAGGAAGAAGTCACACAGGAATATATCGATGAAGCCAAAAGATAGGGGGAAAGAGAGGGGAGACTCTGAGCCTTGAATCAGTTGACAGACGATCATAGGAAGGAGCTAAAGAAGAGGGAATATTTGACCTACACTAGAATAAATAAATCTTTATCCCCTCCATCACAGCTCGTCGCTCGTCCTCCATCTATAGAGAAGGTGGTCCCACCACCTCCAACTCCAGTACATGAGTTTCTTCCTAAACCATCCCCCATAGATGCAATTCAGTTGAATATAGATGTTGCAACCATGTTTGGAAAGATGAATATGACGGTCTTGATGACAGAGATGTGCAATATCCCTTCTTTAAGGAGGTAAGTCTTGAAGTTATTATAGGTATCAACTGAGAAGGAATACCCTTCAATCATTTTGAACACTATGTATCTCGATCGGAAAAAGGACAACATTCCTCCCTTATATCTTTCATTAGGCATGAATGGCCTATGCTTGAACAATTGTATGTTGGATTCTAGGGCCTCTGTGAATGTCATGTCATTGAAGGTGATGGAACAACTCAGTTTGAAGACAACCCGACCCTATGGAAATGTATGTGGAATTGACTCTAAAAGGGTTAAATTTTATGGGTTATGTGAGGATATTGAGGTGTTTTTGATTGATTTTCCACATATCATCCTAATCATGAATATAGAGGTGATCAATGTTCCATATGCTTGGGGGATGCTCTTATCCAGGAGTTGGTTTGTTTCCCTTGGGATCTTTCTTAGCATGGACCTCACCCATGCACACATCTCCATGGGAGATGGCACTTTTGAGGTATTGTATAGTCAAGAGAGAGATGACAAGCATGTGATTGATCCCAACAGTCCTAACTACACAAGTGAAGATGATTTTGATGAAGTCTCGGACACCATTGAGTATAATCCACAGAAATTGTCTTTTATGCAGGAAGACTCCATAGACATGCTCCTCCCAAGGACAAATCAATAAAAAGAAAAACATGCAAAGTTCCAAGGGAAATAGCCAGGGGCTATCCAAATATTGAAGAAAGAAGATAAAGAATGTGAAGAATCCATCAAAAGGGAATTTAATGCAGAACCTCCTTCTTATCCGTACATTGAGAATATACCTTACATCAATTACAGTGAAGGAAGTATTGCATTCATGTGCGACAAGAAGAAAGGAAAGACCAAATATGACCATAAGGATGAAAGCTCATGGCTTTGGCCCTTACATCGTCAAGAAGAAGTCCAATAAAGAAAAGTATTATTTGACAGCTTTGGATGGGAGAAATATGTCATTACCAGTGGATGGATCTCTTCTCTGACCTTATGTTTAGGTCACTTGATTTCTTCAGGGACTAGAGCCTAGGTAAGTAGATAGGTCATCGTGTTTTCCTTTCATTTGCATCTTGATTTATCATATTAGTTTAGATGGATTTCATGCTTCATTTTTCTCTACATGCATATTGATTTCATGCTTAGTTTATAAATATTTCAAAAAATGCTAAAAAAAAAAAATTAGATTTCTTTCATTTTTTGTTTTGATATATATGGACGAAGGGTGATAGAACCACCCTAGATTTTATAGTCTTTTGTTTCAGTGTATCCATAGGTCTACCAAGAGATGTTCTAGTTCTCATGAACTCTACAGCGAGCACATGTCCTAAGTAGGAGCCAGATGGTATCCCCATTTTTTGGGATAACTAAGGAGATGATGTCTTGAGGCCCTCGAGTTGCAGACATGGAGTATCGAGAGGCAACTTGACCAGCAATGTCCACTTTCACAGATGGATATGCACCTTACCACCACAACTCTAGGTTGATCATGATGACACCCACGACATCAATTGGATGAGTCTGAAAGACATTGGGTCTTGTTCCATGAGGTACAAGTCATGTATTATAGTGAGTTTCATTTCAATATGTAATCAACCAAAACATCGAACCATAAAACATAGAAATGGCTCTTCTCATTTAAATACACTCAGTACTCAAGCTCTTCAAAAAACAAATGAAATCACCCAAAAGACTCTTTTAATCACTCATCCATTTACAGTAAAATTCCACAAACTCAATTTCAAAGATTGCTAGTTGTTGAATTCATGCTCAACAAAATATAATCACAACCTTCTTTTCAAACTCCTAATCAGTTCCAACTCAAGAATAATTTCATGTGTGTCAAGAATCGATGCTCTATTTTATGAGTATGTTTTGAATAGTATGTTTGCACAATCCTTATTTTTAATATTTAGAACCTTTGGAGTTATATCAATATAATTCTTTGAATATCCTTTGATATGTATTTCTATAAGAGTTCAAGATTGATTTATGTTTGTTTCTTCACATAAAATTTAATCTTTCAAATTGCATTCAAGTCCTCTAATTAAAAGACATTCCCATAACATTTATCACTCCAGCGGTGTAATTGGAAACATTGAATCAAACCGGATTGTTTGCAAAAAAAAACAAATGATGGTCTATGTTTACACTTCAATGAATAAGAGTTTGTGGCTTTGTTCTATTAATTTGATTTACCTTGAAATCCTTAAACTGAAATCAGACATCACATGTGTTTTATGGTTATGTCATGCAAGAAATAAAATCAATTTCTCACCACACAATGCATCTATAGCAGATCTGCCACACTAAGAAGAATCAAAGTCTGAGCTAACCAATAAATAAAATTAACATAAATCAATTAGAAAATTGAATAGAACATTAACCATCAACTAATCTATGAATCAATTAACAATGCAACAAAAAACTCTCACACAGAGATAAACTAACATATACATAACAATGAATTAAACAAATATAAATGAGAAGCACATTACCAATATTGAGGGGTCCTCTCAAGCTGGCAATTGTTGTTAGAGATACTTCAGATGAAAACCCAACGATCCACCACAAATCTGAAATCAATCATATTTCATCTATTGAAATTCAAGCTCAAATTACAACAATGGCATCATAACTCTTTTCCTCTATTACACGAACCTCTATTACAAAAGAATGATCATAATGAAAATTGGCATTTCTCATAGCCCTATGAGGCTTATTTATACATGAAAAATCATTGAGGAATTGATGGGACCAAATCCCAAAGATCATATTTCAAATTTTACATTTTTAGGCAGAAATCCCAAAAATCTAGGTTTTATTGTAATTTGGGCAGATTCGAGTTAGGGATCCATCCATATCTTCCAACCTAATTCGAATTTTGAAAAACTAAGCACGCCTTACTTAATTTTTCATATTTTAGACAAAACCCATATCTTAGAATTTATGGATCTGATACCATCTACATAGAAATCAAGGCGCAAGTTGGTAGTTTGAGATTTTTACTAATTTTGGCAGAATCATTCCCCCTGAGCTGGAGGTCCACACGTGAAATATGGGTGAAATTTGACACACTTTTCTACATGTAGACGTCATTTTGGACAAAACCCATGCCCCTGATTTTCCTCTAGAAGAATTCGAAATTTTCAACTATAGTCTAGTACCAAACGGTTGTTGATGTTGGTACCGAAAGGCCTGGAACATTCTAGTACCTGATGAGATAAATTGCGGGTACCGGATGACATGGAGTGTGAGTACCGAATGACATGGAGTGTGGTTACCAGATGACTGTGCAGGTACTAGTTGATTGTAGAACCTCTTGGTACCGGATGACTTGGAGTGTGAGTACCAAATGACCTCCAGTGCGGGTACCGGATGACTTCCAGTGCGGGAACATATTGTTTGGAAATAAAACATAGGATTAAACCATCATCAGAAAAACTATTGTATAATCATCCTTTTAGTCACTAAAAGTATGGAAAATTATGTATTAACCACATAAGATGAATAACAGGAGATAATGGAGGTTTATAGTGTAATTAGGGATATATTATGGACGAAATGTAGGGAGAAGGTGTAATGATGAGTGTATTTGTATATCATAAAATATGACAAAATTGGAGCCCGACAATTATCTATCATTTTTTTCAAGAAGTTATTTGTTGCACAAGGTTTTACTAGGAGAAGTAAAAGGGTTTACACCCCCCTAGTATCTCCTAGTTAGCATTTCCTTGCCTTGGGGAGTAAGATATTTTACATCCCCAGGGAGATAGCATTTTTAACTCTTTATTTACTTGACTCCATAACCCAATAGCTAAAGGCACTAGTATAATTGCATTGGAGAAATAAAATCTTGCATCGGTTAACATGAAATTTTGTGAATTGGAGGTTGTCTAAATTGGAATCAATTCTTTGATCTATATGCTTGGTTGAGCCATATGGCGTCATCTATAGCTAAGTGATTCTTCTTGTTGTTATAAATTTTCATCTACATCCATTAGGGTTGCAGAAACCCTAACACATTTCCAATCATAACTTGTTTTTCAACTGTCATAATTTGCTAAAAGTTTTCCAAGTTAATCTACTAGGCCTAGTGCAACTTTTGGGTGGAATCTTTGTAAGTTGTGGTGGTTGGATTTAATGTTGTAAAAACTTTTTTTCTACATCCATAAGGCTGAAAAATATCTCTACAAACACTCTTTATTACAACCTTGTTTCATTGCTAAAGTCATGTGCTTTTATTCTGGAGTATCACCAATGTTTGTCTAACTTATTTCTTGCATCATTTGTTGGAATTTTAGCAATTATTTAGCAGCTTTAACACTTATTTTCTTTTTGATATACATTGTTGTTTACTGCTACAATAAGGGACAGAAATCCTAACTTTCGTGTCCACCTAACATTATACATATATGCTTGGCTTGTTCTTGTGTCTCAGGCAAGTAAAACATTCTTTGCAGGTGTTCTTGTCTTTTGGAAACCATTGGCTACCACCAAGACTCTTTCCCAAGCCTTTCCACATATTCTATCTTGACCTATAGGGGTACTTTCCTTTATCTCTTCACTTTCCATCTCATTCCCCCCAAGGTCACCGTGATTCTCACCTTGAGGTGATTCTATCATCTCTAAAGTGACGGGAATACCTTCCTAAGGTGACAGTGGGTAGGTGTTCTCAAAGTTTTCGCCATTAGGTGGTTGGGTTGGGATTTTCCCAACCTACAATTTGTGCGATAACAGTCCCGAATAGTTCATGATGTGGTTTGAAATTATTTTGACCAATGAAGATGGCATGAAGGACAAAGGAGGTTGGTAGGATGCTCATGTAGTGTTCCTTGTATAGAATCATCAAAACCATTTTTTTAGGTTCCCTTGAATGCATTTTGGATGCAAGTTGAAACTTGTGATAAAATGTAAGCCCGATGTCATATTGACAAACTACCAAACTCATAAAATTTACTCTAGTAATTCTACAAACAATTTACCAAAATAATTCCCCATAGCAAACAAATAGTGTACTAATAAATAGATTTCCATTAAAATAATGTAAGGTGTTGAAAAATAGAGTATTTGAAAACATTGTAGACTATTTGATGACACACATTAAGTACAGAAATGAATAAAATTTCAAAAGTTGTATATCCATTAAGTACAAAAAGAATTAAGTAATCATTTGATAAATTTCGCATAAAAACAAACTAGAACTTACAAATGCAACATATATGATCTATGAATTATCATATATGGTCGTGCGTTCTCTACCACTCTCTTTTCTGGCCACGTTCTCCTCCACCGCTCTCTGCTCCAAATTGGCCTATAACACATTTGAAATGCATATTAGAAACATAAATGTAAGTACATAACTAAAAAAACTAATAAACACAATTAAAATTATGATGCATCTAATCATAGTTAGAAATTTTCAACCATGATTGATACCTATGAATTGACAACCGAAACATCTTCCATGATGGATGAAGGTTGTGTCATACCAAAGGTCCCCTCCTGGTTCCC
>ML797059.1:487928-533403 GCA_009831015.1 Picea engelmannii
GTTTCCCTTTTGAAGTAGGGTTTCTTCCTTCCTCCTTTTGTATGAGTAGCTAGGGCTTGATCATCATCCCTTGCTAGTAGTGCTTCACGGTTGGCTACCCTTGTCTCTTCTTGGATGCATTCTTTCCATAGGCTTTCAAACTGTAGTTTCTCCTTTCTGGCACATACGGACTGGATGAAGGCATCCCAAGGTCTTGTGAGACCATTTAGGGCTGTTATTACGAATTCGTCTTCATCGATGGTGTCTCCAATCGCTTTTAACTGTTCTTTTATTTTTGAGATTCGGGAGAAATATTCTTGAATCATTTCTCCTTTCTGCATCTTGGTATTCTTCAATTGAGATCTTAGATTCATCTTTCGATTGATGTGCTTTCCTTCGTATAGTTTGCTTAGAGAGTCAAACATCTCTTTCGGAGTTTTCTTGGATGATACATACGGGATCAGGTTGTCTTTGATTGAATTTGCAATGATTCTTTGAGCCCTGATTGAGTCCTTCTGATGCTTCGCTTTCTCTACGGCATCTTCAGATTCCTCAACTTCTTCTTTGATGAATCTTGCTAGGTCATTCTCTGCAAGGATCAGACCGATCCTATACTTCCAGGCACGCAAGTTGTCTATGCCTTCTAGTTTCTCAACAAGCTTTGTGCTTGCAGACATCTTGTACTTGAGGCTCTGAAAAATGACCAAAAATGAAAATTCTTAAAATCAAATTTTGACCTTACCAGGAGGTGCGCTTGGCTGAGGCGAGTAGCCTGGTGTACTTGGATCTGAGAAAATCCAATTTTTACCCCTTCAAATCTGGTCTGCAGATTTTTGGACTGGTGCTTCTGGTACTTTTGGTACTCTGGTACTTTTGGTACTTCTGGTACTGGTTTTCTGGTACTTTTGGTACTTTTGTGAAACTAGGGTTTCACTTTGCGGAAGATCCAACCACTGAAAAAGTGCGCTCTAAGTGCCAAAATGATCCTTGGGGGAGGGCGCAACTTTTTAGGTGGTTAGGGAGCTGAAAAGTTTCACTTTTGAAAAACCCTAATTTGCAGGTACTGCAACAGTGACGTTTTTCTCTTGCAAAATATGTTTCCTTCACGTTGGCTCTGATACCATGTTAATGTTTATGCCATTATTATAGTTCTTTGCATTTTAATAGACAAGAATAATATAAGAACAAGATCACTGAGAAATACACATTCACAAGAGACACAGCATTTATCCTGGGAAACCCTCTAGGGGAAGAAAACCTAGCAAAAACTTCCTTATCATAAATTGCCAATACAATGTTCAAGAGATAACTCAAATCAATACAGATAGTCCTCTCCAAAAGATGCGCCACTCTTCTCCTTCTCTCCTACTGGTAAGTTGCAGCTTGCCTCTTAAGAATGAGCAAGTGTGTTGTGTGATAAAGTGAGGCGCTAGCCTTTCTATATATACAAGACTGGCACGTGTGAAGGGTTTTCACTGGCAGGGCCGACCTCTTACTTTGGGTGGGTAAACCCACCTTTAATTTATTTCTGGGTCTCAATAATAACTGTTGGGGCCGACTTCTTATTCTGCCTATTACAATTGTCCGTTGACCAATCCGCAAAAGGGGACTTGGTCCTAATACAATTACCGACATGATTAATCCACAATGGGGATTAATCATATGAATAAACTAATAATAATAAGAATACTCTTTGCAGTTATATTATTTCAACACTTTGGTCAATATGCTCGAAAACCCAAAAGATGAGGAAATGAAAGGGAAGAAGTATGAAAAGTGATATGTGTGGAATGGTACGATGACCCTTCAAGGAGACCCCCCTAGTAGCAACCCTTTTCCCTAGGGTAACCCACTTACTAGGACAACATGTCAACCACCAAGGTTAAATGAGGCAAAAGGCATAATTTCCAACAAATATTTTCCAAATCAAGAAAGGACCGTTTGCAACATGTTCAAATGCTTCAAATATTAAAATGACACTTACCACGACACCAGACTTGTTACCTCATGAAGCAAGACCTGATGTCCTCTGTGGGCCAAGCTGGGTGTGGTGGATGTTGCTGCCATCAATTAGATGGTGATGTGTGGTGAGTGAAGGGCTCTTTCTGTTGATCTACCTTTTGGTACTCCATGTCTGCAACCTGCGGGCTTTGAGACATCATCTCCTTAGTTAACCCTAGAAATGGGGGGATAACAGGTCTATCTAAGTTGCATCACAGGTGGAAGCTGATAGTCCTGAAGGTCATTGATGTGTCACATTTCAGGTCATTTAGCATTAAGGTTATTCTTTCTTTTCCATTTATTTGGACTTTGGGTCAGGAAAAGCTTTAAGGAATGAAATATTTTATTGAAATGATGTAGCATATTTTTATTTTTAAAGAGTGTATTGTCTTAGAAAATTAGCTATTAGCAAATTCGATTTCTAAGAAATAGGTGACAAAATGAAAATGGCCTTTTAGCAAAAAATACACTTTCTACTTTCCCATGCTGTCATTTGTAGATGAATGTTCTTTTGTAGCAGTCATACACTATTTGAAGTACTAGCACTGTTAGCCGACCGTTGAAATTGTGAACATGAGGTGAATTAATGCAACTTCGTTGAACAGGTTGAGGGTCTGATTCGACTCATGGAAAGCAACCATGTTGGACCTTTCAATCTTGGCAATCCTGGAGAGTTCACGATGTTAGAGCTTGCTGAGGTTTGTGAAATAATTTAGAGGCTTACATTTACCAATCATGGTAATAAATACTCCGATTCAAAGGTTTGTCTTTTCATTTCATTATGATGTTCATAGATTCAAAGGTTTGCGATGGTGTATGACTAAGGAATTGTTATATTCAATAAATTTGCTCTACTTGATTGATGTTTTAATTTTGGCAGGTTGTAAAAGAAACAATAGATTCTAATGCAAAGATTGAATTCAAAGAAAACACAGCTGATGATCCACATAAAAGGAAGCCAGATATTACAAAAGCAAAAGATCTTCTGAAGTGGGAACCAAAAATTTCTTTGAGGGAAGGACTTCCGTTGATGGTCGAAGATTTTCACAAACGGATTTTTTGACAACTGAAGGGATGGAGAAATCAGCAGGATCAACTGATACTTTTTCAAATTCTAGATATGATCTGCATGTTCTTCCTTTGCACATTATGATAAAAGAATATTATGAAAAGCTTAAGATGTAGCAGTAAAATTGAGCGCCATTTGTCAAGCAGGTTGAAAGTTCAATTATTTCACCTTATCCGTGTTGAGGATTTATTCGGGGATATTGCTCTGATGGAATTCACCACCAAATATGGGGAAGCAGGTCTAATTTTTTTCTAAAAGACGCCCATGATTGTTGTTTTCAGAGTTCAAAGGGCGTGTGAAGTGGCTGAAAAGCGCGAGGGACATATGGTAGTGCAAACAACAGTTTAATGTAAATTTCCACAATATTATATTTTTTTGGCATGTTTAAAACATCTGTTTCTTTGAGCAATTGATTCACAGTTAATAAGCTTCCCTCGGAGCTGACCATCTGTTGATTCTTTTGGTTTGAATTCCATCGCTTATTCGTTTGCTAACTTGATATATACTCTGCACATTTTTATTAGATCTATTCCTTGTATTCCATCCTTTTTCTTTTGTTGAGTATACATTAAACAATCCATAGCATTTACTATTATGTATTATGTGTAATTTATTAGATCACGCAACACCCAAACTTTGGATAATTTTGAATTATATTGTGATATTTTGAATTATATTTGTGATATTCGTGTCTAAGACCAATGCACAAGGGGTATATAAAATCTCAAGGGGACCTATTTTATGTAAATCTCAAGGGGTATATAAAATCCAAGGATTCACATTGGCTAGGCCTTTGTAGCCATAAAATAGGTTGTCTTCCAAAGATAGAAGAGCGCATACTACATGGATATGGTAAATACGTGCTGTCAATTGCAGAAGAGAGTCGAATAAAATGACCAAAACTTGTGATGGATGCACACAGGACTTTTGAAATCGACTAAGCGTACAAGTCGAGGGGTTTCAGGCAGGATACGTGGTATGGAGAAAGTTGGCAGGCAGCAATAAGCCAAAAGGCACTGGAACCCTATGAAAATATAACGACAAGAAATATAAGAGAAAGGATACGTGGTATTTTTAGTGCAGAAGTGGTTGAGTATAGAAGGCTTTGAAGTTTGGGTTCAAGCAGAGAACACAGATGAACAAAAGTATATAAGCACTAAAAATAAATGATGTTTGCATATAAAAAATCAACACAATAAATGGTATTATCTGTAATTTAGAACTATTGGAAAGTTTGATGTTTGCATATAAAAAATCAACACAATAAATGGTATTATCTGTAATTTAGAACTATTGGAAAGTTTGTGCTGGGTAGTTTTGAAAACATCAATTTGTCTGAAATGTAAACTGGCCTATTCCGTTGGCAGTGTTTGATGTGTTAGTCATTTTTTGCTTTCTTTCTAGTAGGTGTGTCTGCACTCTAGTTCGATTTTATTATATAGCTTGTAAAACTTTATGAACCAATGGAAAATATTTGCTGGTTAGTTTTGAAAACACCAATTTGTCTGAAATGTAAACTGCGTATATTATTGGCCGTGTTTAATGTGTTAGTCACTTTTTGCTTTCTTTCTAATAGGAGTGTCTACACTCTAGTTCGATTTTATGATATAGCTTGTAAAACTTTACTGTACTAAAACTTATCCAAATAATTCTACCATGACCATGCTAATTGAACAAATAATAATTATTGGAAGAGAAGCTTGAGGAATTCTCATTCTCACAAGATTTATCCCTTCTTGTCCCATAGAGTATTAAGACCAAAATTAGGTGTTCAACAACCCTTATTTCATTAAATCCGGATTAATTCCAGTGTAAGCCTTTTTGGCCAAAAACAATTTTTATAGAGTCCAAAATTGGAGTTTTTAAGTCCGGTTCTAATAGTGTCAATATCAAGTTCCAAAACTGAGTTTTTTGTTTCGATATTGACATTTTTTAAACTAGATTTTGCACTTTTTGAATTTGATATTGACACTTTTGGAACTGGGTTTTAACTTCCAAAAGCCAATATGGACACTTTAAGAATCTGATTTTGCACTTTTGAAAATCGATATTGGCACTCTAGAAATTTAATTTTGCACTTTTGAAATCCGATATTAGTGCTTTTAGAATTTGATTTTACATTTTACAAACTCCAATTTTGAATTTAACTTTCAATCACATTTAATTATATCATTCATAGCTTTTAAAGTTGGTTAAACATTATCTACAAGAACTAAAAAATTAATCATACAACTAAATATATAAAAGTCCGAAGATTTTATTAATCATAAAAACATTGCCACAAAATATATTAAGAAAAATAATTGATTACATTAATTAACAAACTAGTTTCATGTTTTTTGCCATAGATCTCACATTACTAACACCATTCGGCTGTAGCAAACAAGGTTACAATTGATCTAACAAATATGTGCTATTTACATTATTACAAATATAACATTTTGTAATTACATAGTTTTCTTCATCATTATAAACATATTTCTCTTTTGAATCATCTACAGTTGCTGTGTTTTTAGCATCATAAGCACTCTTTAAGATATCCCAAACTTTATTTAAAGGTTTGAAATGTACATATGGATTTCCAACACCAACATAACCCTTCTTTGGTATGGTGTCACAATCATCTTGTGTTAGTATGATTTTAAATTGCTCAATTTTCAATCCAATTTTGGGTAAAATCATCGAAGTACACTTTTATGAGAATTCAGTCGCAAATTTTTTCGGTCGAACATTTAACTTCTTTGTCCAAACTCTTTATTTTTTCCGTCAAACATTTAACTTTTTTGGCCGAACTCTTTATTTTTTCAGCAGAAATATTTTTTTGGCCGAACATTAAATCTAACAGTGCCCTCGAAAGTCGTGCCACCATATAATACGTGTGCTGGATTTTTTTGGTCCAACAACCATGTTTTCGGCTGAAATAATAGTTCGATCGAAAGAATTGTTCTGTTGAAATATTTTTTCGGCTGAACTGTTTTTTCGGCTGAAAAGTGTTATATATATATATATATATATATGCTACATTTCTCCTTCCATAGTTTCTTCCCCTGTCATTTCAACCAGTGCTTTCCCTATTATTCCCGCTAGTGCTTTCCTCGTCACACCCTATATGTGTGTGTGTGTGTGTGTGTGTGTGTGTGTGTGTGTGTGTGTGTGCCGCATTTCTCCTTCCAAAGTTTCTTTCCCTGTTATTCCCACCAGTGCTTTCCCTATCATTCCCGCCAATGCTTTCCCCGTCATACCCACCACACCTGCCATGCCCGCCATTCTCTAAGCGAATTTGCTTTGGCAGTGATATTGTTGGATACTATATGACATTCGAGTGGCACGAGGAGCACCCAAGCGGCATGAGGAGCACCAATTTCAGGTAAGTTAATCTACATTGTAATCTACCTCTATTTTACTATTTTAGATAGGTAATTGATTTTGTTTGAATTGTAGAGACCTTTAAATCCATGTACATATAAAAGTTCTGTAGACAGACCCCCCATCCTCACCTTGGTTGTAAAACACTTATTCTCTCAATATCAAATTCAACATGGCGATGCATTTTGTTTCGGATAGGTAAATGTGTTTGTTTAATTTGTGGGAGCTTTAAACCCCACACTCATATGCACACAGTCCTGATGGACCTTGACTATCCATTGTAAAAAAAATTGCTTCTCTTAGTACAAAAACCAAAGTGGCTAGATCTTTTCTTTGGATATGTAACCAGTTTTGTTTGATATGTGGGGAACTTTGAACCCTGTGCATATTCATGTAGTGTATCTCCCCATCTCCACTTGGGTTGTAAGTCTTGCTTCTGTCAATATAAAAATCAAAGTTGCAATGCCTCTTATTTGAGGGTAGGTAATTACTTTTGTTTTTTAACTTATTATTCATAATTTGTGTAACAATATAAAATACCATTCCCTAAATTATCTCCACCTTTAAGTCTCTTGTTATTCTTATATTCTTAAAAGGTGTTCATCATTAAAAAATTATGACATTCGAAATATTTTAAGAAAATAACATGGTTTTATATAACACAATCTTAATGTGGAAATACATATACACTACATTTTTTTTTATAGAAAACCTATGTTGTTTAATAACAATGATTGTTGCATTGAAGTGAGTGTAGAAATTTCCTTTTTATGTATATTACATATAAAAAAAACTCGATTTGTAAATCTTCACTGTAATTAACCACCTTGAGGAATCCTACTCATAAGCATTGTTAGGGAAACGACTGAGACTGATAATTTAGGTAGCTTGATGGTTGTAGATTTTCTTTCAAATTGAGTTCTCATATAATCTAATAAAAGTATTAGCCCACCTTGAAGCCTTGTGAAGATTGGTATTTTTTTTTATTTTTTCTATTTATTAATATTTCAGTTTCCATTGTTTATTTTCAGAAGAAGTAAGGGGAAACAAATATGAAAGTGTTCTCTTTATCATTGTTTTCCATTGTTTCTCCACAACCATTACATCGGTATCAGACAATGGTGTTTTCCCTAGGGAGTTTCTAGAGAGGAGAGGTAGTGTTCCGGTGTCTGCTGGCGTGGTTAGAACTATGGCTAGTTAAAGCAGGGGAAACAAGGTTAACCCCAAGTATAGGCTCTTAAGAGATCATGTTGAGGATATTTAGGTGGATCCAAAAATAATCAGAGGCTATTGGACATTTTCTAGACCAATCATGATGCAACCCACGTTCTTGGGCAAGGTCCCAATGTGGGTGAACAATATAGGCATATCATATTCACCAAGGGAATGATAAAGCTAAGTTGGCTATAGTGAGTAAAGAGAGTAAACTAAATTAATGGATAATTTAGTAACAACATGAATTCAACAGTTGAAATTTTCAATCACAAGGGAGCATGAACACTACATCAACCATGTAGCGATCTTTAATATGGATCACCATGCTAATAATGGGTCAAACATGGAGAATCTCATATTTGGACAAAATCTCTTGTAGTTTCAAAGATAATTTTAATACTGTGAACTCACAATGGACAATTGCATTCCTTTTAAAATTTTCTTTCTCATTTTGGAAGTTCAAAATTAAGAATGTTATAGCCCATAATGCCAAATCTGAAGCAGTGTTAGTTGACTTAAAGCCTATTTTTTTGTTTGTTATTTAGTGGATTTAAAATTATAATATAATTTATTTTCTTAAATTTTTTGGTAACTCACCAAATAATTGACAACCACAAGATTGTGCAATTACCACATGCTTTGTTCGTGTTGTTGGTTTACAATTAACATACTAAATCATTGAAGTTTACAACTACTGATTTGTCGTCTTTTTTATATTTTGGATAAGTATATAAAGAAATAGAAAGGCTCACCATATATTAGGTATAGAAATAGTCAATTTTAATTATGGGTAGAACTTTATGAGACCATGAAATGTCCCCACTTTGGGACATCATCACAGTGCAGAGATTTATGATGACCATAGTAGCCAGATGGATGTTATAGCGAGTACAGGGGTATTTGAGAGCCATTGTGAGGTCCAGCTTGCATTGATCATCATATTCCATCATTATGAGCCATTCCGCATAGGTTGGCTTTGATTTCATTGCATTCCGACGATTTCCATGATTTTGACTATTTTGAGCTATAAGTTAATTGAAATTCACTGAAGAGGTCATTTTGGGCACATTACTTGGAGGAACCTCTCAGTGTAATAGCTCATTGGAATCGGGAGGAGCAACACTACAAGATGGGATAGCTAGAAGTGACTTTCAGTGGCCAGGGAAGCCACAAGGAGAGATAATGAGCCTTTCAGAGGTAAAAAGGTTAATTAATTAATTAAAGTGATTTAATTAATTAATTAAATATTAATAAAATGAAAGTCACTTTGGAGGTACAAGGTGAACCAAAAAGTATAAAAGGAAGGCAAGGGCCTCTATTCAAGATTCATGTATAATCTTATTTTGATATCTGGCTTCTAGCTAGTGAGCCCAACATTGGGGGTTTTGAGGGTTTTGACTTAACAAACCCTAGAGGACGATTCAGTGGTGAAATATTCCACCTAGCTTGTCCCAAGCTTGGTCTCGGAGATGGAATACGCTCCCACACCATTCTAGTTCCAGATCTACTCAGTTGCAGGAGGATTCCACATCAGTGACTTGTGCAGATAGAGAGAGGGTGCACCAGTGAGGGGTTTTCAGCAAGGGGGACACACCATTCTTGGAGAGAGATACACTGCAGGTGATTAGCAGGGCTTTTGGAGATTCTATCATCTGGGTTCTTCTTGCAGGGTCTTCACCATCATTCCTAGTGCTTTCTGAGAGAGTTTTATGGTTCAGATTATTTCGTAGAGAAGTGGGACGAATTGAAGAGAAGGAGGGCGTTTTTGAGATTCAGATCTAGTCAGTTTGGAGGGGTTACACTTCAGATCTGACCCTGAGACTTCACCTAGTGACTTGCANCTAGGGAGTTTCAGAGCATTTGGAGGCCTCTTTCATCAGGGTTGAATTATCTAGGGTTTCAGTCATCCAGTGGGGTGCACCATTCAGTGGAGGAGTTTAGATCTATAGGGTTTGAGAGTGGATTTGGAGATTTGGACACCTGGGTTGTCCTTACAGTTGCCCGATCTATCAGTTGGCATATTTCTTGGGGTGATTGGACACTTTTGGCAGTAGGGCCGAATTATTGAGGGCTTCAATATTCTAGCAGAGCGTGACACCTTTTAGCTTGGGGGTTTAGCATTCTTACGGCCCAGATCTATTGTATTCAGTCTTCAATGTATATCCAGCCTTTGGAGGCTTATTGTAGTCTTTTATTGGAGCATTTTGTAGCATCTCTATTGTCTATCTTCTTGGCCATCTGTTGAGCATTCCAGATCGACATCTTCATTGTAGAAGGTTCCTCTATTGCATGAATAAAGTCATATTTGAGATGTTTTGGCTTGTCTATCATATTGCGTATGGTTGAGGTATGTTCCATGGTTCTCTTCTTGTTTATTGCTGCAAATACTCATATAAACACATCTAAACAAGTAATTCAACAAAGTGTTTAATGAAATACCACAACCAGAAAAAGTTTCAAAAAGACACCAAAACCGTGATGATCCTTGCATAATGGCTTGGGATCATTACAGACCAAACTACTACCATATCCATAATAAGAAGGCAATATGGAACAAATTCACCTTAGAAAATTGGGGGAAGTGAAATATGCGATGCTTGTTTTTCTTAATAAGAACTTTTGATAAACCTATTTTTAATATATATTTCTCTACATTTAAATTCAAAATTGAATGTTTGGTTCATAATAATATTGTTGGATTTTTGCCCAGGGAAAGCTATCCAAATCTCTTTCGAGTTAGCAACTTTATCTTTTCTTTGGATGAAAAACTCTTTATCTTTCTTTGCTCACTTTATGCTTTCGTAGTTTTTCGCTAAAAATGGGTCTCAACTCACTCAATTATTTTCTTTTATTAGTAGTGTGTTTGTATGTGCATTAGGGTGGTCTTCCATCCCTACATTCCTACTTCATGGTAGAAAAAATCCATTCATTCACTAAATTTTGGTGACTCCAGTGCGGTGTTCTCATCCACCCTTCACACTCTCAATCAAAGGCTCTTCTATTTTGCCTCCCTTCCTTATCCCCCTTTTAGTAGAACCAAACTTGTAATATATTATTCAAGAATATGTTTTACATAGAGTAGCCTTATTCTTTTAGGCTTGATGGATACTAATGGTAACAACTCACTTTTACTATTTCTCCCTCTTTATTTAATATTAAATGAACTACTATTGATATTGCGAGGAATTTCTTCCTCCACTCCTCCTTTCCTTGAAGAAAAAAATTAACACCTTTTTTATGAGGTCATAATTAGAATAAACATTGAAATAGTTGAGCACTCAAAGAAGCTTCACTCAAGTTCCTCTCTTGTGAAAGTGGAGATCACTTCCTTATATACCTTCCTCCATGAGTATCTCAATGCATTCACCTTGAAATATGAGGATGTCAAAGGAATGCATCCCTCTATTTTCATCTATAACATTGTGACCTATGATAATGCTACCTCGATTGGCCAACATCAGTGTGTAGTGCATCATAAGACCACTAGTGTTGACTTTCAAGATATCGATGCTTCTTATCTCAAGGAACTATTAATCCTAAGAAAAGTATTTTTATGGTTGAATCTAGTAGGATTCTAGGGGTAATAATTTATTGTTGTGGAATTAATATTGACCAAGCATCCTCTTTTTTGCAAGTTCTGCAATTCACCAAAAAGGGAAAAACAAATAGTTGATCTAGTAACTTTAATAATTTAGTCATCATTCACTTCATCAACATCGATGTTCAAAGCGTTCAACCGAGCAATCAAATTTTCCTTTATCTTTTTATAGGTTAGTTTCATTTTCAAGTAATTCTTTTGCACTTTAGGGACATGTTTCTTAGTGTGTATGATTGATAGGGTTGCTTGAATGGAAACATGCACTTTCTTATAGAACTCTTCAATTTGTTTCAGGTTCTATACCTTTCTTAATATACTAAGAAAACTGGGATTGACACTTTGGAATTTCAATATGAATAGCCACCAAATGAAGAATAACATTGGTTTGATGTAAATTAAAATATTGTCAATTGATTAACATAATTTTCTTGTTGCATATACCTTGAAAGTCCACAAAGCCTTCCACCACCAAGCATCCCCTTTTTGAAAAGTTCTGGAATTCATAAAAAAGGAAGAGAAAAATGAACAGTTGATATAATAACTTAATAATTTACTCATCATTCTCTTCATCAACACCAACATTCAAATCATTCAACCGAGCAATCATTTTTTCCTTTATCTCTTCAAAGGTTAATTTCAAATTGTCAAGTAATGTTTCTGCATTTTAGGGACATGTTTC
This sequence comes from Picea engelmannii, assembly GCA_009831015.1. Taxonomy (NCBI): domain Eukaryota; kingdom Viridiplantae; phylum Streptophyta; class Pinopsida; order Pinales; family Pinaceae; genus Picea; species Picea engelmannii. Next base: position 499,836 of record ML797059.1, read on the forward strand.
TTAGTGTGTATGATTGATAGGGCTGCTTGAATGGCAACATGCACTTTCTTATAGAACTCTTCAATTTGTTTAAGGTTCTATACCTTTCTTAATATACTAAGAAAACTGGGATTTACACTTTGGAATTTCAATATGAATAGCCACCAGACAAAGACTGCCATTGGTTTGATTTATTAAAATATTGTCGATTGATTAACATAGTTTTCTTGTGGCATATACACTAAAAGTACACAAAGCCTTCCACCACCAAGCATCCCCTTTTTGGAAAGTTATGGAATTCACCAAAAAGGAAGAGAAAAATGAATAGTTGATCTAATAACTTAATAATTTACTCATCAATCGCTTCATCAACACTGACATTCAAATCATTCAACCGAGCAATTACTTTTGTTTCTATCTCTTCATAGGTTAGTTTCATTGTCAATCAATTCTTTTGCACTTTAGGGACATGTTTCTTAGTGTGTATGTTTGACAAGCCTGCTTGAATGGAAGCACACACTTTCTTATAGAACTCTTCAATTTGTTTAAGGTTCTATACCTTTCTTGATATACTAATAAAACTGGGATAACTTAATAATTTACTCATCATTCTCTTCATCAACACCGACATTCAAATCATTCAACTGAGTAATTAATTTTTTTGTTATCTCTTCATAGGTTAGTTTCATTGTCAAGTAATGCTTCTTCACTTTAGGGACATGCTTTTTAGTGTGTTTGATTGACAGGTCTGCTCAAATGGCAACTTACATAAACTTTGTATGTTAATGGAATTTCTTCTTAGGATGTGGACGAAATACAAGTTTTTATAGTCAATGTATAAAAATATAGTCAATTTATGTATTAAAATATTGTCAATTGTCAATTTGCATCTTGATACACATATATAATATATATGGATTGAGAGGAGTCTCCAATTATGCCTCACAAACGCTCTAGGCTATCTAATGAAAGAAGTAGAGGGACCATCCATCTGCAGGGGTTTCTCAATTTGATCCATTGCATCATGGATCATCATGATATTTTTCCAATCATGATTTTGGGGAAATATTTTATGGGTAGAGTATCCTATGTCAGTCAATACACAACAACCTCAATCACATCAACAACATATGGCCAAAAAAATTCTTTTATTTTTTTATGTTTTTATATAAATCACTTGTGCATATGGACATGCGTATAAATGTCATTGTGGATTGTCCTAAATATCTACAAATATTTCTGAATGTGTAGAGGATTGAGATTATGTTAGGGACAATAATGAAGCAAAGGGTGAGGGTGAAGGTCAACAAGGGCCTGAGTACTTTCAAGAAAATGAAGATTACACCCCTATCACCACCTATCCCTCGGACATTGGTGTGGAATTCCTTGGGAAGGCGAGGTTCAAAAAATGACTCTTCAATGTTGCACAAACTACCATGCAAAGTTGAAGCATGATATTGAGCAAATGGATCTCCTTGTAGAGAGAAAACAAAGCTTGTAGATCCTTTTGCATTCTTTAGAGAACTTCATTGATATATATATAAGAACCTTGGGCCAACAACCGATGGTTTTGTTGATTTGATGAGGAGACATAGGAAACAGGTGATGGGCCCTGATAAATGACCCAAAATAGAAAAAAGGGTGTCAAAAGAATAGACAAAATCCATGTTCAATTTTAAGTAAGGACCAAAGTGAGGAATGTTGAAGGTACAATATTTCAAGCACCCTCACATTGCAGGCCATCTTTATGATCGATTCTTGGCAACATATGGTAGAATTCCATGGAATGATGAGGTGCCATATTATTTTGCTAGATTCATTTTTTCAGAGTTTTTGGAGAATATGCAGCCCAATTAGACCAACCTTGCATCCAAATATTATGGTGTTGGTAAAGGTTGAATATATAATCGAAGAGGTGCATTTCAAGATCCATTGTTGCCTAGACCTTCACCACCCTTGGTATCTCATCCACCAAGGGTGGTTTCTCTACCTTCAGAGATGGATACCACTTCACACGTTGGTCGACACACAAGGGAGGCAATAATTGACAATCTAAATTCAACTTTGTTTGGTATTGATGTCGGTTAGAACCAATAGAGAGCATGATCCAATGCCCCTGACAATTTTGTATATAAGACAGATGATGAGATATATCACATGAGCCTCGAAGAGGTACAGACTTATGCAACATTTTGTCGCAATGGTTGGAAAGACTTAATTGGGAATGAGGAAGGGGGCACAGGATCAATATGTGTTACAATTGGTAATGTTTCATGCATTTGATGATAAAAATTTTATTAGATCCACATCATCACAATTTTTGAATTAACAAAAAATGTTTATGTTCATTAATTGCAGTGCACTAGAATGTTAAATGAAACAACATTTACATTCGAAGATATTCCATAGTTTCACAACTCACAAGTATTACATGTTTCAAACTTTAAAATTGTGCTTTCAAGTGTCAATGATTTAATTTGTATTCATTTATATATATATATATATATATATATATATATATATAGGGGAACCAGGAGGGGACCTTTGGTATGACACAACCTTCATCCATCATGGAAGATGTTTCGGTTGTCAATTCATAGGTATCAATCATGGTTGAAAATTTCTAACTATGATTAGATGCATCATAATTTTAATTGTGTTTATTAGTTTTTTTAGTTATGTACTTACATTTATGTTTCTAATATGCATTTCAAATGTGTTATAGGCCAATTTGGAGCAGAGAGCGGTGGAGGAGAACGTGGCCAGAAAAGAGAGTGGTAGAGAACGCACGACCATATATGATAATTCATAGATCATATATGTTGCATTTGTAAGTTCTAGTTTGTTTTTATGCGAAATTTATCAAATGATTACTTAATTCTTTTTGTACTTAATGGATATACAACTTTTGAAATTTTATTCATTTCTGTACTTAATGTGTGTCATCAAATAGTCTACAATGTTTTCAAATACTCTATTTTTCAACACCTTACATTATTTTAATGGAAATCTATTTATTAGTACACTATTTGTTTGCTATGGGGAATTATTTTGGTAAATTGTTTGTAGAATTACTAGAGTAAATTTTATGAGTTTGGTAGTTTGTCAATATGACATCGGGCTTACATTTTATCACAAGTTTCAACTTGCATCCAAAATGCATTCAAGGGAACCTAAAAAAATGGTTTTGATGATTCTATACAAGGAACACTACATGAGCATCCTACCAACCTCCTTTGTCCTTCATGCCATCTTCATTGGTCAAAATAATTTCAAACCACATCATGAACTATTCGGGACTGTTATCGCACAAATTGTAGGTTGGGAAAATCCCAACCCAACCACCTAATGGCGAAAACTTTGAGAACACCTACCCACTGTCACCTTAGGAAGGTATTCCCGTCACTTTAGAGATGATAGAATCACCTCAAGGTGAGAATCACGGTGACCTTGGGGGGAATGAGATGGAAAGTGAAGAGATAAAGGAAAGTACCCCTATAGGTCAAGATAGAATATGTGGAAAGGCTTGGGAAAGAGTCTTGGTGGTAGCCAATGGTTTCCAAAAGACAAGAACACCTGCAAAGAATGTTTTACTTGCCTGAGACACAAGAACAAGCCAAGCATATATGTATAATGTTAGGTGGACACGAAAGTTAGGATTTCTGTCCCTTATTGTAGCAGTAAACAACAATGTATATCAAAAAGAAAATAAGTGTTAAAGCTGCTAAATAATTGCTAAAATTCCAACAAATGATGCAAGAAATAAGTTAGACAAACATTGGTGATACTCCAGAATAAAAGCACATGACTTTAGCAATGAAACAAGGTTGTAATAAAGAGTGTTTGTAGAGATATTTTTCAGCCTTATGGATGTAGAAAAAAAGTTTTTACAACATTAAATCCAACCACCACAACTTACAAAGATTCCACCCAAAAGTTGCACTAGGCCTAGTAGATTAACTTGGAAAACTTTTAGCAAATTATGACAGTTGAAAAACAAGTTATGATTGGAAATGTGTTAGGGTTTCTGCAACCCTAATGGATGTAGATGAAAATTTATAACAACAAGAAGAATCACTTAGCTATAGATGACGCCATATGGCTCAACCAAGCATATAGATCAAAGAATTGATTCCAATTTAGACAACCTCCAATTCACAAAATTTCATGTTAACCGATGCAAGATTTTATTTCTCCAATGCAATTATACTAGTGCCTTTAGCTATTGGGTTATGGAGTCAAGTAAATAAAGAGTTAAAAATGCTATCTCCCTGGGGATGTAAAATATCTTACTCCCCAAGGCAAGGAAATGCTAACTAGGAGATACTAGGGGGGTGTAAACCCTTTTACTTCTCCTAGTAAAACCTTGTGCAACAAATAACTTCTTGAAAAAAATGATAGATAATTGTCGGGCTCCAATTTTGTCATATTTTATGATATACAAATACACTCATCATTACACCTTCTCCCTACATTTCGTCCATAATATATCCCTAATTACACTATAAACCTCCATTATCTCCTGTTATTCATCTTATGTGGTTAATACATAATTTTCCATACTTTTAGTGACTAAAAGGATGATTATACAATAGTTTTTCTGATGATGGTTTAATCCTATGTTTTATTTCCAAACAATATGTTCCCGCACTGGAAGTCATCCGGTACCCGCACTGGAGGTCATTTGGTACTCACACTCCAAGTCATCCGGTACCAAGAGGTTCTACAATCAACTAGTACCTGCACAGTCATCTGGTAACCACACTCCATGTCATTCGGTACTCACACTCCATGTCATCCGGTACCCGCAATTTATCTCATCAGGTACTAGAATGTTCCAGGCCTTTCGGTACCAACATCAACAACCGTTTGGTACTAGACTATAGTTGAAAATTTCGAATTCTTCTAGAGGAAAATCAGGGGCATGGGTTTTGTCCAAAATGACGTCTACATGTAGAAAAGTGTGTCAAATTTCACCCATATTTCACGTGTGGACCTCCAGCTCAGGGGGAATGATTCTGCCAAAATTAGTAAAAATCTCAAACTACCAACTTGCGCCTTGATTTCTATGTAGATGGTATCAGATCCATAAATTCTAAGATATGGGTTTTGTCTAAAATATGAAAAATTAAGTAAGGCGTGCTTAGTTTTTCAAAATTCGAATTAGGTTGGAAGATATGGATGGATCCCTAACTCGAATCTGCCCAAATTACAATAAAACCTAGATTTTTGGGATTTCTGCCTAAAAATGTAAAATTTGAAATATGATCTTTGGGATTTGGTCCCATCAATTCCTCAATGATTTTTCATGTATAAATAAGCCTCATAGGGCTATGAGAAATGCCAATTTTCATTATGATCATTCTTTTGTAATAGAGGTTCGTGTAATAGAGGAAAAGAGTTATGATGCCATTGTTGTAATTTGAGCTTGAATTTCAATAGATGAAATATGATTGATTTCAGATTTGTGGTGGATCGTTGGGTTTTCATCTGAAGTATCTCTAACAACAATTGCCAGCTTGAGAGGACCCCTCAATATTGGTAATGTGCTTCTCATTTATATTTGTTTAATTCATTGTTATGTATATGTTAGTTTATCTCTGTGTGAGAGTTTTTTGTTGCATTGTTAATTGATTCATAGATTAGTTGATGGTTAATGTTCTATTCAATTTTCTAATTGATTTATGTTAATTTTATTTATTGGTTAGCTCAGACTTTGATTCTTCTTAGTGTGGCAGATCTGCTATAGATGCATTGTGTGGTGAGAAATTGATTTTATTTCTTGCATGACATAACCATAAAACACATGTGATGTCTGGTTTCAGTTTAAGGATTTCAAGGTGAATCGAATTAATAGAACAAAGCCACAAACTCTTATTCATTGAAGTGTAAACATAGACCATCATTTGTTTTTTTTGCAAACAATCCGGTTCGATTCAATGTTTCCAATTACACTGCTGGAGTGATAAATGTTATGGGAATGTCTTTTAATTAGAGGATTTGAATGCAATTTGAAAGATTAAATTTTATGTGAAGAAACAAACATAAATCAATCTTGAACTCTTATAGAAATACATATCATAGGATATTCAAAGAATGATATTGCTATAACTCCAAAGGTTCTGAATATTAAAAATAAGGATTGTGCAAACATACTATTCAAAACATCCTCATAAAATAGAGCATCGATTCTTGACACACATGAAATTATTCTTGAGTTGTAACTGATTAGGAGTTTGAAAAGAAGGTTGTGATTATATTTTGTTGAGCATGAATTCAACAACTAGCAATCTTTGAAATTGAGTTTGTGGAATTTTACTGTAAATGGATGAGTGATGAAAAGAGTCTTTTGGGTGATTTCATTTGTTTTTTGAAGAGCTTGAGTACTGAGTGTATTTAAATGAGAAGAGCCATTTCTATGTTTTATGGTTCGATGTTTTGGTTGATTTTGAAGACAACACGATAAGGATTAAAATGCTTGGATTTTGAGAATAAGTTTTTAGTAAGGATTGTTGACTTGTTTTAGATCTTGGTACCAGTTTGCACTAGTTTCTAATTTTAGTACTAGAATTTTAATATTGAGTACATTTGATGATTGTTAGATTAGGCTAGTTTGGTATTGATTGAGATTGATGATTTTTAGTTCTTTGCACTTTAATTTCACATAGCTTCAATCACCAATGGACATATTGGAGGTCTAACTCATGAGATATGGCCTTCCCGCGTTGGAATTATTCCCAAGGTGTTAGTTTATTTCATGTCATTTGAATTCATTTCCGTTTGTTTGTTTCTTTTATTGCATTTAAGTGTGGATCCACTATAGGAAATAATCAATAAGGATAGAAAACTTAAGTAAGATACTCACGATTAATCACACGAACATCACCCCGAGTGCATGAAAGACTGTGATCTAAGCCTTTATAGCACTAAGTTATTCCTATGTCCCAATGATGAATCCTTAGTGTTAATTTCCTGTAGTGTGAGTTTGAAGATTGCTTTGCTGGCTTTAGATTAGGTTAGCCTATGCTCCGATCCCGCATTTCCTACGCCCTCACCTCAAAGCTTACGAGCCCCGATTGAAAATTACATGTGGGAATTAATAGTGCATATATTTATCCCAACAATAATGGTGGGGTTGTAAATCCTTATACTCCCCAAGAAATCTAGCATATCAATTTGTAACCAAGCAATGAAGCATCAACAAGATAAATCTTTACCTAGTCTAATAAATGACAAGACAAACCTTTTCTTACCAAGATAAATTCACCATAAATGCTAAAGAAAAGCTCGAAGAGAGGTAGCGCACTACTTATTCTACCAATAGCAATGAGAAACCAAGACAATAACACAAGAGAGAAGAGGTTTCCAAAAGAGGGCGTAAATTTTAGCCAAATACTTCTCACCATGGGAGAGTTATGTTATGTTATGAGATTCAAATGATCTCTATTTATAAAAAAATTCTAAAACATAGTTTGTCCACATAAGTTAGGGTAAAACATAAAACAAGGGGTCAACAACCCTTATATTACCCCTTTACACAAATAATAATATTTAATTTTACTTTTGCACATGAAAGAAAACCCTAAATCATGATGCCACCCTCTAAGGGTGTCATTTTGACCCTTGAAGCAAGTCGTTGGAGGAGTAAGTTGAAGTGGTTGGGGATGCTAGAGCCTCCCTCTCATGCACTATAGTCTCCTACCACCAAGTCATGCCAAGTTCCAACAAGTAACAACCTCACCACCAAACCCTAGCCCCAATGATGACGTCAACCCTTCAAGGGTGACATTTTGGCCTTTCGAAGAAAAATGTTTGGCATGTGAGGGCTAGGAAAGGTCCTCCAAGGTGTCTTCTATGCCTCTAAAGGCAAGTCATCTTGATTCGACATGTGGTCCCTTGGAATCCAACCTGTGGGCTTCAAGCCCCATGGAAGCCCAAGCTAGGTTTGTTCCTCCAAAATTGTCCACCAGCTGGGTCATGCAAAGACAAATGGATACGACCTCCAAGGATCTCAAGTCAAAGCATCAAGATGAGTAAATAAAATCAATAAAAGAGACATCTAAGCATGTAAATACAAACTACCTCATCAAAATAAACTAATTCTCAAAGACCCTATGCAATTTACCAAGTTTGAGTATGGGATGGTTGACAAAACGACCTATTGGGTGAATCGTCCCTTCAGTTTAGGGGTGTTTCCCAAGGGGACCTCTTTCTAAGCCATGTGGATGATGTGTTATGGATGAGGGGGAATATGTTTGGCATGGGGTTCATGACATACAAGGGGTTGTAGTGTCTCACTTGTGGGTGCCTTTGTAGAGGGTGTGTTGTACCTTCATTTTCAATGCATCGTTTTTCCAAGCCCATTCATTTCCATTAATTAATTAATAGTCCAAAACCTTGGGTACTCCCTATTGGTGAATCAATTATCTTGGGGGGAAGTACGATAAGGCCACTTGAATATAGGGGTACACAGAGTGCCATATGCAAGGAAAGAAAGGGACACCACACAAGTTTACACACCTCAACAAGTGGGAACATCTATATAATGTTGTTTTTCTTTTGTAGGTGTTTGATTTTTTAGGAGAAGATTTCATTGCTCTCAAGACCTCTTTGGGAGAGCATCTGGAAGGTTCATAATTAGGATTTTATCTTTTTCCAGCCACAAGCCTCTAGGCCTTCAGCCCCTTGTTCCCATCAAGTGAGGCATAACCTCTTCTTGGGTCAGTATACTCGAAAGAGCCAAAAGGTGAGGAGATGAGGGGATGAAGTATGGAGAGTGGGAAATATGGTCTAGAATGGAATGATGACTTATCCAAAGGACCTCCTAGTAGCATACCTATCCCTAATATGACCCACTTATTAGGGCACAATGTCAACCACCAAGGTGAAACAAGGAAAAGAGCATAATGCCCAAGCAAATGTCACATAATCAAAAGCAGTAATAGATGTACAACAAACTCAAATGCCTCAAATATTGAAATGAAACTCACTATAATACATGACTTGTACCTCATGGAACAAGACCCAATGTCTTCCAGACTCAACCAACTGATGTTGTGGGTGTCGTCATGATCAACCTGGAGCTGTGGTGGTAAGGTGCATATTCATCTGTGAAAGTGGACATTGCTGGTCAGGTTGCCTCTCGATACTCCATGTCTACAACCTGAGGGCCTCAAGACATCATCTCCTTAGTTATCCCAAAAAATGGGGATACCATATTGCTCCTACTTAGGACATGTGCTCGTTGTAGAGTTCATGAGAACCAGAACATCTCTTGGTAGACTTGTGGATACACTGAAACAAAAGACTGTAAAATCTAGGGTGGTTCTATCACCCTTCGTCCATATATATCAAAACAAAAAATGAAAGAAATCTAATTTTTTTTTTAGCATTTTTTCAAATATTTATAAACTAAGCATGAAATCAATATGCATGTAGAGAAAAATGAAGGATGAAATCCATCTAAACTAATATGAGAAATCAAGATGCAAATGAAAGGAAAACAAAATGACCTATCTACTTACCTAGGCCCTAGTCCATGAAGAAATCAAGTGACCTAAACATAAGGTTAGAGAAGAGATCCATCCACTGGTAATGACATATTTCTCCCATGCAAAGCTGTCAAATAATACTTTTCTTTATTGGACTTCTTCTTGACGATGTAAGGGCCAAAGCCATGAACTTTCATCCTTACGGTCATATTTGGGCTTTCCCTTCTTCTTGTCCCACATGAATGCAATGCTTCCTTCACTGTAATTGATGTAAGGTATATTCTCAATGTATGGATAAGAAGGAGGTTCTGCGTTAAATTCCCTTTTGATGGTTTCTTCACATTCTTTATTTTCTTTCTTCAATATTTGGATAGCCCCTGGCTCTTTCCCCTGGAACTTTGCATGTTTTTATTTGTATTAATTTGTCCTTGGGAGGAGCATGTCTATGGACTTCCTGCATAAAAGAAAATTTCTATGGATTATACTCAATGGTGTCCGAGACTTCATCAAAATCATCTTCACTTGTGTAGTCAGGACCGTTGGGATCAGTCACATGCTTGTCAGCTCTCTCTTGACTATAGAATACCTCAAAAGTGCCATCTCCCATGGGAATGTGTGCATGGGTGAGGTCCATGCTAAGAAATATCCCAAGGGAAACAAACCAACTCCTGGATAAGAGAATCCCCCAAGCATCTGGAACATTGATCACCTCTATATTCATGATTAGGATGATATGTGGAAAATCAATCAAAAACACCTCAACATCCTCACATAACCCATAAAATTTGACCCTTTTAAAGTCAATTCCACATACATTTCCATAGGGTCGGGTTGTCTTCAAACTGAGCTATTCCATCACCTTCAATGACATGACATTCACAGAGGCCCTAGAATCCAACATACAATTGTTCAAGTAGAGGCCATTCATGCCTAATGAAAGATATAAGGGAGGAATGTTGTCCTTTTTCCGATCAAGATACATAGTGTTCAAAATGATTGAAGGGTATTCCTTCTCAGTTGATACCTATAATAACTTCAAGACTTACCTCCTTACAGAAGGGATATTGCACATCTTTGTCATCAGGACCATCATATTCATCTTTCCAAACATGGCTGCAACATCTATATTCAACTGAATCGCATCTGTGGGGGATGGTTTAGGAAGAAACTCATGTACTGGAGTTGGAGGTGGTGGGACCACCTTCTCTATAGATGGAGGACGAGCGACGGGTTGTGATGGAGGGGATAAAGCTTTATTTATTCTAGTGTAGGTAAAATATTCCCTCTTCTTTAGCTCCTTCCTATGATCGTCTGTCAATTGATTCAAGGTTCAGAATCTCCCCTCTCTTCCCCCCTATCTTTTGGCTTCGTCGATATATTCTTGTGTGACTTCTTCCTCTTGGAAAGTACATATCATATCCATGAAATTCATACTGTTGGAAGAATCTTCATCTCATCAGGGATACTCATCTTCTTTGTGAGGCTCTTGACATGGGAGACACCAAGCTGTTTGTTCTATGTCAACCATCCCAACTGGTTTCAAAGTTTCATGGGCCTTTTCCTCTTGTTGAGGCCTTGGTTTCCAACCTATGGCATCTATTTGATGTCTGGTAAACTGAGGTATGGAGGCAGATTGATTTCTCTCCACAATAGTGAAATGACCCATGATCTGATTCTGTGCTTGGAAAAATTGAGTACTCATCCGATCTATCTTCCGAGTCCATAGGGAAATCAAAGCAAGATAACTGCTTTTGGAGGCATTATTCTTCTCTTTTTCCTTGACACGAGGATACTGAAAAGGATCTACCTTTGAGTCAAGGTAATATTATTCAATATCGACACTATAATATTTGGATTGTGCCAAAGAAGTGGGCTTCTTTTCCTTCAAAATAAAGTGAAATGGCTCCTCAAAAGCATTAACTTAAAGGATATAGACTGTTGCGGATGTAGGATGCAAATCTGTTGGAATATGATTAGATAAACTGTCAAATCTGGTGTTAAATTCACTCACTCTCTCGTTCTCTTTTTTATTTATCTGATTGAATTGAGCTACAAGCATCCCACCGTATTTCTTCATTGTCCATATGCTCTTAAATAACTTGGAAAAATCTTCATAGGATGTGATGTGATTATCCAGGCGACCCCTGAACCATCTGAGAGCTTCTTCAGTGAATGATGAAGCTAATAGCTTCATGGCTACATCATCATGCTCGACTTATGCATTATCCATGTCTCGGTCTATGGTGTAGAGATGATCTTCAGTAGTCACTAAATTGTTTCCTAGGAACTTTGACAACCACTTGTTTGATTCTTTTGGCATTGTGTTGGGATATCCAGGGATGGTGGCCATGTTAAGGGGTTTGTAGATGTATTTTTCCCAAGGGTGAGCCATTGGAGCAAGGGGAAGGGTACCATGGAAAATGTTTTTGACAATGAGAGACTTGAGGGGAGGCCTTCTTCGGTATACCTTAGAAGTTTTGAACCTCTCTATGGGAAAATGTTTAAGGGAAGAAGGGTTCTTGGAAGGTGGAGTCACCAGATGAGCTTCAAGAAAACCTCATTGAAAAAGGGAACATCCTTTAGGTGGATTCGCTAGGAAATATAGGGAAGAGGCTTTGGGATATATTTCCAAAGTGTCGTTAGGGTTTGGAAGAGGATTCAAAATCCTCCCCGACAACGACGACAAAATGTTATCGCACAAGTTGTATGTTGGGAAAAGACCGACCCAACCACCAAATGGTGACAACTTTGAGAACACCTACCCACTATGACCTTAGGCAGGTATTCCTGTCACTTTAGAGATGATAGAATCACCTCAAGGGGGGAATCATGGTGACCCTGGGGGGAATCAGATGGAAAATGCAGAAAGGCTTAGGAAAGAGTCTTGGTGGTAGCCAATGGTTTCCAAAAGACAAGAACACCTGCAAAGAATGTTGTACCTTCCCGAGACACAAGAAAAAGATGAACATATATGTATAATGTTAGGTGGAAGAACACGTTATGCTTGATGTCCCTAATTGCAGTAGTAAACACCAATCTATATCAACAATAAAATAAGTTTTAAATCTGCTAAATAATTACTAAAATTCCAACAAATGATGCAAGAGATAAGTTAGACAAACACTGGTGATACTCCAGAATGAAAGCACAAGACTTTAGTAATGAAACAAGGTTGTAATAAAGAGTGTTTGCAGAGATATTTTGCAGCCTTATGGATGTAGAAAAAAAATTGTTACAAAAGTAAATACAACCACCAAAAATTACAAAGAGTCCACCCAAAAGTTGTGCTAGGCCTAGTTGATTAACTTGGAAAACGTTTAGCAAATTCCGACGATTGAAAAACAAGTTATGAATGAAAATGTGTTAGAATTTCTGCATCCCTAATGGATGTAGATGAAAATTTATAACAACAACAAGAAGCACTTAGCTAAATATGACTCCCTGGTGGCTCAACCAAGCATATAGATCAAAGAATTGATTCCAATTTAGACAACCTCCAAATCATGAAATTTCACGTTAACCAATGCAAGATTTTATTTCTCAAATCCAATTACACTAGTGCCTTTAGCTATTGGGTTATGGATTCAAGTAAATAAAGAGATAAAAATTCTATCTCCTTGGGGGTGTAAACCCTCTTACTCCCCAAGGCAAGCACATGCTAAATATGAGATACTAGGAGGGTGTAAACCCTTTTACTTCTCCTAGTAAAACCTTGTGAAACAAATAAATTCTAGACAAAAATGATAGATAATGGTCGGGTTATAAATCTTTATAATCCCCAAGAAATCTAGCATATCAACTTGTAACCAAGCAATGAAGCATAAAAAATATAATCTTTACCTAGTCCAAGAAATTACAAGATAAACCTCTTCTTACAAGATAAATCCACCATAAATGCTAAAGAAAAGCTCCAAGAGAGGTAGCACACTACTTCTTCCACCAATAGAAATGAGAAAACAAGACAAGATCACAAGAGAGAAGAGGTTTCCCAAAGAGGGCACACATTTCATCCAAATATTTCTCACCATGGGAGAGTTATGTTATGTTATGAGATTCAAATGGTCTCTATTTATACAAAATGTCTAAAACATAGTTTTTCCACATAAGTTAGGGTAAACATAAGACAATGGGTCAACAACCCTTATCTTACCCCTTTACACAAATAATAATATTTAATTTTATTTTTGCACATGAAAGAAAACCTTAAATCACGATGTCACGCTCTAAGGGTGTCATTTTGACCCTTTAAGAAAGTCGTTGGATGAGTAAGTTGAAGTTGTTGGGGCTCCTAGAGCCTCCCTCTCATGTCCTATAGTCTCCTCCCACCAAGATATGCAAAGTTCCAACAAGTAACAACCTCACCTCTAAACCCTAGCCCCACTGATGACATCAACCCTTCAAGGGTGACGTTTTGGTCTCTCCAAGTAAAACATTTGGCATGTGAGGGCTAGGAGAGGTCCTCCAAGGTGTCTTCTAGGCCTCCGAATCCAAGTCATCATGATTTGGCATGTGGGCCCTTAGCATCCAACCTGTGGGATTCAAGCCCCATGGAAGCCCAAGCTAGGCTTGTTCCTCCAAATATGTCCACCAACTGGGTCCTGCAAAGACAAATGGATACACTCTCCAAGGATCTCAAGTCAAAGCATAATGATGAGTAAGTCAATAAAAGATCTATCTAAGCATGTACATCCAAACAAACCCATCAAAATAACTAATTCTCAAAGACCCTATGCAATTTACCAAGTTTGAGTATGGGAGGGTTGACAAAACGACATATTGGGTGAATCGTCCCTTAAGTTTAGGGGTGTTTCCTGAGGGGACCTCCTTCTAAGTCATGTGGATGATGTGTTATGGATGAGGGGAAATTATTTGGGCATGGGGTTCATGACATACAAGGGGTTTTAGTGTCTCACTTATGGGTGCCTTTGTAGAGGGTGTGTTGCACCTTTGTTTTCAATGCATCCTTTTTCCAATCCCATTCATTGTCATTAATTAATTAATAGTCCAAAACCTTGGGTACTCCCTATTGGTGAATAAATTATCTTGGGGTGTAGTACGCCAAGGCCACTTGAAGCTAGAGGTACACAAAGTTCCATATGCAAGGAAATAAAGGGACATCGCATGAGTGTACACACCTCAACAAGTGGGGACATATATATAATGTTGTTTTTCTTTTGTAGGTTTTTGATTTTTTAGGAGAATATTTTCATTGCTCTCAAGACCTCTTTGTGAGAGAATATGGAAGGTTCATAATTAGGCTTTTATATTTTTCCAGCGACAAGCCTCTAGGCCTTCAACCCCTTCTTCCCATGAAGTTAGGGACAACCCCTTCTTGGGTCAGTATACCCGAAAAACCCAAAAAGTGAGGAGATGAGGGGATGAAGTATGGAGAGTGGAAAGTATGGCTGGGAATGACATGTTGACTTGTCCAAAGGACCTCCCAGTAGAATACTTATCTGTAAGGGTGACCCACTTACTAGGGAACAATGTCAACCACCAAGGTGAAACAGGGCAAAGAGAATAATGTCCAAGCAAATGTCACATAATCAAAAGTAGTAATAGATGTAAAAAACTCAAATTCCTCAAATATTGAAATTATACTCACCATAATACTTGACTTCTACCTCATGGAGAAATACCTAATGTCTTCTAGAGGCCAACTGATGTGGTGGATGTTGTCATGATCAACCTCGAGCTATGGTGGTAAGGTTGGTCTCCATCTATGCAAGTGGACACTGTTGGTCAAGTTGTCTCTCAGTACTCCATGTTTGCAACTTGAGTGACTCGAGACATAATCTCCTTAGTTATCCCACAAAATGGGGATAACAGGGACTTTCTATAATAATGAACTCATCTATATATAGGGAAAAGACAAGTGTATCGGATCTATCAAATAATGAATTAAAATGTTCACTAAAATTAGAACCCAACATGAGCACAATGTCATTGATACTAAAATCCAAAAATTGAGGTGCATGTGTTGTCTCATACAGGGCTACTCCCTCTTCATGGGAGAATCCTCTAAAAAATGGATTAAGAGTCTCATCAAGGTCAACTACCTCTTGCTGAGAGAATCCTTCAATAACGAACTTATCCTGGTACTCTTTCATACTACCATAAACTGCAATCAAGGAATCAATCATTGATTCCACACTCAGTTATGTAATTGTGCCCTCAAGGTTGGAGAAAGCCTCCTCCATGATGGCATATTTCCATACCTTCTCAATTTGATATGCGAGTAGCATGTAAAGGCCACCTTCTCACACTCCTCTAGCCAAAACGTTATTATCCCCATGGATATTGTTGCTTCCTACTATGAAATGTTGAATGAATAAAACCTATACCCATGCCTTCTTATATAACACATGAATGTCTATTTAGGGTTAGAAAATTACCTCGGATCAAAATCTCCATTTATCCATAAACAAAACCTACCCTAGATCTATTTCAATGTTGGTGTTTGTGCCCTTATCTCTTCATGGTGAATAATATCTAATAAGTGCACTCCAATGAATAGAAAATACCTCATTGGAATATACAACCTACCACTATAGTTCATGCACCTTCCCTTACTACACTAAGTCAAAATTAGAACTGTCCTAAAATTGAATAGTTCAATACAAATAGAAAAAACAAACTTCTAATTAAAGCACCAAAAACAGATTATTAGAAATAGAACAACAATCCATTCACTAACATTGATCACTCCATTATAACGAATGCACCATACTATTTAGAAGAAGAATGAGGAATTGTGCCTTGATTGTTTTATTTGAACTACTACCACTGAAGTTCCTAGAATTGCTTCACATGTTCTCCTAGAAAAATCCGTCATGCTTATACCTGTAAGGGTTGTACCTTTTGCCACATGGTGCTTGTACTTTCAACTATACCTTTCTTCCGAACTGTTCTCTATGACCAGGTCTTGGAGAACTCATTCCAACGTACAAAATTTAACAAACATACCTTATAGTGGACTTCCTATCATCAATTGAACCTACTCAATATAAATTTTGTAACCTATCAATTGAAAGTCCTTTCCCCTGCAATACATTATGTTATACTCCAAGGTACCCTTAACATATCTCAAAACATTTTTGGCTGGTGTGTCATGGTTAGCCTTATGAGCTGTCATAAACTTGGAGATATAGATGAGTGTAAAACTCAAATATGGCCATGTGTCTATAAGATACAAGAGATACATCCTGTATATCTTATCGTATTCAATGAGAATCACTGTCCCTATTATACATAGCTAGACCAGTATTAGGTCATCAATAACATAGATCTATCAAGTAGAATGAAACACAAACTTGTATCGTACTTGTAACAACTTATGTTTACCTATTGTTTATGTGATCATTGTAATGATAATGGTTCAATGCTTATACTAAGAGTGATATCATACTAGTAATCTCCAAGAAAGATGATGAGATAAGAGTAATGGTTATGGTGGAAGCTAAGTAAGAGTAACCTTTCCATACCTTGGTTTCAACTTTATCAGTAAAACATGACCATATAATACCATGGATTTACTACATGTAACATTCAACTTTACACTATAAGCAATATCTAATACTTGATGTAAGAGTTCTTTTACACTCATTAAATATAAGGAGCTTAGCTTGATACATATTAACCATAAGATGATCTATTACTAATATGAATAGTAACAAAGCTAGTAGTGTGATTAACTGTCACTAATATTCCGTACATTACATAATCTCTCTAATCAAACATGCATGCTCCTTATTCATTATGCCTTATTAGTATCATCATAACTAAGGTGGCTATTAGTTTGGAACACCAAGCTTATATCAAACATAATCAATACCATGTTAGAATAGGGATAATCTTTAATACGACTATAAGCTCATAAGCATAACAATAATCATTATAGATATATCATGTAGATAGATTTACCTAGTATAACTATGATACTGACTTTACATGATCAATCTACTTAACTTGTAACATGTGTTTGATCGTATCTTTATACGTATAAACAATATATGGTATAAATAGATCCATAATATAGAGAGCTAATATGATCAATACATAAGCTCTTATTCAAAGCTGTAACCGAGCCCAATACAAGTAAGCTAACCATTTCAAGCAGGTCATATCTTATCTTGATACCATACTTATAACCATACTAAGAGTGATATCATACTATTAATATTAAAGAATGTTGATGATATAAGAATAATGGTTATGGTGGAAGCTGAGTAAGAGTAACCTTTCCATACTTTGGTTTCAACTTTATCAGTAAAACATGACCATATAATACCATGGATTTACTACACGTAACATTCATCTTTACACTATAAGTAGTATCTAATACTCAATGTATCAATTAACAAGGTTACTGACTTAATGAGAACTGTGACCTCAAAATGAGAACTCTGGCCCAAAAAACCCATATTTTTTGCATAAAAAACATGAAAATCCACCCCCAAATAAAAAAAATGGTGCTATTGGTAGCACTATTTTTTCAAACGGGGTCAAAATTACAACATTTTTCAAACATGGCTTTCAAAATTCATACAATAGCTCAGAAATACCTTAAATCAACACCTAAATAAAAAAATGATGTTATATAGAGTAATTTTGTTTCAAAACGTTAAAATTTTAGATAATTTGAAATCATATTTTTAGTATTTGGTACCATTAAAACCAAAACCTCAAAATCAACCATCAAATTGAAAAGTATTGCTATCGGTAGCACCCATTCTAAAATTGGGGTATTAAAATGACACATTTTTCTAAAGTGATAAAAGAAATCATTATTATTGTAAACAAAATCATAAAATCAACCCTTAAATGCTTACTTTTTAAATCTTAGTTTATCATTCCAATCACAAGCTAATACATAATGCCATGAAAATATCACACTATACTTTAAAAATTCAACATCACTTTTTAATATTTTTTTACTTTTAATAAAAAAAAAGTAAATACAAGTTACATTGAATGAAACATAAATTATTTCTTAAAAGTATTGTTATATTGTCCATATTCAAAACATATGAGCTAAGAAATTTTATTATATTCTCTATTGAGACCTAAGTGTTCACCCCTACCCCTCCTCTCTCATTGCCCTATACCTCCATAAAAAATCATTCCTTTTCTGTTGGTTAAGTTGGTTCCCCATTACTAAATGACTCATTTTTTTTATCATTACCTCTCTTGATTGATTCTTTGCACCATCTTTTTGTTTTCTTGAGGGATAATTACATGTCATGGTTTGGTTTGAAGTAATTTCCATCAAAGTTGCCATAGGTTGAGCTCATAGCAGTTATAACATTGTTTTATATGCATAACATAGTTGATTGCAAGAACCAGGCTATTCTTGCAAACAAGGATTGGTGCGCTAAAATTTTGAAATCATTTTATAGTTTAATTTGTTATTTTAAATATTTGAACTGTTTGAATGAAGCCTTCATACGTGCAGGATCATAAACAAGCGCCTCCACACCATATTACATGTAGTTCCATCATTACACAACATCAATTATGATTGTGAGAACAATATCAATTCATCATGGCCACTACAACTTGAACGAAGGGTTAACAACACACATGTATCAGTTTCAATATGAAGAAACCCACATTCATTGCATCCTCGACATCAGAGCTACTCTACACAGCATGGTTCCTCCTCGAGAATGATGAAAATTGAACAGGATCGAGCCACAAGGCCTGGAATTGTTCTAAGCCATACCCGAAATCAAAGACATTTTCGTAAAGGCCAAGTGGCATGATTTCCTTTGCGCATTTGGAGGATACCACACATGCTTGGATATGATTTTTTCCCAAACATTTGATGGATTTCAAACCCTGTTTAGGGATACCTAGATTCATGTTACAAAACACTTCATTGGAGTAGCTTGCACTCTCTCTGTATGTGGGAAAAGATGGTTCAAGAAAGGCAAGTTGCCTCTCAATCTCTCCAACAAATTCCTGGTTCCTGAGCACCAAGACCCTGACTGGAGCCAAGGAATCCCTTTGGCGTGGATAAAGGAAGAATGGAAAAGAGACCTAATAGTAGTGCATAGGTATATCACAGGTGAGGGTCAATTCAACATTGTACATTGTTATCACTTTCATTTCCTTATGCATCTAAGTGGAGACATAGAGCTTAATTAACCATATTACCTACTTAAGAGCCTAACCAAAATGACCAAGAGGATTCAAGGTCACCCTGAATATGCTCATAGAAGCTTGTACCATTAGGGCTTGATTAAATTGTTGGTAACTTTCACTCTCGAGGAACTTGAAATTCCTTGGAATTATTCCTTGAAGTCTATGGGATTGAAAGAGTAGGAGCACATGCCCAATTTACAGAGCAAAAGTGATGCAAGTGAGGAGGTCATGGTTTCTCTAGATCCTGGGAGCTCGATGAAGCCTATCCAACCCACAGTAAGTAAAGGGAAAGGCCCTAAAACAAGACATACGCCCTCGAAAGAAAAAAATCCAGAAACCCCCATGGAGGAGTCCCCTCACATGAAATTGAGGTCTTCTACGAAAAAGGGGAAGGAAACAAAAGTGGAAAAGATGTCAGCATGCACCCACCTGCACTAGAAACACCATAGAGGTCTCTATCATCCAACCATTCAGAGGAGGAGTAGAAAACCCCCATCGAGGAACAACCTAATAAACTCGTGACTTGAATGAGAGGGGAAATTGGACTTGGTTCACGCACCAAGGAAGTAATTAAAGGGAAGGTTGTTCCTGCAGAAGCTTCACCTAAAACATCCCCTACATCCAGACAAGACATGAAGAGGAAAGGTGAGAAAAAAATTGAAGTTTCAAGCATGCCAAATAGAAAAACTAGAATTACAAATCAATTGAGGTTGAACTCCAAGGCTCTATTCAAGTCGTCATTAAAAGACCCCCAATCGATTTTGATTGAGGATGATGATAGTCCCAAATTTTCCAGCATGGAGGAAATGACAGTTAATGTTTTGAAGGGAATGACAGTGAAAAAAGATAAATCAAAGTCTAGCGAGGATGAGGCTTCAGAAACACCATTTGTGACAGTGAAAAAGGAGTATCCTACAGACTCCAGTCAATAGGGAATACATAATTATGGAATTGATCATGAGAAAGATTCTATTGGCACCTCACCACATGTAGAGGATCCTTACCACAATTTACAAGACATTAAACCAAAGATTAAAGATGACATTATGGGAGTACAAGAATCCAATAAAGGAACAAAAGGTAAAGAACCCGAGGTTATACACAGTCATAATATGAGAAAAAGAAGCAGAGCACTGACTGACCACAATAAGTCTAGCACAGATCAAGACAAGAAGAAGATGCAAGTTGAGGTCAAAACAGAGAGGGTCGATGACAACCAACAAGTGCATAAACTAAAGCTTCAAGTCTATAACTTGCAACACCACAACCAAGAATTGGAGAAACTATACCTCAGACTACAAAATAAGTATCAAAGACTCCAGAAGAAACACTAGAAGACTTGTTGCTTTCTAAAGGAGATAATTTGAAGGAGTACCTAAAGAAGTTTCCAATACATCCAGTTATCTCCTAGATGGCCTCCAACAACGCGCATGGATACTAGTGCTCGATATAGAACATAGTTCTGTCAGTCCTAGTCATTTTTTTGTCAAAGTTCAGTGCACTTCAGCATATGCATCAATTTAATTTTATCACCAGTAGAAGTTTTAGTCATTTAAGTGCAAGACTCTTTTAAATTAAGGCATAATAAGTGGTCATTTGCGTTTGATATGAACCAATTATTTTGTTACGTCAAGTTTGAAGTATACATTACTATACTGCAACACTATTTAGTTAAGTCAATAATTTGTTCTCCAATTGATAGTGTATATTTAAGCCTTAGTTCCAGATGGACGAGAGCCTCTACAACTTTGATAAATATGCAATTTCTGTATGTTTTGAGGGTTCGATTTTTGGGAAGAATATCAATACATCAAACTGGTTGAACCTGTTCTATGAATGGATTAAATCTCTCTACCCGGTGAATATACTCTTGATGAAAGTGTGGTTTTGTCCAAATCTATTTGTGTTTTTCTCTTATCTTGAATGCAGTTATTGATGTGTGCAAAGTACATTTCATTTTCCTTTCAGCTATTGTATAACTCATCTTTACTTATATGCAACCTGTAAAACAACTAATGCTTTGGTGAAGATCTATTTTTATTGCAACCTATGGGAGTAATTGTGTTTGGATACTTGTTTAATGCCTTGAAATAATATTTTAAGACGTAAACTTCTTACAACAAATTATTCATTGATTTGTTTGTTGTTTCCCTTTGTTCTTCCCTCTAGTATCTCATTTGTGTGCCATCATCCAAGGAGGACCCTCCTCCATATCATTTTTCCAACCCAACCATGTTATTGTCTTGGTAAAACAACCCTCCAATTGACCAACAAAATCGAAATAATAAAAAAACCAACCATTCCAAACTTGAGGTGGCCTAGCTCTACCCTTTAGAAGCCAGGTGTAGACTTTAGGACCAACATTTTCTGGCGCCGTTGCCGGGGAATGGAGTAAAGTGAAGGACACAGTAGTCTCTAAGCCAGAAAGACAACTAATAAATCCCACCTTAGCTCATAGATATACATTATCCCTCAAGGGTAAAGATGCACCTAAAGAGTCCACCTTTCTCCACTATCACAAGCAACTTGAATTTGCTATCCCTGAGAATCACATTTCCAAGGGATATCAAATAAATTTAACCCCTACCTCTACTTCATCATTCAGTCCAACATCCACCCCTGTATCTCCAATCAAACTTCAGATTCCTATTTCCCAAGCAATGGATGTCAACATGATGGATGCCATAATTGTTGCCAGATATGCACCCCTAGTTTTTCTTGTATACATGCACTCCCAGCCACATATTATATGAAATATTTTCCAAGATATAATGGGTAAGGGGATGTCATAGCTGAGGAACATCTGGTAGCCTTCTACAACTTTGCATACAACTTCAACATTGACTATGCAGATGTGTGGATGAGTTTGTTCATATAGAGCCTGGATGGGGAGGTAAGGAAATGGTTTCGGGATCTCCCTCCAACCTCCAGTACATATATTGATGTGTTAGATGAATCTTTCATAAAGAAATGGGGATATAGAATATATTATCTATATTACATCAATGAGTTTAGGGCCCTCAAGAGAAAGAATGGTGAGTCTATTTTAGACTTCACCAAGAGAGTCAATAAGATGTATGGCAGAATCCCAGATGAGATCAAACTAACTGAAGCCTCCGCCAAGATCACTTATGCCAATGCATTTGATGCAAAATTCTCCCTTCTGTTGAGGGAGAGAAGATCCACCGCCTTGTTGTCCATGCAAGAAGAAGCCATTGAGGTTGAGTCCAACCTCCTAGCATCAGACAAGTTAAAGACTAGATCTGATAAAGACAAGAAGAAATAGAGGGAGGATTCCCTTGCATCCTCTAACCCAACCACATCTGATCCTAAACTTGATGAGATGACCAAAACTTTGAAGGAATTGACATCTGAAATAACTAAGCTGAAATGGGAATCTAAGCAACCAAATAGAGATTTTCAAGGGGTTGGGAATAGAAATCCAAACCAGTTTAGGAGGCCGAATGATGTCCCTTAGATAATGCAGAGAGAGAGGAGGAATGTTGATGATCAAAGAGTAGTACCTCCTTTCCAAAACAATCAGATCGAGGAAATGGATGTAGATAGTGATGTTGTGGATGATGTTGTTGTACTTTTCAATGAAACAGATTTTATACCAGTCACTTAACACAGTAAGATTATGAGGTAGCACAACTGTCAAATCAGTTTGATATTGAGATAGGGGAAGAGGGAATTAATCAAGGCCAACCCCAAAATAAGTATTATTTGAGGCCTAGAACAGGGGCTCCCAAATCCACCACCTTCGATCAGAACAAAAAACAAGAGGTTCCTCCCAAGACAAACCCAAGCAAGGGTACATTAACTAAAGCTCATGAGCCTCCTCCATCTAAACCCGTTGTCCTTGAAGTAAAGAAAGATGACAAGACACAAGCGTCTTTTATCCTAGAGCATGAGTTGAGAAATATCAAGATCCCTGTACCTTTGTCACAATTGTTGAAAAATGAACCTTTCAAAAAATCTATTATGAAGGTCTTGCAACTACCTATTGCTATTGTAACTTCTGATGTAATTAGTCTGCAGGATGAAAACCCAACCATTACTTTGGGTCCACACATTGAGGATGGATCTGATGCTTCTCCACCTTTCTACATATCTTTAAATGCCCATGAAAAAATCCTACATAACTGTCTCATGGACTCACTTACCTCACACAATGTCATGCCTAAGTTTGTGATGGAGGAACTAGGTCTGGAGATCACCAAGCTCTACCAAGACCTTTACTCCCTTGATTCTAAAAAATTCAAATTTTTGGGATTAATAAAATATCTGGTGGTTTCTTTGGCATAGTTGCCTATGAAGAGTGTAGTGATGGACATCGTTGTGGCTAACATTCCCCCCAAGTTTGGTATTCTCTTGTCCAGAACGTGGGCCAAGAAGGTTGGAGGATAATTACAAATGGACCTCACATATGCTACCACCCTTGTTTCCAGAGGAGAACATAGGAGGCTATATAGGGAGGTCATATTGGAATATATTGTCAGTGACCATCAAAATCTAGGAAACCATCCAGTTTATGTTGTTGAGGATGAGAACGGGTCATCTGTTTTCCATTTAAATGATGATGAACTAGAAATAACAATGAACAAATGCATAAATCAGTGACTGACAGATCAACAAAACGAAGTATGGAAGATGTATTTCGATGTCTCTTAATCAAAGGGAGGTTCTGGGGATGGTATAGTCCTCATTTCCCCTGCACAAGAGGTAATACCGCTCTCTTATAAGCTGGAATTTGAGACTACTAACAACATAGATGAGTATGAAGCTCTAGTGTTGGGATTAAGGGCTGCCAAAGTCATGGCCATTGACAGTTTGGCAATTTTTGGTGATTCTGAGCTAATTATCAATCAAGTCAAAAAAATCTATCAAGCTAAGAAACAAAGGCTCAAACAATATAAGAATGAGGTGTGGGACTTGGTTGACAACTTCTTTTTGGCATTTAACATTTCCTTCATTTCTAGAGAGGAAAATCAGAAGACAAATTCTTTGGCCTTGGCTGCTAGTACCTTCAGACCTCCCATTGGTCCAAATATTAAGTATTAGGTGGAAGTCAGACATAGGAAAACCATACCATACAACATAAAGCATTGGCAAGTCTTCAGTGATGACTTGGAGCTACACAGATTTTTTCAGACCATTGAAGAATTCTCCAGTATCTCAATAGATCAAGAGGGTGAATATGATGAATCATAAAATCAACAAACATCCCATCTGTTGAACAAAGTGTCTGGCCACAACATTGTGGAACTTAAAAAAAATCACATCCCTAGGGTTCTAGTGCCACTGGAAAGGTTATTTGACAGTTATGATGTCTCCAGAGAAGTTGCCATAAAAAATCAAGAAGAGGAAGTAATGGACTGCAACATTGGGACTGCTGAAAATCCCAAAATAGTCAAACTGTCCAAGGCACTAGCTCCAGAACAAAAACATAGGTATGCCAGCCTCATGAAAAATTTTAACGATATTTTTGCATAGTCGTATGAGGATTTAAATACATTTGACACTGACATCATCCAACACAAGATCCCTCTGAAGGCTGGCTCTAAGCCATTCAGACAAAATATTAGGAAATTTAATCCAATGTTGATGTCCATAATTGAAAAAAAGCTGAAAGGAATGCTCGATGCCATAATTATTGTTCCCTTGAGGTACTTGGATTGGGTGGCTAAATTGGTACCCATGAGGAAAAAGAGTGGGGAAACATGCTTGTGTGTTGATTTCCGAAATATCAACAAGTATTCTCTAAAGGACAACTACACCCTACCAAAGATGGACCATATTTTGCAAAGGGTAGTAGGTACCCACAATATTTCCTTGCTGGATGGATACTCTAGTTATAACCAGATAACAATGTGTGAAGAAGACAAAGAAAAAAAAACATTCACCACCCCATGGGGGACATTCATGGAAGACAAAATTCCCTTTGGGACGATGAACGCAGGGGCCACCTTTCAAAGGGCTATGGACATAATCTTTGTGGGGGAAAAAGAAAAATTTATGGTTATATATTTGGATGACATCACTATTTTCTCCAAATCAGATGATGAACATTTACAACACCTTAAGCAGATTTTCCGAAAATGCATAAGGTATGGGATATCTTTGAATCCTAGGAAGTCCCACTTTTCTATGCTATAAGGTAAGATCTTAGGCCACATCATATCAATAGGAGGAATAAAAATAGACCCTAAGAGAGTTGATGCCATTTAGGAAATTGAAATCCCTAGAAATAAGAAGTCTATTCAGTCTTTTATAGGCAGAATAAATTTTTTGAGGCGCTTTGTGCCAAACTTTTTGAAATCATAAGGCCTATCACCAACATGCTGAAGAAAGATGATGTTATTAAGTGGACAATGGAGGAAAAATCAACATTCCAAAGGATAAAAAAAGCTTTGGTTGAAGCCCTTGTATTGGTCAGTCCTGACTATGCCAAAGAGTTCTTTATCTTCTTTTTTGCTTCCGAGGAAACCATTGCTGCAGTAATGCTGCAAAAAAATGAAGAAGGGCATGAACAAACCATATCCTTTTTCAACAAATCCCTCTGAGATGCTGAGATGAAGCATGAAATATTAAAAAAGAAAGCCTATGCATTGGTCAAAGATTTGAATTCCTTCAGGGTGTATGTGTTACAGTCTATCATAACAACCTATGTTCCTAGCAACAGTGTCAAAGAGGACAAATTCTTCCGGATTCTCCACAATAGGAGTTATTTCTGTCAACGTTTCAAATCCAATACTAGGATCCATATTTAGGAAAATGAATCGAATGTAAAGAGTTGCAGATCCAAATTTCACAGCACATGAATCTTAAAACAGTGTCAAAGAGATTCTGGTCGAGCGAGATAGTGAAGGGAAGAGAGGAAAATGGATTGTCAAATTGCTGGAGTATGACCTGCACATAAAACCCACCGGGATGATTAAGGGACATGAACCTGCCAAGTTGTTATCATAATCAAATTGTAAGGTGCTAGAATTGCATCAAACTTTCACCCAATCGGATGCACCCATGACATAGTCTGGACAAGACAACATGCAGGTATCTGAAAACTACTCTTCTTCACCTTGGTATAGAGATGTTATTTACTTTATGCAGCATCTAGAATTTCCACCAGATTTGAAAAAGACGAGGGCAAGGTCTCTCAAATTAAAAGCTATAAAATTTTGCATTTTAAATCAAAACTTGTATTGGAGGGATCCTGCTGGCATCCTATTAAAATGTCTTGATGAAGATGAATCTAAACAAGTCACAACAGATATGCACAGGGGATTTTGTGGGGGACACTAGCATTGGAAATCCACAACCCTCAAGTTCCTAAGGGCATGGTACTACTGGCCCACCCTTTTCTCTGATGTATTCACCATAGTAAGGGCATGCAATGAATGTCAAAAGTTTGCAGGAAAACATAAATTACTCTCACTACCCCTAAAACCTATCACTACCAGTGGCCCCTTTCAACAATGGGGATAAGATTTCATAGGTGAGATAAATCCACCCTCCAGTGGGTAGCACAAGTGGATTCTCACTGCCACTGACTACTTTACCAAATGGATCGAGGTTGTGCCCACCAGGAATGCTACTAACAAGGTGATCATGAATTTCTTGGAGACCAATATCTTTGCCAGGTTCTCCTGCCCTAGAAAGATTATAATAGAAAATGCCCAGGAATTCAAGTCCAAAGCCATGATTGAATTTTGTGGCAACCATAACATCACATTAACAAATTCCATGCCCTACTATCCTCAGACGGGGAATGGGCTGGTCGATTCATCAAACATGACTCTCATCAGGACCATCAAGAAATTGTTGACTGAAAACAAGAAATCCTAGGACTCTAAACTTAAGTATTCCTTGTGGGATTATAGGATTAGCACCAAGATATCCTTCAGAACCTCACCATTTCATCTAGTATATGGGATATATGATGTCTTCCCTACTCAACTCGGTCTACCAGTTCTAAAATTTCTACAGGAAGAAATTGAGGAGCCAAATGACATCCATAGGAGAATCTTTCAAATTATAGAGGTTCAACAAAAGAGAGAAGCACTGAATTACATAACTGAGGCATACCAAAGCAAGATCAAATCAACTTTTGACAAGAAAACCAAGAGGGAGATCTTTCAAGAAGGCGACCTTGTCTTGAGGTGGGATGCCAGAAGGGATGAGAAGCTTGAGCATGGTAAGTTCAATAACCTTTGGTTTGGCCCTTTTAAGGTGGTTGAGGTTCTGGACAATAGTACATTTATTTTACACAATCTAGATGATACTGAGATCTTTGGAGGCCAAGTAAATGGGCGCTTCTTGAAACACTATTTTTCTTGAAAGACTGGGGGAAGGTCCCTCTTGTATCATAACTGACTTTGTTTTTTCAATTGCATTTGATTAGTTAGTTTATGTGTGAATGAAGACTCCATATCCAAACAAAGGCACTAGGGTGCAGTTACAGTTTTGAATTCCAGAGATGCATGGATGAGAGACAGTGACAGATATACATGGCTGGCAAACAGAAACAAAGGTAAGAGAAGGAAGGTGGGAGAAACTTATTTAGTTCCAAGGCACTGATCTGCTGTCCCCAACACCCCACAGGGAGGTGTTGTCCCTAGTTGGAGCCAATGTTGAGACCTAAGTATACAGCCCTGCCCCTCCTCTCTCATTTCCCTATACCTCCATAAAAAATCATTCCTTTTCTGTTGGTTAAGTTGGTTCCCCATTAATAAATGACTCAGTTTTTTATCATTACCTCTCTTGATTGATTCTTTGCACCATCTTTTTGTTTTCTTGAGGGATAATTACATGTCATGGTTTGGTTTGAGGTACTTTCCATCAAAGTTTCCATATGTTGAGATCATAG
This sequence comes from Picea engelmannii, assembly GCA_009831015.1. NCBI lineage: Eukaryota > Viridiplantae > Streptophyta > Pinopsida > Pinales > Pinaceae > Picea > Picea engelmannii. The sequence goes on from ML797059.1 coordinate 528,321, forward strand.
TAGTTATAACAGTGTTTTTTTATGTAGAACATAGTTGATTGCAAGAACCAGGCTATTCTTACAAACGAGGATTGGCGCGCTAATTTTTGAAATCATTTATAATTTAATTTGTTATTTTAAATATTTGAACCATTTGAATGGCGCCTGCATATGTGTGTGATCATAAACAAGCGCCTCCACACCAGATTACACACTGTTCCATCATTACACAACATCAGTTATGATTGTGAGAACTGTATCGGTTCATCATGGCCACTACAGCTTGAACTAAGGGTTAACAACACACAAGTATCGGTTTCAATATGAAGAAACCTACATTCACTGCATCATAAAGATCAAAGCTACTCTTCCCACCATGGTTTCTCCTCGAGAATGATGGAAATTGAATAGGACCGAGCCATAAGGACTGTAATTGTTCGAAGCCATACCCAAAATCAAAGACATTTTTTTAAAGGCTGAGTGGTATGATTCCCTGTGCACATTTGAAGGACACCACACAGGCTTGGCTATTCTTTTCGCGCAGACATTTGATGGCTTCTAGACCCTACTTGGGGATACCTAGATTCAAGTTACAAAACACTTTACTGGAGCATCTTGCGCTCTCCCTATCTGTGGGGAAAGATGGTTCAAGAAAGGCAAGCTGCCTCCCGATCTCTGCAACAAATTCCTGGTTCCCGAGCACCAAGACCCCGACTGGAGCCAAGGAAGTTCTGTGGTGTGGATAAATGAAGACTGGAAAGGATCCCTAACAACAATGCAAAGGTATATCATAGGTGAGGGTCGATTCAACATTGTACACCATTATCATCTTCATTTACTTATGCACCTAAGTGGAGACCGAGAGCTTAATTTACCATATTACCTGCTTAAGAGCCTAACCAAAATGGCCAGGATGTTTCAAGGTCACCCTGAATCTGCTCACAGAAGCTTGTACCATTAGGGATTTATTAAATTATTGGTAACTTTTTCTCTTGAGGAACTTGAAATGCCTTGGGATTATTTCTTGAAGTCTGTGGGATTGAAAGAGAAGGAGCATGTGCCCGATTCACAGAACGAAGTTGATGCAAGTGAGGAGGTTAGAGTTTCTCTAGATCCTAGGAGCTCGATGAGGCTTGTCCAACTCACAGTAATTAAAGGGAAAGGCCCTAAAACAAGAAATACGCCCTCGAAATAAAAAAAGATAGAAACCCCCATGGAGGAGCCCCCTCGCATGCAATTAAGGTCTTCTAGGAAAAAGGGGAAGGAAAACAAAAGTGGAAAAGATTCCAACATGCACCCACCTACACTAGAATCACCACATAGGTCTCTGTTGTCCAACCATTCAGAGGAGGAGCAGAAAAACCCCATAGAGAAACAACCTAATAAACCTGTGACTTGAATGAGAGGGACAATTGGACCTGGTCTGTGCAAAAAGGAAGTAATTAAAGGGAAGTTTGTTCCCATAGAAGCTTCACCTAAAACATCCCCTGTAGCCAGACAATACATGAAGAGGAAGGGCGATCAAAACATCCAAGTTCCAAGCAAGCCAAACAAAAAAACTATAATTACAAATCAATTGAGGTTGAACTCTAAGGCTCTGTTCAAGCCATCATTAAAATACCCCAACCAATTTTGATCGAGGATGACGAAAATCTTGAATTTTCCAGTATGGAGGAAATGGAAGTTAATGTTTTGAAGGGAATGACAGTGAAAAAAGAGAAATCAAATTCTAGCGAGGATGAGGTTGCATAAACACCATTTGTGACAGTGAAAAAGGATTATCCTACATACTCTAGTCAATAGGGAATACAAGATTATGGACTTGATCCTGAGCAAGATTATGTTGGAACCTCACCACATGTAGGGGATCCTTGCCACAATTTACAAGACATTAAACCAGAGATTAAAGCTGACACCGTGGGAGGACAGGGGTCCACTAAAGGAACAAAAGGTAAATAACTCGAGGTTATACACATTCATAATATGAGAACAAGAAGCAGAGCACTAGCTAACCACAACAAGTCTAGCACAGAGAAAGACAAGAAGAAGATGAAGGTTGAGGTCAAAATAGAGAGGGTCGATGGCAACCAACAAGTGCATAAACTGAAGCTTCAAGTCTAGACCTTTCAACACCACAACCATGAATTGGAGAAACTATACTCTAGACTATAGAAGAAGTATCATAGACTCCAGAAGAAACACCAGAAGCCTTGCTTCTTTCTAAAGGAGATAATTTAAAGGAGTACCTAAAGAAGCTACTAACACATCCAGTTATCTCCCAATTGGCTTCCAACGTCACACATGGATACCAGTGCTCAATACAGAACCACTTATTATGCTTTAATCTAAAAGAGTTTTGCACTTAAATGACTAGAACTACTATTGGTGATAAAATAAAACTGATGCACATGGATACCGGTGCTCAATACAAAACTTAGTTCTTTCATTCCTAGTCAGTTTTTGTCAAAGCTCAGTTCACTTCAACATATGCATCGGTTTTATTTTATCACTAGTAGTAGTTTTAGTCATTTAAGTGGAAGACTCTTTTAGATTAAGGCATAATAAGTGGTCATTTGTGTTTGATATGAACCACTTGTTTTGTTAAGTCAAGTTTGAAGTATACATTACTATACTCCACCAATATTTAGTTAAGTAAATAAGTTGTTCTCCAACTGATAGTGTAGAGTTAAGACTTAGTTCCAGATGGACGAGAGCCTCTACAACTTTGATAAATATGCAATTTTTGTATGTTTTGAGGGTTCGATTTTTTAGGAAGAATATCAATACATCAAACTGGTTGAACCTGTTGTATGAATGGATTAAATCTCTCTACCTAGTGAATATACTCTTGATGACAATGTGTTTTTTTCCAAATCTATATGTGCTTTTCTCTTATCTTAAATGCAAGTATTGATGTGTTCAAAGTACAATTCATTTTTCTTTCAACTATTGTATGACTCATATTTACTGATATGCAACCTATAAAACAATTAATGCTTTGGTGAAGATATGTTTTTATTGCAACCGGTGGGAGTAATTGCGTTTGGATACTTTTTTAATGCCTTGAAATAATATTTTAAGACTTAAAATTCTTACAACAGATTATTCATTGAGTTGTTTGTTGTTTCCCTTTATTCTTCCCTCTAGTATCTCACTTGTCTGTCATTTGTGTGCCACCAACGAAGGAGGACCCTCCTCCATATCATTTTTCCAACCCAACCATGTTCTTGTCTTGGTAAACCAACCCTCCAACTGACCAACAAAATCAAAATAATAAAAAAACCAACCATTCCAAACTTGAGGTGGCCTAGCTCTGCCCTTTAGCAGTCAGGGTGCAGACTTTAGGACCAACATTCTCCATAATCAAAACATATAATTCATAAAACATAAAAATGATGCATAACTTTATGTAAGATCATATGTAAGTTCAATGCTCATTTCTAGTTACCATACAAACATCATATGGATAAAAAATACATAAAATGTTTCATACACTTATTCAGATTAACTCATGGATTTTGAAATACCATCAAATTCTACAATGTCTTCAGATGAATGATTGGATGAAGATGCAAATGATCCATACTCTTCTCTATTGTCGATGAATTCACCATCTGAGTCTACATGCATTCCCAACATTTTAGATTTCAAAATCCTTTTAGATCTATGACTAGGTTCAACAGACTCCCATCTTGCATTTATTTCTTGTGGCTACAACCTCCTGATAATATCTGTTGCCTTGGAGCAAAGAGTTCCTCTCTTTGTCAAATTGAAGTCATAAAAAAGTATGTCAACATACTCTAATTTTAAGAGGTCGGTGTGACGACGAGTTGTATTTTGACCCTTTCTTTTTCTCTTTCTATTGATATGTTTCTCAACCACCATCTCTAGCTTGTACACACCATTGAATGGGTGTGTACCTGTTGCATACCAATGCCCTTCAATTGACATAACATCTTCATTTTCTTTCTCAATATTTATAATCTTTGCAATCCATAATGGATAACCATGTGGATCTTCAGTCGCTAAGACTGCAATCATGCTACCCTCCTTAATATCTTGTACTAAACCCCTATAAAGGTCTTCCATGGCTTCACGTTGTGCACATGACCTTCGAGAACCAACATAAATTTCTCTTTCCTCTGCTTGTGTAAACTCACTATTACCTTGAGATTCTTGTTGTTTAACAATGTTTCTTTCTTCAGATTCATTTGGCATATTTTGTGGCCAATGAAATGGAGTCTTCAAAAATGTATCTTCATTTGTTGAGCTTGAAATTATGTCACTTTGACCATTGGAAAAATACTTCCACCAAACAAAATCAACAACAACAAAGTACTCATATTCATATTTGATGGACTTTTTTATTTCTTCTAGGCATTCAGAATGATCTATATATCTATTACGCTTCAGTGCATTATGGATTTTTCAGCAATTGATTGTAATAACAATAACTTTGATGCAAATATTGGATAATCTGGAATGAAATTCAAAAATGCTAAACCTGATGAAGGCCCCCATTCTGCAATAGTTGAATACTTCTTTCCCCATATAAGTGTTTTTCCATCAATTTTTTTGAAACAAAATTGATGTTGGAAGCTAATTTCATTAAGTTACTCAATACATTTTTCTTCACAATGCGATCCCTGAATAAATCTTCGCATGTCAACAATTTCTTCTAATATATGAAAAACAAGTTCTGGAATGTATGCTTTCTTAATACATTCAATCAATGATGGTAGGACTCTAACATTTTTCCTCTTCAATGTTACCGAAAAATGACTGAACATTTGATCAATATGATCATGAGTGTGTCCAACAAGAAGGAAACCAAATTTCACCTTTTGAAAGATTCCCAGTTCAACAAGCGCATGCTTAGATATCCAAACACAATTTGATTTTTATTTTTATGACTAGTGTTGTCCAACTGTAGATAGAGAACTTGAGGAAGAATTCTAGATCAGTGAGTGAGAACATCATGAATTATGGTGATATTCAAATTTTCATCATTATGAATATTTGGAGCTGTGAAGTAAACCCTTGGACACATTTTTCCATTGAAAACCATACAACCAATCAAGTGAAACTGAATGAAATTCTCTTT
>ML797059.1:538753-554365 GCA_009831015.1 Picea engelmannii
AAAGGCTTAAAAGGTGAGAGATACTTTATGTTATTAGTTGATGATTATACAAGAATGACTGCAGTTTTCTTTCTCAAGAACAAGTCAGAAGCTTTTGAAAATTTCAAGATCTACAAGGAAATGGTTAAAAATGAGATGGACTCAAGAATCAAATGCTTAAGATCGGATAATGGAGGAGAATTCACCTCAAAGGAATTTATGGATTACTGCAGCAATCATGGAATAAAAAGACAATTCTCCGTCACGAGGACACCTCAACAGAATGGAGTTGTTGAAAGAAAGAATAGTACAGTACAAGAAATGGCTCGAACAATGATAATGGATTCAAAGTCGACAGATATTTTTTGGACACAGGCAGTGCATACAACAGTTCACATTCAGAATAGAGTAATGCTCATAAACAACACTGATAAAACTCCCTACGAGCTATGGAAAGGAAGACCAACAAATGTGAAGCACTTCAAAGTTTTTGGAAGCAAATGCTACATCAAAAGAGAAGATGGCAGAATGAGAAAGTTTGACTCTTGTGTGGACAAAGTAATACTTGTTGGTTACTCAAGTACAAGGAAAGCATACAAGTGTTATAATCTAAGATTAAACAAAGTTGTGGAAAGCATCAATGTAACAATTGGTGAAATAGGCAGACCAGAATCAAAGGAAGAATAAAACAAATCAATGGAACAACTTTTCGAAGAAGAAGATGAAAAAGAAGTAGAAGAGGAAGATGAAGATGAAGAGAATCTAACGGAAGCAGAAGAGCAAGTTCAACAAGTATCTCCAAAGACACCTAACAAACGAGTACAAAAGAATCATCCTTCAGATAAGATTATTGGAAACAAAGATACATGAGTTGAGACTAGAAGAAAATTCCATTCACCAGAACAAACACACCTAGCACTCTTATCTACAATTAAACCAAACTGTTTTGAAGAAGCCAACAATGATGAATTTTGAAATAAGGCCATGGATGAAGAATTGGATCAAATAGAGAAAAATGACACCTGGAAATTGGTTCCAAGATCAAAGAATAAGAATGTGATCGACACAAAATGGGTCTTCAGGAATAAATTGAATGAAGATGGACATGTTACAAGGAACAAAGCTAGATTTGTATGTAAAGGATATGCACAGATTGAAGGAATCGACTTTGAAGAGACATTTGCCCCAGTTCCCAGAATGGAAGCAATCCGTTTTCTTTTAGCTTATGCATGCTCCAAAAATGTTAAAGTATATCAGACAGATGTAAAATCCACTTTTCTGAATGGGGAACTTGAAGAAGAAGTCTACATTGAACAACCAGAAGGGTTTCAGTTGTCAGAGAACACAGATTATGTGTGTAAATTAAAGAAGGCCTTGTATGGTCTAAAACAAGCTCCTAGAGCATGGTACTCCAGACTGTATAAGTATCTGCAGCAGGCAGGGTTCAGAAAAGGAAGTGCAGACAACAACCTCTACATCAAGGTAAGTGAAGGTAATATTTTATTAATTGAAGTTTATGTTGATGATATTATTTTTGGTAGTGATGATGACAGGTTAAGCCAGAAATTTACAAAAGACATGCAGAATCAATTTGAAATGTCGTTACTTGGAGAACTATCCTTCTTTCTAGGACTTCAGATACGTCAAAGCAACCAAGAAATTTTTATTTTTCAAACCAAGTATATCAAAGAAATGCTAAAGAGGTTCGGAATGGAAGATTGCAAACCAGTTATCACTCCCATGAAAACCAGTTGTAAGTTGAGAAAAGATGATGATTCAAAGTCTATAGATCAAAGGCAATACAGGTTAATGATTGACAACCTACTATATGTGACAACATCCAAACCAGATGTAATGCATGCAGTTGGATAGGTGGCACGATTTCAAGTGGCACCAAAGGAATCACATGTATTAGCAGTAAAGAGGATCTTTAGATATCTCAAAGGAACATAAGAGTTTGGATTATTGTATCCAAAAGGAAAAGATCTATCACTTATTGCCTACACAGATGCAGATTGGGTAGGTTGTATTGATGATCGACGAAGCACCAGTGGAGAAGTGTTCTACTTAGGTGAGTGTTTGGTATCATTGCTAAGCAAGAAACGATCATCAATATCTCTATCTACAGCCGAGGCAGAGTATATTGCGGCAACAACATGTTGTACACAGGTTCTTTGAATGAGACAAACTTTGATAGGTATACAGGTTGAGTATGATGAGCTCATTCCAATATATTGTGATAATACAAGTTCCATTAGTATCTCAAAAAACTTGGTGATGCACTCCAAGACGAAGCATATTCCAATCAAGTATCACTTTCTACGAGAACAGGTTGTAGAAAAGAACATCAGAGTTGAGTATGTGGGCACAAAAGAACAAGTGGCAGACATCTTTACAAAACCACTTCCATGGGAAGCCTTTAAATATCTTCGCCAAAGACTTGGAGTTATTTCTACTCCAAAATAAATGCTTTTTGAATGCGTATCTTATATGTCTTAGATGTACAGGAGGAAGCACCATAAGAGGACAATTCAGTCAGGGGGAGCAGCCCCAGATGGAAAAATACCTTTTCCATTGATGACAAAAGGGGAGAGATTTATCAGATGCAAATGATAGATGCATGGTTCCAGGGGGAGCAGATTTATCAGATGCAGAGGACAAAGGCATGGTTCCAGGGGGAGCATGAGTGATATGATTCCAGTATTGCATCAGAGTGTTGCCATCAATGCCAAAGGGGAAGATTGTTGATTAAGGTTGGTTGTCATTGATGTCAAACCTTGAGGAAAACCCCGTAGTACAAAGGTTTGGGTAATGGACCCAAGATTGTTTGATGTAGATATGACTCATTATTGTTTTGTCATGGTTGATAAGAAGTAAATATGGATGAACTCCAAAGTGGTCCCCTTTGTTGGGTATGTGTTATATTCTTTGCATGAGTAGTAGTGTCTGAGTGTATGCACCGGGCGCATAGGGGGGTTAGAGGGGGGGCTGCTAGGCCCCCCCCTTGGGGGGTGAAGGGGGATTCGGGGGCAACGCCCCTGATTTTTTTTTTGTTTGCTGTAGGACCACATTTTTTGGGACCGCATTATATTTAGGTGGTTTTTCGGCACATGGTTTTTTTGCCAATGGTTTTCTATTTCCGGTTAAGGAATTAGGGTTTTGGACTAATCCAGGTCATTGGGTTAGGATTTTGGATGCCGCTGCCTCCTATATGTATTTTGTATTGTAAACATTGTAACACAATGAATGAATATATAATATGTTGGTTTTCTTGGTTTGGGTTTCCAGGGGAAAAATCCCTGTGTAATGTTTGTATTTGCCATTGTATCTTTTCTGTTATTTTATGAATATATGTGTGCAGTAGATATTGTACAAGGTTAGAATTTACATTTGGTATCAGAGCTTTATTGGCTTCAGGGGGAAAACTTTGTGGTCAAGGGTTTGGCTCGGGACTGTGATAAGCCTTGTTACAGCGGGAGATCTACGGTATTGTTTTTTTAGGTGAAAAGAAATGGCAAGCAATTCGAAGATGGAGATCGAGAAGTTTAATGGGAAAATTTTTGAGCTGTGCAAGCTCAAGATGCAAGATCTGTTGGTGGACAGAGATCAGTGGATCAGGGTAGATCCATGTACTGCACCTACAGGAACTTCTGCAGATGACTAGAAAAAGTTGGATTGGAAGGCAAAGAGCACAATATGACTGTGTCTCTCCAATTCAATATTACTAAATGTGTCAGAGGAAGCTATAGCCAAGGATTTATGGAAAAAGTTGGGGAAGTTGTATCAGTCTAAGTCCCTGGTAAATAAACTATTTCTGAGGAAGAAGCTGTATAACCTTAGGATGAGAGATGGAGACTCGGTGGCAGAGCATTTGAATGCCTTCAATACTGTGGTAAGTCAATTAGTATCTGTTGAGATTAAAATTTCAGATGAAGATAAATGTATCAGTTTGTTGTGTTCTTTACCAGACTTGTGGGATAGTCTGGTTGTGGCCATAGGTAGTAATACAACTTCCTTGAAGTTTGAGGAAGTGGTCTCATCTTTGTTGTCAGAGGAGATGAGACGAAAGAATATGGAAGGACATAGCACAGACGCATTATTTGCAAGAGGACGTTCCTAGGAAAGAAATAGATTTAACTCCTCAAGTGGGAGATCTAAGTCTAAGGGTAGATTTAAATCTCCCAGAAAGTTTGTAAGGGTATGTTGGAGATGTGGGAAAGAAGGGTACTACAAGAAGCAATGTAGATCCAAAGTTGAGAAAAAGAAGGGATCTGAAGAATCTTCTTCTACAGAAGAAAAGACCTCCAAGGATGAAGGAGGGGATGTGTACTTGGCCTCTTCAAGTACACATGTGGATCATGAGGCATGGTTGATTGAATCTGGTGCATCCTTTCATATGACTCCTCACAGGGAGTGGTTCTGTGAATATGAAATGTATGATGGAGGTAATGTTTTCTTAGGTAATGATTCGACAAACAGAATCATAGGAAGAGGAAGGGTCAAGTTGAGGATCATAGATGGAAGGATTATAACACTTCCTGGTGTTCTGCACATCCTAGGTATGGCCAAAAATTTGATTTTTGTAAGCAAAATGGAAGATGCACGGGTAAAAACAATATTTGAAAAGGGAACTTGCAGGATGGTTCAAAGAGCAATGGTGTTGATGAGGGGAGTTCAGTTTGGAACTCTGTATAAGCTACTAGGAAGCACTATTAGTGATGAGTGTAATATCTCCATTGTTCTTGATATTGGATTTGAAGAAGAAAGAACTCCTACAGTCTCTGGAGAAAAGGTTATGTTGTGGCATCAAAGACTGGGGCATATCGGAGAGAAGGGTCTTCGACTACTACACAGAAAAGGTATGGTTGAAGGTATGTCTAATTGCTCTCTGGATTTTGATTTCTGTGAACATTGTCTATATGAGAAGAAGAATCAGGTAATATTCTCCTCTGGTGCAACGAGGGCAAAAGGAATTTTACAGCTAGTTCACAGTGATGTTTTTGGACCCATGTTGTTCCCATCATTGGGAAAATCTGTGTACTACATCTCATTTATAGATGACTTCTTGAGAAAAACTTGGATATATTTCCTCACGAATAAATTTGAAGTCTTTGACAGGTTTAAAGAGTTTAAGTCTCTTGTTGAGAATCAAACAGAGAAAAGAATTAAGGTGCTGAGGACAGATAATGGCGAAGAGTTATGTGGGAATGAATTTGAAGAATTCTGTAAAAAGTGCGGTATAGCAAGGCAGAAGACTACTCCATATACACCTTAGCAAAATGGAGTTGCGGAAAGGATGAACATGACATTGATGGAAAAAGCAAGGTGCATGCTCAGTGGTGTCAGGTTAGGGAAAGAATTCTGGGCAGAGGCAGTGGGTACTGCATGTTATCTGGTCAACAGATCACCCTCATCAACGTTGAATGACAAGACTCCACAAGAGGTATGGACTGGTAAGGAACCTTCCCTCACACATCTTAAGGTATTTGGCTGAGATGCATATGTTCATGTTCCAAAGGAAAACATAAGTAAGCTGGATAAGAAGGCTAAAAAATGTATCTTTATTGGATATAAAGATGGTCTCAAAGGTTATAAGCTTTGGAACCCAGAAAATAAGAAGGTAGTGTATAGCCGAGATGTGGTATTTAGAGAAATGAAGGATGTTGTTAAACAAGAAGTCCTACCAAGTAAGGAAGAACCAAAAAAGATAGAGTTTGATTTAAAGGATGATGAATCAGACTCTATAGAAGAACATGAATCAAAAGAAGAAGATCCTCATACTCCAGTATTGAGGAGATCGGTTCGAGAAATAAGGCTACCAGAAAGGCATAGTCCATCTGATTTTCATTCAAATTTTGCTTTGTCTATTACTGATGATGATATTAGAACTGTCAGGGAGGCAGTGGATTCATATGATGGAAATATTTGGAAAAGGGCCATGGGAGAAGAAATGGCATCTTTGGATAAGAATGAGGCTTGGGATTTAGTGGAGTTTCCAATTGGAAGAAAGACCATTGGCAACAAATGGGTATTTAAAAAGAAGCTGAATGCAAAAGGAAAAGTGGAGAAATACAAAGCTCAGTTAGTAGCAAAGGGTTATTCCCAGGTTGAGGGAATTGATTTTGGTGAGATTTTTTCTCCTATTGCTAAGTTAACCTCTATAAGATTTATGTTATCTGTTGTCGCTGCATTTGATTTTGAAGTAGAACAGATGGATGTGAAGACAACATTCCTACATGGGGATCTGGAAGAAGAAATCTATATGAAACAACTAGAAGGTTATGCTGTGAAAGGAAAGAAGGAGCTGATATGCAAGCTGAAAAAGTCCCTGTATGGTTTAAAACAATCACCAAGAATGTGGTATCAAAAATTTGATACTTATATGCAGGGACTTGAATTCACAAGAAGAAAAGAAGATCACTGTGTGTATTTTAAGTTAATTGGTGATCATTTGATTTATTTGGTATTATATGTGGATGAAATGTTGCTAATAGGAAACAACAAGGAGATTATCCAGGATGTGAAAACTCAGTTGTCTTCTAAATTTGACATGAAGGATCTCGGTGCTTCAAATTTCATTTTGGGCATGGAAATTAAAAGAGATCGGAAAAGGAGGAAACACTGGTTAAATTAGAGAAAATATGTCGAGACAATATTGTAGAGGTTTAATATGCAGGAATGCAAACCGGTCAAGGTTCCTATTCTTGTTGGTGTAACGTTATCTGCGGATCAATGTCCCAAGACACATCAAGAAGAGGAGGACATGTCTCATTTTCCATATGCGAGTGCAGTTGGTAGTTTGATGTATGCAATGGTCTGTACTAGACCGGACATTGCACATGCAGTGGGAGTTTTGAGCAGGTATATGTCAAAACCAGAGAAGGAGCATTGGACATCAGTAAAAAGGGTTTTTAGGTATTTGTGTGGCACTGCTAGCTATGGATTGTGCTACGAAGGAAGACTAGGATTGGACATAGTGGCAGATATACATGGGTTTGTGGATGTAGACTGGGCTGGAGATTTGGATCGCAGGAGATCTACAAGCGGGTATGTGTTTAACCTGTTTGGGGGAGCAATAAGTTGGATGAGCAAAAGACAGGCTGTAGTGGCACTTTCAATTACAGAAGCTGAATACATGGCAACCACTCATGTAAGTAAGGAAGCAGTATGGTTACAAAGATTGTGTTTAGGTATTGGGTTGGTACAATAAGCTGTAAGGATAGAGTGTGACAGTCAGAGTGCAATTTTTCTGGCGAAGAACCCTGCTTATCATTCAAAGACAAAGAACATTGATGTTCAATATCACTTTGTGAGAGACATGATTGAAGAAAAGAAAGTATCACTAATGAAGGTGGACACTTTAAAGAATGTTGCAAACTCACTAACAAAATCTGTGAGCACTGAGAAGTTCTCTTGGTGTAGAGGATCCATGGGCATTACTGCCCTGGATTGTTGACCATGTAACCCTGTAACCCCTTGTATGCAAAGAAAACAACAAGTGGGAGAATGTTGGGTATGTGTTATATTCTTTGTAAGAGTAGTAGTGTTTGAGCGTATGTGTCGAGTGGGTAGGGGGGTTAGCCCCCCCCTTGGGGGTTCGGGGGCATCTCCCTCAAAAAAAAAAATTCTGCTACGGGACCGCATTTTTTGGGACCGCATTATATTTAGGTGGTTTTTCGGCACATGGTTTCTTTGCCGATGGTTTTCTATTTCCGGTTAAGGAATTAGGGTTTTGGACTAATCCAGGTCATTGGGTTAGGTTTTTGGATGCCACTGACTCCTATATGTATTTTTTATTGTAAACTTTGTAACACAATGAATGAATATAGAATATGCTGGTTTTCCCAGTTTAGGTTTCTAGGGGAAAAATCTTTGTGTAATGTTTGTATTTTACATTGTATCTTTTATATTATTTTCTAAATATCTGTGTGCAGTATATATTGTACAAGGTTATAATTTACACCCTTATGGTGAAAGCCCTCATGAGAAGACGCTTTGTGGAGTAAGAGAACCCATGCTTAATTGTGGAATAATGAGATGAAGGACAATGAATTTGCCAGGGAAACTATCCTATATGGATAGTGCTTGTCATGCCATTTCCAGTGGTATGTGTAATGTCACATAACTCCTCACGGTTAGAGAGTTATGGCCATGAGAAGTTGGAGACCCCAGGTTTGGGTAATGGACCCAAGTTTGTTTGATGGGTAACGGTATAAGTTATGATGTATTTTCTGATAATACTATTCTATATGGATATTAAATGTCATTCCATTTATGGCGGTATGTGGAACGTCACATAACTCCTCATGGTTTGAGAGTTATGGCCTTACGAAGTTGGAGGACCCTCATATGTCATCTAGAAGCCCCAAAAGGTCAAAGTAGTCAAAGTGGTTTAAGAGATTTTAAAAGGTAAATAATAAAGTGAAGTAATGAGTGTATTATAATTCAAAGTGAATATAAAATAATATTTCAATAATAAATTTAATGGAGAAATTAGAAGTGAGTTAACCCTAAAATAAGGAAAGTGGGGCCAAAGGACCTAGAAGATGTTTTTAAGGAAGCTACTTGGAGAGTATAAATAAGAGGCAAGGATCTCTCATTTTAGATACACTTGAGCATATTGAATATCTATAGGTGTCTTAGGTAACCAAGGATATCTAAGCTGAAATTCTAAGGAAAGGTGAAGAAAAGAAGGCCAAAATGCTAGGAAAGATAAATTCTTTTGATGGTGCTTTCTAAAGTATGTTATTTACAGGTAATCTCACCATTTTCGCTATAACTTTTTTTCTATAATGATTCAGACCGTGAAATTTCTATGCCATTGATTAAACATATCCAAGTATCTGTGGTAAAAAAATGATCTTGTGTTTCATTGTATTGTGGGATTTACACTTCGTGGAAAATAGGGTTTGTGGCTAGTCCCGAAACTAGTCAAAAACAAGTGTTTCGGGTAAAAACGTCATAAATTCTTCATAACAGATAAAAATTCAGTGAGACAAAATGTTTTGGTTAGGGTACAGTTTGTAGTATGTTGTGTAACAGTTTCATATCAATTCAACAAATATTCCATGCGGGGCACACTCTACAAGGTCGCTCTATAGAATAATCCAGAATTCAAAAAGGTATGCCATTTTTGCTATAACTCCTTTTCTAAGAGGTTCCAAGTAGTGAAACTTGGAGGAATTGCATAAAACACACTGAATAACATTGTGTATCAATTTAAGATATTTATACATTATAGTTACAAAGTTATGATTACTTCAAGTTAGGGTTGTTGACTAATCCAAAACTAGGCATGTGAGACTAAAGAAAAGTTTGATGAAAATGCTAGTCTCTTGTTGTTATAGTTAAGGAAGGTTTGCATGAATGTGATAATATACACTAGGTCTATTACAGAGCTACAAATCATATTTGGATGATGAAACTGATGAGGGATTTTGGTTGAGGTACATGTTGAGTACATGGTTGAGACAACTAGTTGATGAGTTGGCAGATACATGAGGTGTATAGTTGATGATGTTGGTACATATTGATGAGTCATAGTTGATGAGTAGTTGACACATGATTGGTACATACTTGGTACATAGTTGGTTGCACTTGTTTATGGTACAGGTTAATTACAGGTTGTTTGGTACAGGTTGGTGAATGGTTGATGCACTTGTTTATGGTACAGGTTGATTACAGGTTGAGGTACAGGTTGATGCATGGTTCAGATTTATTGGTACAGGTTTACAGTGATATATCTCACAGTGATAGTGTGACAGTGGTTCCATCATTCTACTTCTATTTTAGGGTGGCAGGACGAGGCAAGGACAGGTGGTTGTAGCCACCCTCCGGTTGTAGCTGGAGAACATAGGGGGTTGTAGCTAGAGAATTGGGGATTTGGAGCTTCCTTCAGGTTGTAGCCTGAGAAACTAGGGGGTTGGATCCTCCTTCCAGTTGCAGCTAGAAAACAAAGGAAGTTGGTGCTTCCAATGAATGTAATTCTTCAAGACATATAAGAAAAAACATTACGTGGTTTTCTACTGCTTTGGGTTTCCACGTAAAACACTGGTGTACTGTGTATGTGTATGATTGTTCATTTGTTCATTGCTCATTATTGAATGATAATTCTACATTGACATAACACTTGGATTTATTGGTTAAAAAATGATTAAATTGCTCTATTACTGATTCACCCCCCCTCTCAGTAATCCAACAATCTGCACATGACATAAAATGAAAATATTGATCATATGTTTTCATATTTGATAACTATCCAATTAAAAAAAAAAAAAAATACTAAATACATACCTCTTTCTGCCCCTTTATATTTATCTCTTCTTGATTTAAGAGTATCATATATACTGCAAATTAATATCCTTTACTTCTTAGGAATACAGACATTGTTGAATTGTTTCTTCCATATTCTTGTAAAATATGCATATGTAATAAAATTACCGTTTCCTTCAACACCTTCAACATATCCTTTGTACAAGTTGTAGATTTATCTCCTTGAGAAATTATCTGGAATATGTATTGTGTCTCTATCTGACATACACTCTCCATGTTTGGAAAATATGTCACACATCCATGATAATGTAGTGTTTGTTAATGGCCCACTCTCTCGTCCATGATGTAACTTTGAATAAAATGAAGGATATTTTTCCAACCTTGTTTGGATACTTGATAGACAAAGATTACCAATTGAGTGATTTTTTTTGAAATCCTTTCTGCAAAGTAAAATATTCCCAATGCGATAATCATATCATGTCTTGGTGGATATCATGCACCTCATCAAATATGAATTTTGCATGCTCTTATTCATTGAAAAATATGTCTTCCTTTTATTCAAGGCATACATGTAGTCCATGCTTTTCAAGCAATTCTTTTGATAACATTCACTTGAAATCAATTCACTTATGGAAATTGATTTAGTGAGAAATTATTTCTTACATATTGTATAACTAGAATGATTTGGATTGATATAAAAAGGTCTAGTTCTGGTCCTAGACACAATGTTTCTTTGCAATGTCTCCACTATTTTATCATCCTCACTAGAAGGATTTTCCTCATGACTAGAAGGAATATCAAGCAAAACATTGTCAGGAGATTGAACAAGATAATGTCGATCACCTTGATTTTTTGTAGCTGAATGATTGAGAAAATGATATTCATTATTAGGTCCATCATAATCTTCATTGATAATCTCGTTTATAAGAGGAATATCAAACTCACTAGAAAAATGATTACCATCCTCACTAATGTCGTTGGATCTTCCATGAAAATATTCACTTGAAGGAAAACCATCATCACCCTTAAGACCATCAATACCATTAAGATCCTCACTTGGAGAAGATTTTCCATCATCGTCATTGGTAGCTTGAAAATACTCATTTGGAGGAAAATCATCATCAACATTGTGTTTTCCATTGACATAATCATATTCACTGCTTTAAAAATATCCAATTGAGGGAAATTATTCATCATCTTGCTTAGTGCCTTGAAAATCTTCATCAGTATCTTGAAAATCCTCACTTGGAGGAAAATCATCATCATCAACATTGTTTCCTTTAAATTTCCCACTCAGGAAAGAGTGTCCACCAATGGCATAATCATCTTCACTACTTTGAAAATCCACACTTGAGGGAAATTCTTCAACATCCTCATTATTGCCTTGAAAATCCTCACTTGGAGGAAAATATTCACCATCCTCATCGATACCTTGAAAATCCTCACTTGGAGGAAAATCATCATCACCAACATTGCTTCCTTTAAATTCCCCACTCGGGAAAGATAGTCCACCATTTACATAATCATCATCACTACTTTTAAAATCCCCACTTGGGGGGAATTCTTCATCATCCTCATTTGCGCCTTGGAAATCTTCGCTTGGAGGAAAATCTTCATCAATACCTTCAAAATCCTCACTTGGAGGAAAATCATCATCACCAACATTGCTACCTTTAAATTCCCCACTCGGGAAAGAGTGTCCACCATTGTCATAATCATCTTCACTACTTTTAAAATTTCCAATTGTGGGGAATTCTTCATCATATTCATTGGTGCCTTGGAAATCTTCATCGGTACTGTGAAAATCCTCACTTGGAGGAAAATTATCATCTCAATCATTTAAACTATGATCATAATCTCCACTTTTACCTACATTTTGATTATTTTCATTACTATTAAACTGCTTAATATATTGGTCACCATCACATTCCTCCTCTTTATCATCAGTGCCTTCAAAGTCCTCTAATTTAGGACTTTCTTGAGGAACATGCTGAATAGCATTGCTTGCACTATGATCAAACTTCTGACTAGCTGGAAAATACGACGTTTCATTTGCATTACAAGCATTCCCATCGCATTTGCTAGTCCCAAAAGAAGAGGTATGTGAACAATTTGTTGATGCCTCATAAATAAAATCTTCTTTATTTGACGAAGCCATCACTTCTCACTAAGAACATAGAATGATACAAATGCTCACCCTCCCAATGGCAATCTTATAACTTGCAAAATGATATTTTCCCTCTAAAATCTCCCCCCCTCCAAATTTCCCCCAAAAATATTCCCTTTGAAATCTCCCCCCAAAATATTCCCAAAAAATCCCCCCCGAAATATTCCCTCCAAAATTCCCCCCTCAAATTTTTCCCTCCAAAATCCCCCCCGCCCCCGACCCCACCCTCCCCCCCCAATTTTTTCCCTTCAAAATTAAAAACAACTTTTTTTTCTTTCATTTCATTATTTACTTGTTAATTAAGTATTTTTCATGTTTGTTTATTTATTTCACATTCATTAAACTTTACGATAATCCATATAATTTTAGGTATATATGTAGACAATATTCTTCATTTTTATTTATCCCACATTCTTTATACTAACAATAATTTATATCATCTATGTTATATATACAGAGTATTGTTTTCTCTTTTTACATTGCATGAAATCTTGAGCAGCATCCGTTAAATAATTTGGAGTAATCTACAAGGGAGAAACATCGAGAAGACATTCGAGGAGAATCTAGCATTTTAGAGGTCAATTATTTTTCAAATTCTTACCATTTACCACAAAAACATTTATAAGATCATCTTTGAATCACATAAGATTTTTTCATGTGAAAATTATAAAAAACCCTAAATTTTTTTAGATGTTTTTTAATATTCTCTTAAAAAATCACAACTTTTTAAAAAAAAATTGAGACCTTTTTCAAAGAAATTTTAACAAAATTCTTAGGATTTTTCGAAAAAAAGAAGAAAAAAGGCAAATTTAGGTATAGTTTTTAAAATAAATTTACTCTTTTGATTATTTTTTAGTGAAAAAATTATATTTTTGGCCCATGGTGGCTACTGGGAAGAATGCCCCTCCCATGCAAGACCATGATTTGGACTATGGGGGCGCTTGAGCTAATTCTCTACATCACCCCAGCCCCCAGGTCATGAATTGGCTGCTGGGGGAATCTTTGTAGCCAAGCCCTCGACGAGCCCAAGGTTTGGCCGCGAGGCTGGGGTGATGTCGGGCATCACCCCAGCCCCCTTGCAACCAAGGCATGGTTGCATGGGGCCAACCCCACAGACAAGCCTTGGGCGTTCCCATGGATTGGCTGCGGGGTTAGCTGGGGCGATGCACATCATCACCTAAACCCCCGTAAGCCAAGGTTTGGTCCTGACATCTCCCCAGTAACTCCATGGGTCAAAATTTTGTTTAATTTTTTTTAACTTAGTTCTTATAATCAATGTTTTTTTAAATTTATTATAATGTAAAAGACCTATTTTTTTTTTCATATAGGAAAAATGGCAGGAAATAGATTATCTATGAATATATATAGATCGTGACTTGAAATAATGGCATCCAAAATTGCAACTAGTACCTCCATGAATGCTAGGCAACAAATTGATAGCATAACACCTGAGCTGTCAAGGGTAATGAAAAATGTTAGAGAGTGGAAATCTGTGGAAGGTGAAAACAATTTGGAATATTCTTGGTTTGTTAAGGACAAGCAAGACAACAATGAAGAACATCTATATTTGTATTGTGCTGAGTTTGAACATGTGCAAGGAAATTATCAGACACCTGGCTTGTTATGAGATATATGTTTGGTTCAAGACATAGATATTGATTATGCACTTGTCAAACAAGGCGAGACTTATATTAAGATTATATATTGTTTGAAATTGAGCAATTATAACAAGGATGAATGTTTTACAAAATTATGTGCATCCATAATTGATAACATTGAGAAAGACAAATGCAAGTTTTTTTATTTTTATTTTTGTATCCTTTATTATTTTTAGTATTGATCATGTTAATTTTTTAATTTTATTTAACATGGAAATGTTATATTTTATTTTTATAGGATTTTGTTGAACGAATTTTACATATGTTAGTGGGGATTTACTCTACAGAGAATAATATCATGGATGTCATCAATGCTTTTCATATTGAAAAGACACAATAAGGAAGGAAAAAAAAAAGACGTAATGGAAGTTGAAGCTACAAGAGTAGATAGAGAAGAACATGAAAGAAGAAGAAAAATTCCTCATTCTAGAAATCCTAAAAAGGTTACATTTGAAAATGAGGAAACTCCGAATGAAGATTTTGTTGAGATTAGTCCCAATGAGGTTATCACTCATTGCAAAAAGAATAAACAGGATAAACACAAATGAGCCATGACCGATGATGAGTCAATTCCTATTGATTATGAAGAAATCATTGATTTAGATGAAACCCATTTAAATCATAAGAGGAAGAAAAAAATTTTTGTTGATGATGTTCAAGAAGCCATCATCAGCTCTGAATATTATAATGAAAGTCCTAAAGGTAGAAGAGAAATAATAACACCAAGTGCTGATCTAGAGTATGGTATTATGAAAACAACACAAAATGCCATTCGAAATAGATTGAGGACGATGAAATTAGTTGATGATGGCCATACATTTCAGTTGAATGTGAAGCAACTTTATAAACCCATAGAAGGACAAGAAAAATATCAAATTAGAAAAACACATAATTTGCATATTCACACTTTGAAAGAATTGATTAGGTACAATCCATATGTACATGTGGTTGACTACATAGTTCTTGTTGACCCAATGGAAGTTCCTAGGAGGGAAGAATTTGATAGATCAAAATGTTTTTACTACAAATATTATGCGATTGGAGGAAATCATTCTGTGGAGGCTAGAAGATAATTGATGCAAGAATATCCCAATAATCCTCTTTTTGAGACATTCAAATGCATAATTTATGTTGATTTAACAGATTCAGAAGAAAAGTTATTGGCATGGGATCATAACACAGACAATGAGTACAAAATGTCCATGTATTTCATTCAAAGGGTGATATTTATCCATAATGAGTTTTTTGAAATATGTCGTGGGGAGAGATCAAATGTTGATGTCAATTTTTGGAAGCAATGTTGTATGGAAAATGGAAACAAATCGCAAAGGAAGTGGTGTATAGACTTGTGGATAGTTATTTTCAATTGGGATTTAGAATTGGACAGGTATGGGATTTGATAGATGAGATCTTCAGCCTATGAGAAAATATTAGTATAAAAAATTAGAGAGTTAAGAAGGCTAAACCATTAATATGTGGCACAGGTAAGACAAGTCCTAAAATAAAAAATATTCTGGAAGATATGACTATAACACC
>ML797060.1:22884-43432 GCA_009831015.1 Picea engelmannii
CTAATGTCATCAACCTATACCTACATTCTTAAAGAACATAACCTCTAGCCCTTAAAAACCCCTTTATCCCATAACACTTATATTCTCAATCACCCTTTACCCTAATAACAACTAATACCTAACCCCTATAATTATTAATCTATCAATCATATATTTATAACCCCAAATGCCAACAACCCATAAAGCCTAATCATAACTCTTATAAGCCCCAAACTTTAACCTTATAATTCCTAAATCTCAATCTGTGTAACTATTTTAACCAGTGTTATCAACATCTCGATAATATCGCGATGTTGGTGATATTATCTTCAAAATTAGGGTCGGCAATATTTTTTGATATTACATTCTTACAACATTGTTTTTCATTCTTACGACATTTTTCGATATTTTTCCTGATGTTGCCAATATTTTTGTCTTCGGACCCTTGGCGATATTTTTTCGATGTCGCTGTCAATGTTTGCAACATTGATTTTAACAATTCACATTAATTATCCATAATCCTCATCCCTCATAATTCCTAACCAATAACCATTAATACATAAAACCATCCAAATAAAAACCCCTAAACAACTAGTCTCTAACCAATATCCTCTAATCCATATAATTCTTGAAACCATTAACACTTATAGCCCCTATTACCCCCAAAACTTATATACCTTAACACATAACCCATAATTCATATAACCCTTAATCCATAAACCCACTAACCCCTTTAACTCCTAATCCATAAACTCACTAACCCCTTTAACCCCTAATCTCTAATCCTTATAACCCATAACCCTTTAACCCTTAAAATATATAAACCTATGATAAATCCTCTAACTTCTACATACCCACACCCCTTTAACCTCTATCCCCAATAATGTCTTATTCTTAAATTATATAAGTCTTAACACTCATAATATCTAACCTCAAACTCTTCTAACCCCAAATCTCTTGTACAATCCCTAACCATTATAATTAGTGTGACTCACATATTTCACCCTAAACCTCTATAAAACTTAATCCACAACCCCTATATCCCTTAACAGTTATAACCCTTATCAACTAATAACTAATATAACTTAACCCATGGAACCCTAAACCTATAACACTTTTAATCCATAATGTCCAAGCATAACCCTTATAACCCTAATCTCTAATGCATATAGACTCATCAACATGATGAATTGATGATGGAAGAAACTGGGTGTGTCACTCAAATTTGAGTTCAGAAACTCTCCCATATCATTAAGGCATGCCAATAGTCTATCCATGACAAATTTAAGTGCATACGGAAACGGTTTGAAAAAATTTCAATGTTGGCCCCATTCGCAGGTCCCTGTTGTCGGTGTCTAGTCCTCGTGCAATTTTCATTCCTCGTTCCTTGACCATCGTTTAGTCCCAAAGATCCATTATTTTTGTACAAAATTACATACTAATGGCATAAAATTTCCCACACAAAGACCAAATTAATATCCGCTACATAAGTCTTTTGTCTTTTTTCAACGACTATGTAACAGATCTCAATTCTAAGAAGATTAAAATAGGACCTAGAACCTTAAGTTCTTTCCTTAACCATAGGTGAAATAACACTATCATTCAATAGTAAAATTGTCACATTTCATTGTTTGGCATCATCTGTACTGAGGGCTTGAGCCACCATATCCACAAAGGAAACATACCAAGAATATTTGTCTTATCAACAAGATATGGTACTATCCATTTTGAGGTTTGGCATAGAGATTTTTCTTATAGAATACATTACATTTCATCATAATATAAGCTCTACACTCCTTGAAAACCATGTAATACCATTCACATTAGACACAATATTCTTGCGACGAATTAGCTATAAAATCGATGAACTTTTTTCGTCGATAATATAGCAAATTCATTGCAAGATTATTTGCATTCATCTCTCTTGCGACAATATCAAATGATGATTGGATTCATTTCATATTTGGTTTATCAACTTGAAATCTCAATTTGATACTTTGCAAGTTAGCTGGACCTTCAGTCAAATACAAATATGAAACTTGGAATCATTAACATATCTACTAGAACATATGAAAAATAGGGTTTATGGTTTCTATGATGAATTGATGATGGAAGAAACTGGGTGTGTCAGTCAAATTTGAGTCCAGAAACCCTCCCATATCGTTAAGCCATGCAAATAGCCTACCCAGGTCAATTTTCAATGCATACAGATACAGTTTGAAAACATTTCAACGTTGGCCCCATTCACATGTCACTGTTGCTCACCTCTAGTATCTTGACGATGTTGATTAAGAAATCAAAAAAATAGAGGGATTTTTCATCACAACTATGATGTAGATACATTTTATATACATTAATGTAGACCCTGAAATCAAAATGAATAAAGACCGACGAAAGCCTAAAAATTGCGTCAACCAAATTGGGTACTTTGAAAGAAAATTAGGGTTTATGGTTTACATGATGAATTGATGATGGAAGAAAGTGGGTGTGTCACTCAAATTTGAGTCCAAAAACCCTCCCATATCATTAAGGCATGCCAATAGTCCATCTATGAAAGATTTCAGTGCATACAGAAACTGTTTGAAAAATTTTCAACATTGGCCCCATTCACAGGTCCCTATTGCCAATGTCTAGTCCTCGTGCAATTTTTGTTCCTCGTTCCTCGTTCCTCATTACCCATTCCTTGACCATGGTGTAGTCCCCAAGATCCATTATTTTTGTACAAAATTACATACTAATGGCATAAAATGTCCCACACAAAGACCAAATTAATATCCACTACATAAGTCTTTTGTATTTTTTCAATGACTATGTAACGGATCTCAATTCTAAGAAGATTCAAATAGGACCTAAGAACCTTAAGTTATTTCATTAACCATGGGTGACATAACAATATCATTCAATATTAAAATTGTTACATTTCATTGTTTGGCATCATGTGTACTGAGGGCTTGAGCCACCATATCCACAAAGGAAACATACCAAGAATATTTGTCTTATGAACAAGATATGGTACTATCCATTTTGAGGTTTGGCATAGAGATTGTTCTTATAGACTACACTACATTGCACCATAATATAATCCCTACACTCCTTGAAGACCATGTAACACCATTCAAATTAGACATAATATTCTTGCGATGAATTAGCTATATTATCGATGAACTTTTTTCGTCGATAGTATAGAAAATTCGTCGCAAGATTATTTACATTTGTCTCTCTTGTGACGATATCAAATGATGCCTGGATTCATTTAATATTTTTTTTATCAACTTGAAGTCTCAATTTGATACTTTGCAAGCTATCTGGACCTTCAGTCAAATACAAATATGAAACTTGGAATCATTAACATATCTACTAGAACATATGAAAAATAGGGTTTATGGTTTCCATGATGAATCGATGATGGAAGAAAGTGGGTGTGTCAGTCAAATTTGAGTCCAGAAACCCTCCCATATCCTTCAGGAATGCGAATAGTCTATCCAGGTCAAATTTCAATGCATACAGATCCAGTTTGAAAAGATTTCAACGTTGGCCCCATTCACATGTCATTATTGCCCGCCTCTAGTATCTTGATGGTGTTGATTAGGAAATCAATGAAATAGAGGGATTTTTCATCACAACTATGACACAAATACATTGTATATACATTAATGTAGAACCTGAAAGCAAAATGAAGAAAGACCGATGAAATCCTAAAACTTGCGTTAACCAAATTGGGTACTTTGAAAGAAAATTAGGGTTTATGGTTTAAATGATGAATTGATGATGGAAGAAAGTGTGTGTGTCACTAAAATTTGAGTCCAGAAACCCTCCCGTATCATTAAGGCATTCCAATAGTCTATCCATGACAAATTTTAGTGCATACAGAAACTGTTTAAAAAAATTTCAACGTTGGCCCCATTCCCAGGTCCCTGTTGTCGGTGTCTAGTCCTCGTGCAATTTTCTTTCTTCGTTCATCACTCCTCGTTCCTCATTCCTTGACCATGGTGTATTCCATAAGATCCATTATTTTTGTACAAAATTACATACTAATGGCATAAAATTTCCCACACAAAGACCAAATTAATATCTGCTACATAAGTCTTTTGTCTTTTGCAACGACTATGTAATGGATCTCAATTCTAAGAAGATTCAAATAGGACCTAAGAACATTAATTTATTTCCTTAACCATGGGTGACATAACACTATCATTCAATAGTAAAATTGTTACATTTCATTGTTTGGCATCATGTGTACTTAGGGCTTGAGCCACCATATCCACAAAGGAATCATACCAAGAATATTTGTCTTATCAAAAGGATATGGTACTATACATTTTGAGGTTTGGCATAGAGATTGTTCTTATAGACTACACTACATTTCACCATAATATAATTCATACACTCCTTGAAAACCATAAAACACCATTCAAATCAGACACAATATTCTTGCGACGAATTAGCCATACTATCAATGAACTTTTTTCATCGATAGTATAACAAATTCGTTGCAAGATTATTTACATTCGTCTCTCTTGCGACGATAAAAAATGATGCTTGGATTCATTTCATATTTGGTTTATCAACTTGAAATCTCAATTTATTACTTTGCAAGCTAGCTGGACCCTCAGTCAAATACAAATATGAAACTTGGAATCATTAACATATCTACTAGAACATATGAAAAATAGTGTTTATGGTTTCCATGATGAATTGATTATGGAAGAAACTAGGTGTGTTAGTCAAATTTGAGTCCAAAAACCCTCCCATATAGTTAAGGCATGATAATAGTCTATCCAGGTCAAATTTCAATGCATACAGATACAGTTTGAAAACATTTCAATGTTGGCCCCATTCACATGTCACTGTTGCCCACCTCTAGTATCTTGATGGTGTTGATTAAGAAAACAATGAAATAGAGGGATTTTTCATCACAACTATGAAACAGATACATTGTATATACATTAATGTAGAACCTGAAAGAAAAATGAAGAAATATCGACAAAAGCCTAAAACTTGCGTCAACCAAATTGGGTACTTTGAAATAAAATTAGTGTTTATGGTTTACATAATGAATTGATAATGGAAGAAAGTGGGTGTGTCACTCAAATTTGAGTCCAAAAACCCTCCCATATTGTTAAGGCATGCCAATAGTCTATCCATGACAAATTTTAGTGCATACAAAAACTGTTTGAAAAAAATTCAACGTTAGCCCCATTCGCAGGTCCTTGTTGCTAGTGTCTAGTGCTCGTGCAATTTTCATTCCTCGACCATGGCATAGTCCCCAAGATCCATTATTTTTGTACAAAATTTCATACTAATGGCATAAAATGTCCCATACACAGACCAAATTAATATCCGCTACATAAGTCTTTTGTCATTTTTCAATGACTATGTAACTGATCTCAATTCTAAGAAGATTCAAATAGGACCTAAGAACCTTAAGTTCTTTCCTTAACCATGGGTGACATAAAACTACCATTAAATAGTAAAATTGTTACATTTCATTGTTTGGCATCATGTGTACTGAGGGCTTGAGCCACCATATCCACAAAGGAAACATACCAAGAATATTTGTTTTATCAACAAGATATGGTACTATCCATTTTGAGGTTTGGCATAGAGATTTTTCTTATAGAATACACTTCATTGCACCATAATATAATCCCTACACTCCTTGAAAAGAATGTAACACCATTCAAATTAGACACAATATTCTTGTGACGAATTAGCTATACTATCGACAAACTTTTTTCGTCGATAGTATAGCAAATTCATCACAAGATTATTTACATTAATCTCACTAGCGAAGATATAAAATGATTCTTTCATTCATTTCATATTTGTTTTATCAACTTGAAATCTCAATTTGATACTTTGCAAGCTAGTTGGACCTTCAGTCAAATACAAATATGAAACTTGGAATCATTAACATGTCTACTAGAACATATGAAAATTAGGGTTTATGGTTTCCATGATGAATTGATGATGGAATAAAGTGGGTTTTTCAGTCAAATTTGAGTCCAGAAACCCTCCCATATCATTAAGGCACGTGAATAGTCTATCCAGGTCAAATTTCAATGCATACAGATACAGTTTGAAAACATTTCAACGTTGGCCCCATTCTCATGTCACTGTTGCCCGCATCTAGTATCTTGATGGTGTTGATTAAGAAATCAACGAAATAGAGGGATTTTTCATCACAACTATGAAACAGATACATTGTATATACATTAATTTAAAACCTAAAAGAAAAATGAAGAAAGACCGACGAAAGCCTAAAACTTGCGTCAACCAAATTGGGTACTTTGAAAGAAAATTAGGGTTTATGGTTTACATGATAAATTAATGATGGAAGAAAGTGGGTGTGTCACTCAAATTTGAGTCCAAAAAACCTCCCATGTCGTTAAGGCATGCCAATAGTCTATCCATGACAAATTTCAGTGCATACAGAAATCGTTTGAAAAAATTTCAACGTTGGCCCCATTCGTAGGTCCCTGTTGTCAGTGTCTAGTCCCCGTGCAATTTTCATTCCTCATTCACCGTTCCTCGTTCCTCGTTCCTCATTCCTTGACCATGGTTTAGTCCCAAATATCCATTATTTTAGTACAAAATTACATACTAATGGCATAAAATGTCCCACACAAAGACCAAATTAATATCCACTACATAAGTCTTTTCTCTTTTTTCAACGACTATGTAACAGATCTCAACTCTAAGAAGATTCAAATAGGACCTAAGAACCTTAAGTTCTTTCCTTAACCATGGGTGATACGACACTATCATTCAATAGTTAAATTGTTACATTTCATTGTTTGGCATCATGTGTACTGATGGCTTGAGCCACCATATCCACAAAGGAAACATACCAAGAATATTTGTCTTATGAACAAGATATGGTACTATCCATTTTGAGGTTTGGCATAGAGATTGTTCTTATAGAATACAATACATTGCACCATAATATAAGCCCTTCACTCCTTGAAAACCATGTAACACCATTCAAATTGGACACAATATTCTTGCGACGAATTAGCTATACTATCGACGAACTTTTTTCGTCGATAGTATAGCAAATTCGTCGCAAGATTATTTACATTCGTCTTTCTTGCGATGATATCAAATGATGCTTGGATTCATTTCATATTTTGTTTATCAACTTGAAATATCAATTTGATACTTTGCAAGCTAGCTGGACCTTCAGTCAAATACAAACATGAAACTTGGAATCATTAGCATATCTACTAGAACATATGAAAAATAGGGTTTATGGTTTCCATGATGAATTGATGATGGAAGAAAGTGGGTGTGTCAGTTAAATTTGTGTCCAGAAACCCTCCCATATTGTTAAGGCATGTGAATAGTCTATACATATCAAATTTCAATGCATACAGATACAATTTGAAAATGTTTCAACATTGGCCCCATTCTCATGTCATTGTTGCCCGCCTTTAGTATCTTGATGGTGTTGATTAAGCAATCAATGAAATAGAGGGATTTTTAATTACAACTATGATGTAGATACATTGTATATACATTAATGTAGAAACTAAAAGAAAAATGAAGAAAGACCAGCGAAAGCCTAAAACTTGTGTCAACCAAAATGGGTACTTTGAAAGAAAATTAGGGTTTATGGTTTACATGATGAATTGATGATGGAAGAAAGTGGGTGTGTCACTCAAATTTGAGTCCATAAGACCTCCCATATCATTAATGCATGCCAATAGTCTATCCATGACAAATTCTAGTGCATACAGAAACTATTTGAAAAATTTTCAACATTGGCCGCATTCGCAGGTCCTTGTTTTTGGTGTTTAGTCCTCATGCAATTTTCATTCCTCGTTCACCGTTCCTCATTACTCGTTCCTTGACCATGGTGTAATCCCCAAGATCCATTATTTTTTTACAAAATTACATACTAATGGCATAAAATGTCCCACACAAAGACCAAATTAATATCCACTACATAAGTCTTTTGTCTTTTTTCAACGACTATGTAATGAATCTCAATTCTAAGAAGATTCAAATAGGACCTAAGAACCTTAATTTCTTTCCTTAACCATGGGTGACATAACACTATCATTCAATAGTAAAATTATTACATTTCATTGTTTGGCATCATGTGTACTGAGGGCTTCAGCCACCATATCCACAAAGGAAACAACCAAGAATATTTGTCTTATGAACAAGATATGGTACTATCCATTTTGAGGTTTGGAATAGAGATTGTTTTTATAGAATACACCACATTGCACCATAATATAATGCCTACACTCCTTGAAAAACATGTAACACCATTCAAATTGGACACAATATTCTTGCGACGAATTAGTTATACTATCGACGAACTTTTTTCGTCGATAGTATAGCAAATTCGTCGCAAGATTATTTACATTTGTTTATCTTGCGACGATATAAAATGATGCTTGGATTCACTTCATATTTTTTTTATCAACTTGAAATATCAATTTGATACATTGCAAGTTAGCTTGAACTTCAGTCAAATACAAATATGAAACTTGGAATCATTAACATATCTACTAGAACGTATGAAAAATAGAGTTTATGGTTTCCATGATGAATTGATGATGGAAGAAAGTGGGTGTGTTAGTCAAATTTGAGTCCAGAAACCCTCCCATATCGTTAAGGAATGTGAATAGTCTATCCATGTCAAATTTCGATGCATACAAATACAGTTTGAAAACATTTCAACGTTGGCCCCATTCACATGTCATTGTTGCCCGCATCTAGTATCTTGATGGTGTTGATTAAGAAATCAAAGAAATAGAGGGTTTTTTAATCACAAATATGATGCAGATACATTGTATATACATTAATGTAGAACCTGAAAGAAAAATGAAGAAAGACCGACGAAAGCCTAAAACTTGCGTCAACCAAATTGGGTAATTTGAAAGAAAATTAGGGTTTGTGGTTTACATGATGAATTGATGATGGAGGAAAGTGGGTGTGTCACTGAAATTTGAGTCCATAAACCCTCCCATATTGTTAAGGCATTCCAATAGTCTATCCATGAAAAATTTCAGTGCATATAGCAAATACATTTTTCTTGGGATTAAGCGAAATTTTCTATTTTCTGCAACACTCAAAAATCTACTTGAGATGTTTTGGGTGGTCTTCTCTTTTTTTTTAATAAACTGTAACATCATCAAGTTAAACCACCACACTTTGAACAATTAATCCTTTGAAATCAATGTACATTTACCTTTGAAAGGTATATCCTTCGTTCATAAGACCAAAAGGCATTATTATGTAAGCATAGGTTCCCCATTTAGTTTGAAAAGTGGTCTTTAATTGATCTGGTTCTACCACAAGAACCTAGTTGTATCCCAAAAATTTGTCTAGTAGGGAGAATATTTGAGACCTAGAGACGATTTGCAGAACTTGTTCCATTGGGGTAACTAGATAGTTATCTTTGTCAGAAGCACAATTTATATTTCTGAAATCTATGCAGATTCTTATTTCTCCCGAGTTTTTCCTTACGAGAACCATATTAGATACCCAAGTTGAATGTCTTAATTTAAAAATTATTCGGGATTATAACAACTTCTTGAGTTCCTTTTGTATAAGAGGTTCAAGAGTAGGATGTATCTTTCTGAGCTTATGTTGAAATGGATTGATCCCTTCTTGGATGGGAATCACATGTATTATTTGTGTATCATAAGTCTTCAAGTCGTCATATGTCCAGGGAAAAACATCTCGATACTTCTTGAATAATTATGTGAACGTATGTTTTTCTGAATCTGAATAGAAAGTGCCCATGTTGACATACTTAGGTTTTTCATATGTTCCCAAGTTGACCAAGAAATGGATCATTGTGGAGTTATTGGTCTTTCGATTAGCTGGCCTCCTGAATTTAGACTGTAAATCAAATAATTTTTCAAGAGTCAAAACATTCTTTGGAACACAATTTTTCTTGACCTTATTAATTCCTTCTCAATAAGCTTGCAAATCTTGTTGATGTATTTCATCATCGATCATTGAGTCTTGGAACATGTCTGAACTAGTAAGGGAGTTGAAAATTTGAGAATCATCATCGAATACTCTCCAACTCGTGAGTTTGTCAAGTATAGATGGTCTAAACATTAGTTCAACCAAAAAACCATTGTTGGGAGGCATAAACCTAGATGTTGCATTGGCCAAAATATCAACATCTAAATTTTGATCATGGGGTATAAAATTAATATTAAATGAATCAAATGAATAAATCAAATTCCATGCCTCTTTTTCATAGGCTTTCAGATGCAGAGATAGACAATGAATAGTATTTCTTACCTTTTGAACAATGATCTCCAAGTCACCAAACACTGTCAGATGTTTTACCTTGGGGTCAATGGCCTTTTTGAGGAGTTTCACTAACGCTTCATATTCAACAATGTTTTTGGAGCATTTGAGCTCTAAATGACATGATATGAGCATTTTTCCTTGACTGGGGTCGATTAGTACACATCCTATGTCGGCTCCATCCTATGTTTTAGAACCGTCAAAGAATATGGTCCACATATCTGGGATATTAGTTTTGTTAGTCAAACTAAATCCTAAGTTAGTAAGTAGGGGACATGTGCCATTATGTATTCATGGGAGAAGGATTGATTGTAGTTCATATGGTATTTCAGAAGTATAAGCATTGTAACAAACATAATTAATCTCGAAAAATTAATTTCCCAGGATGGAATGATTAGCTTCTAATTCTCTCATTGTGTGCTTCATGTGTTCTTCGTTGTTAACTCCGATTTTATTTTCTTTCCCTTATAGGGAAGCCATAGATGAGACTAGTTAGTAGCAGAATAACATTGAAGTTTGGTTGACCAATCTCCACTCAAGATCAACCCATAACTTTCTGGAATGTCTACTACAACTATATCTATAGTCTGATGAACCCTTGGATCGGATGATAGTCTGATTAACACATCCTGAGTTCCCCTTTCACTTTAACATTTGTTCTGTCTAACTGGATAATCCTTGTTTTTGTTATTTGTGGAATGAAATTTATCTTTTGGCAAATAGAAAAAGGCCTGATGTTGGAAGAAGCACCATAATCTATTAAACAATTATATACATTGAAATTAAAAAATTTGTAAGTAAGAAAAAAAGGTGGTACCTACGATTTTGAAAAAGCACCTATGCTTGTTGCATTTATAGCTGATGTTATTTCCACCTTGTGGATTTTTGGTCTATTGTTTCCAAAGGTTAATCTTTTAGAAGCTGCAATAGTTTTTATTTGAGTCTCATGGGGTTTTAAATCATCATGTAGAAATTCACGTTGTTGTGGAAGAGAGAAAACATCAAACATGGAAATATTAGATTTAATTTTCTTCATGTCTTCAATCACATTATAATCTAAGGTGTGTGAATTTGAATCATTCTTAACTTGCCCAGATTTATATTGAATCAACTTTTCATTATTTTCAATAGTGGTAGATGTTCTTGGTTTATCCTTATTTGTTACAGTAGTCTTGCCAGTCTTATTATTTTTTTTTTTCTTGAATTATGTTGTTTTTTTTGGAAGAACATGGGGAGGAGTTATTTTTCTAAGGGGAATGTTTTCTTGTTTGGAGGACAGAGTGTCAGATGGTGGAACTTTGTTGCACAAATTATAGCCTTTCAAGGTAGCAAATTTTATAACTTGGGTATCTCCAACAAGGATTTCTTCAATTGTTTCATCATTGGATTCTACACACCAGTCCCAGAAAGGCATGGCTGATTTAGGGGGTGTTTCATTAGTAGTATCAGAAGGATCTTGTGTATGACTTTCATCATCTAAAATTTGTTGATATAGTAACTTATTTATTACCAATGTCATAGAGTTGATCCACTGAGGACACGTTCATTCAAAATGATTTTTTTTATGATAAGAGTAAAAATTATCGTTATTGAAACTATATAGATTGAAAGCCATTTTTGGGGTTCTGGTGGTTGTGGTGGGTTGTCTGGTTTCTTGTGTAATATCCCCAACAACTGGAGTGACTCCTACGACGTACAACCGGTAAAAGCATCCTAAATTTTGTTTCTTGAGTCTGTGTGTGTAGGAAGGTAATAAAGACATTATACTCAATATCGCATCACGACAATGAACACAATGCATGCAACACATGCAACAACAACATAAGGACTTACATAAAATCACATCAATCACCTGGAAACAATGTACGACATTCAATCGACGAAGAACAATAATGACTACCCGCCCGTCCTACCCTGCAATGGTTAGGACCTCCAGGACACATAAGCAATGCTCAAGCCCAGGTTCCCATCGATTTTGACCATTTAAGGTCTCAAGGCTAGCGACTGTTCTGAGGAACAAGGATGCATCTACATCCCACCCCCAAACAACAAGTCGAAGCCGACAAAGCTAAATGACAACATCAAGATCATCCATGTCACTTCACTCCACAATAATCAATTCTATAAATATTTCAAGAATATTTAAAGTCACCCCTTTAGAATAATTTGCATAAGGTAGACATTGAAACACTTTATTTACGCACATATTGAAAACTATGTTATTTTATATAAGGTCGCCTATTATACACACTTGCACTCTGAATTGTTAAAATAATGGAATCTAAGGAAAGAATCATCAAATGAAGGTATAACCTTGACTACTTACTTCCAATAAAATTCAAATCTTATCAGCTTTTCAAAATAATTAAAAATATTTTATTGAACCTAACAATTTACATATAGAATCTAAGATAAACTATGACTTGACCATTGGCTTCCAATGAAATCTCATATCTTTCAATAATATTAAGACCACTCAAGTAATTTACTTGATGAACATTGAAATACTAAATTCTTGTCCCTATTGAAAACTATGTTAATCCATATATGGCCACAACTTATACCTAGTTACATTTAAGTGATCCAAAATAAAATGTAATGATAAATTCAACTTTGAAATCTCGCTTCCCCCCAAAAAACCCAATTCTATAAATCTTTGAGGAAAATTTTAAGGATACTCTTGTAAGACATTTTACTAAACATGGACCTTGAATTATTTAATACACATGATAATTTTATATACATTTATTCCCTAAAGGCACTACAATAAAGGAATCTATTAAAAAGGATTTACATTAAGAAAATATAAGACTCACAAGTGTAGATTCTGTCCAAATTAGCAAGTGCATGGGTGGGTACAGTGGTCTAAAGGTTTAAGGATTCAGATAATAAATTATTGTCATTGCCATAACTGTCGTTTAATAAATTCCTGCACTTCGAGACAGTTATTAAATATTACTGCTATATCAACTGTCCCTCCATTTATTTAATTAGTTATTGTTATATCAAACGGTCACTTAATAAATTATGTCATTAAAACTTTTATTGCCATCACAGGACGTCACACACTTCACTAAAGGTGCGTTGTTGGAGCCAAGGGTTACGAGGCAGGTTGTTTGTGAGTTCTCAAGGCTAAAGGTGAGGGATTGTCTGAGGAGTCTTGGGCTGGTGGTTCACTCAGTAAACACGTAGGCACCTTCACGAGGCCCCATGCACATAGCCCAAACCAGAGAAGGAAGGGACTCCTAATCATTTGAATCCAGTGGCACGGGCTAGCGTTGAGCCCCAAAAAATTAATTTAATCATTAAGCTCAATCTTTGATTATGTGATCAAGGGCCAAGCTCAAATCAACACACAGGGACCGAGAAGCAATCGACAACAAGTTTCAAGGCATCGCGAACACCCACACAAAGCACTTATCAAGGGAAGATCCCACAGGCCCATTATCGTTTCACCATGCACCAAGCTAGGAACAAAAGGATAGTGCGTATAAACAAGTGAATGGTGTTTATGCTTACCTTTATCCTTGCACTACGTGGCATCAGTAGGCAAGATGAGTGAGCACTGTCTGTTTGGGTCAGCGCTCATTCAACCATAAATATCACATAATTCATGCTATTCAGGACAGAGCCGCCTCGAAGAGAAACTTAATATGTAGAGATTTCAAATTCTACAGCTTCGAAAACTTTTCCACATCAGCCATCAATGCAAAAAAACAAAAACGCAGAGTAAAAATATGCGTCTGTACAAAACGTAGGGATGAGAAATTTTCTCCTTTGCTCCTACAGGAAATCACACTACAGGATTGGTTGCATTAAACATTAATTGAAATTTAAAGGAACTCTAAAAAAAATAACCATACCAGATTTAAAAATTGTCAACACATATTATTATAATCGCTACCTCAGTAAAATTTCAGAAGTATTTATGTGGTAGCTCAGATATAAAAATTTAAAATGTTTAAAATCAAGGAATGCAAGTCGTCTTTGCACAATCGGTGAATCGATGTCAGGGTATCTGATAAAAGTGCAGTTAGGTAAACAATGAAATGCAATGCACTCAAGTAGATAACCGGATTGACTGCAGAGTATCAACAAATCAAAATCTGGTGGCCAAGGGTGTATCGTAAGGCAAGGTTCGGCTAAGAAAAAGGCATACTGGAAGCAACACATATAAATTGCTAGGAGAGGCTAGGAACGCATACTTAACCCAATCCAGGAGGCAAATTATAAAATACAGACTTAATTTAATTATTTACATTACCAGTATATCAATAGCATTTTCCGTCTGAATTTAGATTTGTTACATTATCAGGAAACCCATAAAACTTCAGACTGAATTTAATCTTTTCAACACCAGGATACCAATCCACACAGCCAATAGCAAGAGAACACAAGGATTCATAGGGTTAAGTTATTGAAAATATCACCAGGAAACCAACATGACGCAAGAATCCCAATGCAGAGGTATTTTCGCTAGAGGGCGCAAAAAAAAAAACTGCCAAGGACCACGACAGAGGTAGACGGTTAACAGGTGCGTCTGTCGCTCATCATCCTCGCACAGAAAAGTAGGGCATTGAGATCCATAGGTCTTTTAATGCTAAGGCGACGACCATAGATCAGGCTCTTAGCCGACTGCTCAGGCGAGGACTAACGAGCTAGGGGCGAAAGGCAAAACAATCACATGGGTCACAGTCAATCACCACAGGGCTGTCAAGATATGTGGGGAATGAAGGCCATGGGAGTCAACAATCATCAGGCTAGGCTAAGAAAATTTTCAGTCATCAAATTTTAAAAATAACTCAGTTTACTTCTCCACTAAATATGCAGATCCAAGCATAAGTCCTAATACATTCTACCATACAAAAAAAATGAAGAGCATATCGTTTCCTGATCGCCTGCTCCAAATGACATCCTTCACACTCCATGCAAATCCAGCTCATCGATCATCGAGACTTCACTGATACCTCCCAGCCAATGCTAGGGGTACTCTTCTTCCCCCTTTGCCCCCCGAGATGCAAATGGGTCACACACACTATCCATAGGTTTCCTGTAGCTCCCATCTCACCTCGCAAGGCTGAGCTACCACTCCTCTCCGAGCTGGGTATCCCAACTCCCACAAGTAAATCAGTCAAGTAGATATTTCTGCAGCATAACATTACACAAACAGAAGATGGTCTTTCATCCTTCTTCCTCCTTCATTATATAGAGTTTCGATCTTCCTTTCTTTCCTAAAATCTCATTTAATTAAAGTTTTAAAAATAAATTCCTAAAAATTCTTCTATGTACAAGTGTCACCCATCCCCTACATTCCTCCATTATTTAATTTCTTTAATTAATTAATTATCTTATTTCCCTCACCCACCTAGAGTTACTCCTAGAATCACTCCTAGGTGTCCCCAAATTCCCTTACAGGTTTTAAAGGCTTTCCCTATTATGAAATTGCTAATTCAGTTTAAAATTAGAAATCTCTTAATGGTAGATTCTTTACTAAGTTGACTTTTCGCTTTTTCCCTCAAGTTCTCCTTTTTCCTTTTTATGTTGCCTCTTTTCCCTAGTTTCCTAT
Source organism: Picea engelmannii (assembly GCA_009831015.1). Classification (NCBI taxonomy): domain Eukaryota; kingdom Viridiplantae; phylum Streptophyta; class Pinopsida; order Pinales; family Pinaceae; genus Picea; species Picea engelmannii. Next base: position 38,714 of record ML797060.1, read on the forward strand.
TTTTTTTATTTTCCCTCTTTCCCCTTTTTACTTACAAATCAAAAAGGCAGGTGTGAAATTTAACCCCTTTTCCCTTTTATCATTTAATTAGTATTTTTTTTTTTTTTAATTATCAAAAAGACAAAATAATTAATTCCCCTTTTTACATTTATTACCACAGATTTTATTTTTATGAATAACTTAATTTCTTACTCCCTTCATGTTACAAGATTTAACAAAGGTCAAAATTACTATTTAAGTTATTTTTATTTTTATTATTATTATGTATATATATATATTGAGAAGACAAGGTTCTACCACTAGCGTAATTTAGACTTAGGCCTTAATTTTCGTACTGGGCGACATTTAATTAGGGAAATTGTTTTAAAATTTCTTAAGATGTTATTTGTCTTAGGGTCATCTAGGTTCATCCCTCTATCATCAACAACACGACGTGCCCTTCAAGACGCACTAGGTGCTCCAAGGGTGCCACTCGCCTCTTCTGTTCCTTTGCTCGACGTCCCCTTCGGGATGCACTACATGCTCCAAGGGTGCCATTCGCCTTTCTCCATTTTTCTTGCGCAACGTGCCCTTCAGGACACACCATGTGCTCCAAGGGTGCCACTCACCTCTTGACTGACTTGGTAGACATCAATAACCCCTGAAGTCAACACTTCACCAAGTGAACTTGTGGGAGACTAAGGGATTCTAAGGAATAAGGCCCCCGCCTTATTGCACACCCCTTAGAATCATCGTGAGTGACTATCGCAGTCTGCCCTCACGGCATCATGGGTCATCTCGAACTAGGTAATCGTTAACCTATAGTTCAAGCCATGACGAGAGTGCTAGTAGGATATGGCAGGGCTGTTTTCCACACCTCTCCCTCAACATCTCTGGTAGTCATGCGTGACCCCTTTACTCCATATGTGAGTCTGGTCGGCAAGCTATCATCAACCTGCATCATCAACAAATCATGTCAAAACATATCCATATCATATCATCCAGTTAGATGCACTAATATCACATTAAAACAATCAAACCCCAATGGCACACTCCCTGACTTAATTCAGAGTCCAAGGGGTTCCATCGATGCCACTGCATCCTCAAGGTCCAAAACCCTGCACACTCAATAAAACCGAGTCAATAGCACCTGTCTATGTCAAGGTAGTAAAACAAGATGTCATCAACCCATAACGCATCATAATCAAAATCAAAAGTTTTAATAGCATAAAAATCCGGATCACTTGCGAGCAAGTGTCCTCAAAGAATAAGTTCGCTCAGTGCGCTAGAGCGGGATGTTACATCTTGAAAGATGGGCGGAAATTTTAGGGTTTGGATGATCCTTCACCAACATTCTTTTTTAAGTCCACCACTTCATTCGATAATTTATTAACCATTTTAACCACATGTTGTCGTGTACAACAACCCTCCCAATTATTCATTTATTGTAAATAAAATAATTTGGGCCCCTTTGTTTTTGAAATTTTTTCTGAGTTTGGTTTAATTTTTCTTTGTAAATATGTTTGGAATCCTGATTTCAAATTGAGCATCAATGCACTTGTTAAGTTTAGAGATGAGGATTTTTCATATTTTGACTCTTATTTATATCGATGATGCATGCATTCTTTTGAATTTCCTAAATTTTAACATAAAACTCAAAAATCAATTTCGAGATTTTCCTTATGTCATATCACTTTTAGGTTGATTTCATTTTTTTATTTAAGTTGTTTTGATTATAAACTTGATCATAAAGTGATGTGTATAGATTTTGTATATTAATCTTATCTAATGATCTTGATCATATTTCTTATATACATGTTCATGATAATGTTTTTATTCAAGCTACCAAAAAAAAACAAAAACAAACAAACAAATTGTTAGGCTATTCAAAAGTTGTTTTTCATCCTAAGTCTTATTTATTTCACCATTTTATATTATTTGGATGAAGAATTAAAGAGATTTTATTTCATATTGAAATTTAATGCACTTTGTTATAACCTACCTTATAATTGAAAATATGCTCAAAGCATTATGCATTAACATGTGATATTCATCATTTATATGGTAAAAGGTTTACAAAATCATGACAACAATGTTATTAATGTGATTAATGTTATCAACTTAATACATGATTTCGGTAACAAACATTTTGAATTTTGGGTTTTCCATATAGTATTTCAAGATATTTTTCTTCTACTTCATGTAATGGGTTAGGATAGCATCATGTGCCTTGCCATAAACAAAAAATTAATTCACCCACCAAATTTGAGACAAGCTTATAATTTCTCATCCTTTCACGATTTAGGGATTTTATATCATATCATTTTTTTTCATTATGAGCAAGGATTTCATACACACAGCTCTATATTTCACCTATTCACCTCAGATTTTTCTTGGACAATTCTCTCATGGGTTTAATATTAATATATAAGCCTTAAAGTTTTGAATTTGTTGAAGTGAATTAGTTGAAAATGGTGGGATATCATTGATCAGTTTGAAGGATTGGTGAATTCGTGCCTGAACAGAGAAGTAATTTTGCATGGTGAATCATGACCAAATGGTTGTGAATCTAGGGAAACTGACAAAAACCCATTTCCAAAATGGGCCATTATAATTTACATGCGAAGTGATTTCTTCAAAAAATGAAACTTTTCAGAGATATAATTGAATTTCTAGGATATATTTTTCCAGAAAATTATGCAACCACCTTTTTTTTAGATCCAAAACCAAACGGATCAAGTTTTGTGCTTAGTTTCAATGAAGAAATCTGTGATTTGGGGATTGAAAGTTTCATATATTGAAAATAGAAGTATGATTTATCTGTTTATATATTTTATTTCTAATCTTGAATTATTTTATATGCTCAAGATTATTATTGAATTCTTCAGTTATTTAGACGAAATATGAACAAACTCACAAATTTCATTTTTAGTTTATGATCAAACCGTGTTGAATTTTAGAAAAATAAAACGTGGATTTTTCTCATAATGGATGAATTTAGTTGAATTGTGAGGATTTTTCCAAATTGATGATTATTTTTGGAGATATCCTTGGTCCATTGGAAGGAATTTTTTCAAGTTGTGCCCATGCACCAACTGGAGGAAAATTTATGAACAAATCTTGATTTTGAAATTTTATAATTTGTTCTATCATTATTTAACTTTATCATGTAGGTTGAATCTACAAAATCGTTTGGGATTAGTGAAAGAAATATCCCTCATCTTCAAACTCCTAAAGAAACCCTACAACATATTACAACAAGTCAGAGCTTGAAATATGTTTTAAAACACAATTCTGAAATTTTGATTGAGAATCTAAAAATATCTATAAATTTTTTGAATATGATGATATTCCTCCACATGCTATACAAGTTTTTGAAATCAGGAAAAAAAAATATTCCACGGATCCTTGAATGATAATAAGAATGGTACTATAGTGTTATGCATGTTTGGTAAGAAAAACGTGGAATTCAAACAAAAATAAGCTAAGATCAAAAGTTTGTTGGCAATTTATTTTTTTCGTGAATCATTTTTTTTTTTTTAGATTTATGAAAATCAACCTCGTTAAATATCAAGTGTTTAGTTTAGATGTTGGTTTGAATAGATTTAAATTAAATTGTTTTTAATTTATTCAATTTCATTTTTTATAAGAATAGCTACAAAATTTGAAATTTTGCAGTTATCCCTAATTTTTATTTTTTATTTTTTTGTTATTAATTAGTTTTCATTTATGATGATAAGTGTACAAAGAAGGATTTGGACCAAGAATTGTATGTATAAATTTCAAGGATAAGTGAAAGATTAATATCAAATAGTTACAAAATTATTTTTGAAAAAATAAAACTAATTTCTATTTTTTAGGAGTTGGTTGAGTTTTTATTTTTAGTTTTGGAATTAAATTTTTTTTATGATAACTACTTTTTTGTTTTTAGTTTTAGCTAAGAGGGGTCTCTTTTCTTATAAGAGAACAAGGAGAAAGCCAAAAAGAAAGAGATGTTACAGGTTCTAGATATATGAAATTAGGGGAAAATTTTCATTCACTTGCACTACTGTATGATTTGCAAATTTGTTGTTACTTCTTCTTGTTAATTCAATTTTGATTTGAATCTTTAATTTCTTAAAGCTATCTTTACAAAGAGGAAAATATTTCAAATCAGAATTCGATTATAGATTCATGGAAATTTGATTGTAGTTAATGATAATTATTTATCATTTAATTATAATCTTGTTTTTTTTTAATTATTGTTTCATTGAAAGAAGTGTTTCTTCAATATGATAATAGAATGCACATTGAATCTATTTTATTGAGTTTAAATATATGTTTTGGTTGACTTAAATAACTGTTTATTTAATCCATTACATTACATGTTCATGTGAATAACTTGTAAATCATATGGATTGTTTCTATAATTTGCAGGTAAATATTAATCTTGAATTCAATATCAGTCATCTCCCATTTTTTTTTATCACTTGGCTCTTGGTTTAGATGAGATCTATATCTTGTCCTAATCAAGATAGAATAGATTAAATTTTATTTTTTCTTTCTTACATCTTAGGATTAATCTTCATTTGTATTTTGTCCACAAAGTCTCCTTTCGTGGGAGAGAAATCTAGTGTGGTGTAGTTGATCCCTTGTTTCATCCTTAGGATTGATTTCTTGTAAGCATGTCATAAGAGAGTGATCCATTTATTTTTGTTTACTGATAAAAATAATTACCATTATACGTTAGCAGATAGAAAG
>ML797060.1:54446-108844 GCA_009831015.1 Picea engelmannii
GTTTTGTTTAGTTTTTAAGCTTGTGTAAAAATAAAATCTATCCCAAGCATAGTTTTGTTTTGTTTTCAAATCTTGCGTAAAAATGAAAACAATCCCAAGCTTAGTCTTTGTTCTTTCTCATGCTCGTAAATACATGAGAATAATTGACCGAGCTTAGTCTTTGTTCTTTCTCATGCTCGTAAATCAATGAGAATGTAATCGAGTAAACTTTTATCACTTTTTCGGACTCGTAAAGGTTATACGAAAAAGGAACCCCCTGGAGTTCCCTTTAATCTCTTTTCAGACTCTCTAAACATGAAAAGATTGCCGAGCGACCTTGTTCTTTTCATGCTCGTTAAAGTATTTGAAGAAAACGTCTATTGAGTGATAGTTTATCTCTTTTTCGGTCTCATCAGACTACTTTATGAAAAAGGAACTGAGAGATTTCTCTTTAAGTGTTTTTTAGACTCTATAAACATGAAAAACCCCTGAGTTTTCTTTCTTTGGACTCATTAAATAAACATCGAAAGACCCACTCCTTCCTAGGGTTCGTTAAACGTACTCCGAAGGACTCGTCCAAAGGATGAGCTTACATTACAAGCATATGTTATCCTCCTCAAGCTTGTGTAAAAATAAAGAGGTACTTGCCAGAAATGGTGGGGGAAAAATTGGGAAAGAATTGTGTCTAAATCTGTATTATGTGGGAGAATCACTTTTGAACATGACACCCTTTCACTCGCCTTGTGTCTAGGTTGGAAAATCTACTCGTCTCCTGATCATACTCCTATAAGATTACAAATTGGTCTGTGATCCTTGTTGTTGAGTCAGTGTTTCCAAGACAGTTGTCGTGTCGTCAATATGTTCAAATAGATGTTCAACCTGAAAAGCCTTCTATTGCGTCGGTCATTTCTGCAATCCTTAAAGCCTTCTATTACGTCGGCCATCCCTAATTCAGTCCTGAATCACTTGTTACTCTAATCTACATCAAATCTTGTTACCCGTTTCATGTCATTGATGTGGGATACATTAAGGCCCTCCTGTGACGAGTCTTTTCCTGTCGACTTCAACTCATTATCCAGGAATTTGACTTAGAAACCAATTGGTACCTTGGAACTTGCATGCCTCAATGGCAGGTTTCCTTGCTTTCGACAGTGGGTTTTCATTATTGACCCCTGATCGGGAGATTCCGCCAAGTGTTCGACCTCAGCTCATTAATTCACATTCGTTGGATTGTACTAGTGTACCTTGGGATTCATTAACATTAATGGTGATTTCCCTTGCACTTGTTAATGGTATACACTAATGACCGGTAATCAAGTGGTTTCTACCATGTTCAACTTCAACACATGTATTCACATGGATAGATTCGTACTATAGAGTGGTGGATATGCAGACCCTGGATATTTTTTGACAGATCCAGGTTGCGTTGGAGTATATTCAGTGTACTGTTGTATAGATCCACATTGTATGTCTGGTGGCTATGTTCGAATTTGAGTCTTTAACACATAGATCCACAGTGTATTTTTGGAGGCTATGTTCAAATTTGAGTCATATTGACATGGATCCACAGTGTATGTTTGGTGGCCATGACTTGTCTTACTTGACATGGATCTTCACATGTCGGCATTTATGCCTTGAGTCATTTGTATTCTGAGTATGGGAATGCCTACCTCAGTGATGATATATTATTGTACTGTATTTCCTTGTTTGTTGGCAGGTTTCCGACCGACTGTTCCTTGTTCCCTACACACACTCAACAAAGTATTTGAGCTATCACTTTGTTCTAACTTCATATTTTGGGGGGCTCTCTGTTACACATTATTTTCGTCATCCCTATGGTCGTTAATGATGAAAACCTATCTATTGCCTTTAGAGGGGTTAGTGGCCTGAGTTCCTAAAGAGAGAAGGGAGAAGAACTTTTCTTGAGGAAAGAAGTTGCATTTTCCTATGTAAAAACCTTATAAAAAAGGAAGTTCGTAGGTTGCTATATAGGAAGGGTGCGAGAATGACCCATTCTCGTAGGTTGCACTATAGCTAGGGGGCGAGGTGTTCGCAGGTTGATCTATAGCTAGGGTGCAAGAATTCCTGCACGTGGGAAAAATGAGCATTTTCTCGAATCTTCTAGAAGGAGAAGCTTCTATGGTGAGGTGGCATCCAAATGGTTTGGATCTTACTCGCTTTCATGATTTAGTGGGATCATCCTAACCTCCTCACCTTATCCTCTTCAACTTATAAAAGGAGAGGAGTTCTCATGGAGAAAGTTAGCTTTTGTTAGCTTGGGTTAGCTTTGTTGGTTCTTGAGCTTGTTAGATTTGGCTTGGTTAGAGTGGCTTTGAGATTTTCTTTGTCAAGATAGATTGTGAGTATATATCATATCTATGGTCTCAGAATCCTTGGAGCAAGAAGTGTGTGGGGAATGAAGGACAGTTGGAAGGGACCTTACGACATCAAGGCTATGGTTGTAATCTCTCTTTCACATTTAATATGATACAGTAATATGATTCTTTCCCATAAAGATATTTTCACTTTATTGTATAACTCCTTGATCATATACATAGATTGACTATTGAATAGATTGTATTTTCTTCACTTCAGTTGGTTTGTATTGTTTTGGTCTTGACTGTATGAGAGCACTGGAGTGAAGAGGGAGCAACAAAGACCAAAGGAAGCGATCATAAGGTATGTTCGTGGTTCTTGCCTCCTATTTCATTCAATAGTTAAAATCTAGGGAAAGAGTCATATTCTGTCTTGCTTTGTTCTAGATCCAGGTGGATCTAGGGAGATCAGTTTGTGTCCACACTTACGGATTTATCCAATAACAACTATTTATTTAATCCATTACATTGCATGTTCGTGTGAATAACTTGCAAATCATATGGAATGTTTCTATGATTTGCAAGTAAATCTTAATCTTGAATTCAATATGAGTCATCTCTCATTTATTTTTATCACTTGGCCCTTGGCTTAGATGAGATCTATATCTTGTCCTAATCAAGATAGAATAGATTAAATTTTTTTTTTCTTTCTTGCATCCTAGGATTAATCTACATTTGTATTTAGTCCATAAAGTCTCCTTTCGCAGGAGTGAAATCTAGTGTGGTGTAGCTGAGCCATTGTTCCAGCCTTATGATTGCTTTCTTGTAAGCATGCCATAAGAGAGTGATCCCTTTCTTTCTAATTGTTGATAAAAATAAGTAACATTATACATTAGCAGATAGAAAGTTGTATGTATGTATGTATATATGTATATATATATATATATAGAATAACTTAGCTTAGAACTTAGGTTAGGACAAGGGTAAATGGAGACCCATAGAACTAGTTGGAATCTTCATTTCAACGGAAAAGGGTTTAATTGGGACCCTAACTGGGCGATATCCCCAATGTTGCATATGGTCATATTTGGCTATCAACACCACATTATCAATATCCTTGGATTCATTTTTAGGTGGTTTAGTTAATAACAGTGGATTCTTCCCAGCCGACTTAGTTTCCTCATAACACAGATGTTAGTCATATGCTGACAATTATCTTTCCATAGTTTTAGCTTCATAAAATTTGAGTGCCAATGTGTTTATGTTAGATCATTTTAAAAACATCCCAATGGAGGGGGTTAAGGCAGCTGTATAATATTCAATGGCTAAAGATTGAGCAGGAGCTACCTCATGGGGAAACTTAATCAAGACATTTAGAAATATTTGGTTAAAATATTTTACTCTTTCTCTTTTGTCCATTCTTATAGCTCCTAGTCCATTGTGAAGATATGTGGTAGTTTTTCTTTCTCCAAACTTCCTCATAAAAAGCCTTTTAAATCTATCAATGTCTATAATAGATCCATCAGGTAGGCTAAAGTACCAAGTAGAGGCTTTCCTAGAAAAGTATAAGGAAAAAAACTACATACTGCATCGTCATGTTGAACTCCTAGAATATGTATGACCAAAAATAAATTATTTATATGATCTTGCGGGGACCTGGGTTTGTCTGGATCAAATTTTGGTAAGATTCTATCAAATTTCCTTGGCATTTCATGAACTTCTCCAGCCATATTTATATATCCTTGGGCTCTCCATCATGGTATTACTTCTCTATGAATCCTATTTTCTCCCATTATTTGTTCTAAGGTGATTCCAGGTTATTCACCTTCAAATTCTTCTTCTCCAGGATCGATTAAGAAATGTGCATCTCTACTTAAGGGTACAGGGACCTCATGTAAATAAGTTTCAATAATATCATCTACAGACTCGACATAAAAATCAAGATCTGCGTTAGGATGTTCTACACAGGTAAATTTTCCCCTAGGGAGTTCAGAAGATGTAGGTAATTTTCCAAGAAATTTCACGTAAGCACGAGTGATTCTACGAGTTTCGTGAATTTATTCTAGAGGTATGAAAAACTAGGTTTTAAAATCTATTTCAGGACTCCCAAAAGCACTTCCTAAATTATCCTTCGAGACTTCATAAATAACTTCTTGTTCAGATTCAACTCAAGGAAATAAGGTAGGTTGTGAGTTGGGATTACTCGTTGAAGACTGATTTTAGTTATTGTTTAATTCATGTATGTAATCCATAAAAGATGTCCCTCCTTCTAGCACCAATTCTATTGAAGGGTCTAAATTCACCCAAAAAAAACAAGGGGTCCTCCCTGGTATACAATACCAATTAGACTACACAGTGTTTGGATTAGGATTCCCATCTGAAATTTGGCCCGGCTTCCCTTATTGCTAAATTTTGATTTTTTTACTGGTTAAGGTCCAATGTATTGGTGGAGGGATGGGTGCAATGCAGAGATGTAAATGACGACCATGTATGTAAATAAAACTAATCTATCACTAATCTATGTTAACCTATCCTAGTTAGGAGAAAAGCTAATGTAACTTGTGATTCATAATGCAACCAAAACTTAAAACAAATTCAATACAATTAGTTGTATAAAAAGAAAAATATTGGAAGAAATAACATATATAAGTATATAATCAGATTAGTCCAGATTACAATGACATATACTGTAACAAATCATGAAACTCAAGGCATGGAAATATTCAAATAAATACTAATAACTACAAAAAAATGATTAAGATTGCATAAGAATTAGTCTTCAACAAGAAAAACATTCTTATAGTCCATAAAAACAACAAATATCTTCATTTAAAGTAGTTCAAAGCTTCGATTAGTTTCTACACATGATTCCTTATATAAATTACTAGCCCTGAGGGATTCTCAATATTCATTAACATTGTATAAGTTCTTGAAACAGTTCTTGGGTCTAGACAATGCTCGAAAAGAAAAAGAAAAAGGTCTTGTTCAAAGATTCTCTAGTCTCTTTTATACAAATAATAGTAACTCCTATTTCTCTTTTCGCCTTCTTTGTGAAGAGGCAGTTACAAAAACTATTCACATTCCCTTCTCCCAAGACAAGTGGCACAAAAGGACGAAACTTAAGGTAGTTAGGAAAAGGAGAAAGGGAAAACAATCATTTTTCCTTCTCCTATGAAATTTTTCTCTAGAGATAAGATGTCCACACTTCCAACTAGTTATAAAGTGACTCAATCCTCCTATAAGATAGTTTCTCTAACATTGATTCGATCATGGAAATGTTATCATCCGATGCAATTCAGATATGAACCCAACCAAATTTACCTTCAGCTTGGACTAGATCCAAATCCAACTCACCTATCCCATAGTTAAGTGACCCAAATTATATTGTGGTGCTCTAAACCTGTAAATGGGTGCATAAGATCGAATGCTCTTCATCGCTTTGTTGGCCCTTTTCCCATGGGTCCATTCTCCATGACCAGGCGGTTAATACAGATGCACTAACTCTATTTCCTCAACTATTTGAAGGACCTCTGTCTTCTTCATGAGACCGAGAGATATGATCTCAACTCTATTCCTTCCAGGCACTATCCTTTCATCTCCAGTGTCCTAGCACTATGACCATGTCCTAGTCCCTTGTCTGCTCATCCACAGTGTAGATCGAACCAACATGGATCTGGCGGCTGTAAAGGATTGTGAAACCTAGAAAAACTTGAAAGTTAACCTTCCTCTCGATATCCGCAATAGAATATGCATGTTGGCGGATGAACTAGTGTAAGTTGTTGATCTGCTAATCGTCGAAGATTGATGGTCCAATGCTATTGTGGAACTTGAAGCAGCACTGACGTTAAATCATCCTCTGATCTATGCAACAGATACCCACTGTAGATATTCTTTCAACATGATCTAATGGTCATGACTTAATCATTCATTAACTCAACGGTCCTCCTTCCTCTACCTCAAGATATGATGATCATGATTCAATCGCTAATGATTTACTCCTTTGTGTCGATCTGATGGTCTATAATGCTCCTAATTGGATAATATAACGATTTTTGTCTCTTCCTTATGTGTATTTGATCTAACAATACTCATCTACTAGTGGGATGATCAGACGACGGATGTAACTCTCCCTGTCATTACGAAACCCTGTTCTGTAGGATCATTGATCCTTCTCGTGATCGATAATCACTGGGATAATCATTCTTGATCTTGTTTAAAAGGAGGGATTGTGTCAGACTCCTCACCTGGGTTCCACTTCTAGGCCCTATGCTAGAACCTAACACCCAAAATCACTCAATTTATCTAATGTGTACAGCTTCTCATACCCATTCCTCATGGGTGTCAATACCTATTTTACACAAAGATTAAACATTCACCCAATGACAGACATGAATACAGAGGCTTCCAAAATACTCGCAACATAGTATTTTTTTCTCATTCATATGCATATCTTTACATACAATTACACAGGCTCACAGTATGTCCTTTCCTCTCTATGGCCTAACCCTTCATTCGGTTGGCCTCATGCTCAATGTCTGGCCTAATATTCTATGTTTTTCCAGCTCCCTCCTAGATGTTTGGCCTAATTAACATCAAGTTGGACACCCTTGTGCCTCTAAGGCTTACAATAATATAGAAAATGGATTCTAAACTGTTTCTGATTCATATCCAACAAATTCTCAACAGATTCCTAAGGATCCTCTCTGATCCACTTTCCACTCAACCAAATCCCTATTCTAGGATCTCCTAATCCCTAAGATCTTCATGAGATATATACAAGCCCAATATCACTCATGTTCTCACATATTCGAGAACATTTACAATAAAACCTCACACCCATATTCCTCACTCAAACCACTCAAGCATACAAAATTTCCTATTAAGAAATCAAATCCTTAGAAAACACAAGACCCCATAGGTTAACCAAATATACAATTATTTTTCAAGTAGGATGCTCCTACATCAGACTCCCAAGGTTTAAAATATTAATGATCTCTTGAACATGTGTTCCACATGCTGATGAAACCCTCCAGAGTCCCAAACTTTGTACTGAAGCCTTCCACTTGCTCCATCTTCTGCTCTATTATGTTTTTGCTTGGTTGTTTCCTGTACTTCTCCTGGATTCCACAATTTATGCTGCAATGCCTCACTAGATTTGATTTCATAATTTGTTGTTGTCACTTTCTTTCTACTAATTTTATTCTTTGCTACAGTCTTCTTTTGAGATACCTTCCTCATCAGCTCCATTATCATCTTAATTTATGTGTCTAACTTTTCCTTTGTATGGTACATACTCTTCCATTTGTTTATTCCTTCTCTTTTCTGAATTATGTTTTTGTTTTTTTCCACTAATTGATGCATCATGTCCTGAATTATATCTTCATGATTCTTTCTATGATTTCCTTCTCCCATGACACCTATAATTGATACATTCATGTTCTCCTTTACTTCAATCGCATATGCATATTCTCAGTAGTCTTCATATTTAATCAACCATCTTTCCAGAAAATTTAACTCTTCCCCAATATTCAACAGTTGAGGACTACCTTCATCCTTAGAAAGTAGTTTAGATGCTACTCCCATGTCATGCTCATCTTCCATCGGTATGCCTGCAATTTTTAGATCAAAATTAAAATTAAAATTTACCTCCTTTTCCTTACATGAAAGAAGCATCTATCTTCCATTGTTAGGAAAATGTTAACATGTCCTTTCATTGGTTGTGCTTTCTCCTCTTTCTAATTCAGGCTCTATCAACATTTTCTCGAACAAATTTATCTCTTCATTCCACTTGATAAGAATTTCATCAAAATGCTTCTCTATAGCTTCTTGTTGGCTATCTCCATGAGCTAATTCTTTTTCACCTGCAACAAAAAATCCTTATGATTTTCTGTCAGTTCCTTCATCATATAAATGTTCATGTGTTCTCTCTTGGTTGTCTTCATGAGACAACATAGCCTCATTCTCCACCAGAATGAAATTCTAATCTTTCCCTCTTAAAATATCTTTGTTCATTTCCTTTTCTTTTTCCATCTTCATGACAACTTCAAGTAATTGTCTATCACCCGCTTTACCTACAAACATACACAAATCGTCAGTTTTAAAAATATTAAGGCCTTCAACCTCTCATGATTCCTTTGTCATCATTTATTCATCATGTTGATATGAACTCTCCAAAGAGTCTATGATACTGTCAACTAGTCTCCTCTTCGCATCATCCTCTCCAAGGATGTCTCCTTGTTATGGTTCACAATAGTGAACTAATTCTTCTGCCGTCAATGACCTGTATCTAAAATCAGTTCCTATGAGTTTCTCCTTCTACATCAAAGAATTCATCCTCTGCTTCAATTTCTCTAAGATTTTCCTAAGATTCTCCCCATATAACTGCATCACTGGCCACTGTAATTTCTTCTTCATACTCCATCCCTGCCTCTGGTTCTCTTGCATCTCTTCCTCTTGTAGCAAATTCATCATGTAACTGAGTTTACCTTTTATCTCAGTCATCTCTATGTCAAACTCTTATTGACTCATATTCTCTATGCCTTTTACCTTGGAATATTTCTTTTTGTTGTGGCTTTCATCTAAACCTTTGCAATGACCTTCAATGATCATTTCCTTCCACTCCTTTGTGAACTCCATCCGTTCACCTGTGGAATACCTCTAAGCCTTATCATGAAAAGTCTCTATACCTGTCTTCATACCAATTCAAGCTTCCCTTTGAGCCTGGCCTATTGGTACCTAATTGGGTCTTTGTCTCTAGAACCACCTTCTGAGAAACTCATTTGCTCCTCTTGGGCTTCTGTAGTACTCCACTTCTTCTGAGAACATTCAACTTTAACCTCCTTGTCCAAATTTCAACTAGAATATTCAAGGTTATTTTCCACTACTTAAGAATCCTCACGTACTCTCATCCTTCAAGGTCACAACTCTTGTTCTGTCACATCCTTCCAGTTGTCTATTGCTATCAACCTTCAGTTTTTTTTACCCTGCAAATAAAACTCAAAACCAAAGTTAAAATAAAACATAACATATCATCCTTCAATATCTCTGCATGATCTTGTCCCACAATTCATCTTCATTTGAATGGACTATTATTTTCCTCTTCCTTGTTCTATCAAATTTCCCTAAATCTAAATTACTTTGTGTAGAATATATTTGACCTCCTTATGCATTCTCCTATGCATATTGTCTTCTTATCAAATTTACAATATGAACTCCACCTTCACATTTTGTCTATGTAACTCTACAATTCTGCAATTTCTTATCATAGAGCATTCTTTGCTCTGATACCAACTGATGCAAGCAAGATATGAACCTGACCAAATTTACCTTCAGCTTGGGCCAAATCCAAATCCAACTCACTTATCCCATAGTTAAGTGACCTGAACTATCTTTGGGTTCTCTAAACTTGCAAACGAGTGCCTAGTATCGAATTGTCTTCATCACTCTATCGACACTTTTCCCATGGGACCATTCTCCATGACCAAGTGGTTAATATAGAGGAACTAACTTTGTTTCCTCAACTCTTCGAAGGACCTCTGTATTTTTCATGCAACCGAGAGCTATGACCTGGGCTCTGTTCCTTTCAGGTGTTATCCTTTTAGCTCTAGTGTCCTAGCATTATGACCACATCCTAGTCCCTTATCTAGTCATCCACGATGTAGATTGAACCAACGTGGATCTAATGGCTGTAATGGATTGTGGAAACTTGAGCAGCTCAAAATTTAACCTTCCTCTCAATCTCCGCAATAGAATATACACGTTGGAATATGGACTGGTGTGAGTCGTTGATCTACTAATCATCAAAGATCGACGGTCCAACGCTATTGCAGAAATTGAAGCAACACTGAAGTTAACTCATCCTCCAATATCTACAAAAAATCCCCACCATAGATATTCCTTCTAGATGATCTAACAGTCATGACTTAATCAATCGTTGAATCGACCATCCTCCTTCCTCTACCTACAAATATGGCAGTCGTGATTCAATCGTTAATGATTTACTCTTTTGTGTCGATCTAACGGTCTACAGGGATCCTAATTGGATAGTCTAACAGTTGTTGTGTCTTCCTTGTGCGGTTCTGATCTAATGGTCCTCATCTGCTGGTTAGATGATCAGATTTTGGTTGTATCTCTCCCTGTGATCATGAAACCCTATTATGAAGGATCATCGTTCCTTCTCATGATCGATGATCACTGAGATAATCATTCTTGATCTTGTTTAAAAGGTGGGATTGTGTCATATTCCTCACCCAGGTTCCACTTCTTGGCCCTGTAACAAAACCTAATACCTACAATTACTCAATTTATCTAATGTGCAGAGCTTCTCATACCCGTTCCTCATAGGTGTCAATACCTATTTTACATAGAGATTAAACATTCACCCAATGAAAAACATGAATACAAAGGCTTCTAGAATACTCGAAACAAAGTATTTTCTTCTCATTCATATACATATATTTACATGCAATTACACAGCCTCCTAGTCCCTCCTTTCCTCTCTATGAATTAACCCTTCATTCGGTTGGCCTCATGCTCAATGTTTGGTCTAATATTCTATGTTTTTCCATATCCCTCCTATATGTCTAGCCTAATTAACTTCCAGTTGGATACCCCTATGCTTCTAAGGCTTACAATAATATACAAAAGGGATTATGAATTGTTTTTGGTTCAGATCCAACAAATTCTCAATAGATTCCTAAGGATCCTCTCTTATCCACTTTTCACTCAACCAAATCCGTATTCTAGGATCTCATAATCGCTAATATCTTCATGGTATCTCTACAAGACCAATATCACTCATGTTCTCATATATTCCAGAATATTTACAATAAAACCCCACACCCATATTCCTCACTCAAACCACTCAAACATACAAAATTTCCTATTAATAAATCAAATCCTTAGAAAACACAAGATCCCCTAGGTTAACCAAGTATACAATGATTTTTTGAGTAGGATGCTCCTGCATCATCATCTAAGGCACTCATATCCTTCTCCAATCTTTTCATGTAATCTTGTATCATAGTATGGAGCTTCATTGGCTATAGTAAATGTTGATCAAAAAGATTGATTGAGACAAAATTTGATGTTTCAACTATTTGTCTCCTTATACTTGTACTTTCCTAAAATGCATTGACTAATTATTCCATGACTAAATTATTCCCAAGTTCATCTAACCTTGGGAGATGACCATGCCTTATCAACTCTTGAGCATCTTTGTGATTTCTTGAGTAGATCCCCATGGCTTTGATCACTTCTCTGTATGCTCATTTCCCAACCTGTTGGATATGGTCTAGCGCATATATATGTGTCTTCCTTGTTGATTTCATGGGTATTTATAACTTTGGAGGCGCATCAATATTTTCTATTATCCAAGTATCAATGTCTACTATACCTTCCCAGATAGTGTTGTATTGAATCATATGCATCAATATCCAGTCGTTTTTTTCAATAACTGTTGAAACCACATTTTGGAAGAGATAAAATTTGGCATACATATCAATGATGGCACCTTCTATATCATTTCTCACTTTTTCTGTGTTGACTTTAAAATTGCTAAGACTTCTCTCATGTATTCTAACTTGTTGGAGCTTCTCTTCTAGCTCTTTGATCTTCATTTCCTTTTCTTCTTTATGTTGGAAAAACCTTCGTATATTATCCATAGTTGCATCCATGAATGAAAATCCTACCCTAGTTCTTTCCACAGGGTATTCCCTAACATCTCTTGTGATGGGAACCTGAGTTACTACTGATAAAGGAGATCTCTCTTCCGCTGGAACTTTTTTAACCCTTTATTGTATGATCCAGCCAGTTTTTCTATCGAACGTGAAAATGTGGATGTCTAATATTTCAGGAGACCGAAAAGGTTCCCAAGTCCCGATACCCAAACTTCTACTTGTTGTTTCTATTCCTATGTCTGCGGTGGATATTCCAGGGACATCCAAGTCTATTGGGTCCATGTCACCCTCTCTATCATATGCATCTTTCTTCTACCTTTCTTCTTCAATAGCTTTATCTGTTGCTTCCTTTTCTGCTAATTCTTCCACTACCCTTGCTTCTTCAGCTAACTCTTTTTCTTTTTCGGCAACATCTTTCTCTTCAGCCTCTGCTTTTTCTCTTGCCTCATTTTATTCCCTGGCCTTTTCTTTGTCAACTTCTAGATTTTGTTTCTTTGTATCATCATTTCTCTTCTTCAACAATTTCTCTTTATCCCTCCTTTTTTTATCGATTGGTGCTTCTACATATTCTTTTGTAGAACATGAATGAGTCGAGAGGGAGATGGGGGAAGATCTCTCAGCTTCATCTCTCTCTAAATATTTTTCATCCACCTCTCTTACAGCTTATTTGTCCGTGATATTGCCTCTTAGTTGACCCCGCCTATTGAAAATAAACTCATCATAGGTTCTGGCATTTTGATGTATTCCTTATTCTTCCTAGAACTCATTGATGTATTCGTAAGGGAGTCTCATGCTATGAAGATTCTCTTTAACGATGTTCTTGGGGTCGTGTCTCCTAAATATTTCCTCTCCAAAATGGTAGGAGAGAAAGATGTATACTTCTATCTCAGCTTGTTTGGTGTTTTCAAAGAAGTAGTTCCCAATATAAAGAGGCAATGGAGGCCAGATGGATTTATTCTATCTATATAATATTCCTTTGACCCCATGTATGATGGTTTGATATGATTCTTCCTGGAGCACAAGCTTATCTGAGATGAACCTAGGAAGTAGGTGAGGTGGTTTCATTGCACCATATATCATGATATATGTACCATGCTCCATCAGATACCAATCCCCAATCTTTCTTATAACCACAATGGCCTTGTTGGTCATACAAGGTGGGGATGTGAAAAAAATGAACTCATACAATGGATCAAGGAAGTCTTCATAGATCCTTTGATAATATGTTCAGTGTTTGTTCTCCCAAATCACTTTGCAATAAATATGTATAGCGACATCGGCAGGTAACCAACTTCATCCCATGTTCATGTATTTTTGAGATATGCACATTATGTCTAAAAGACATGAAGCCATATGGAAGTTGGGGAAGCTACCTAGTTGTGCTTGTGTAACAACTAAAATCACATTTTTAAGATTCTCAGACAACATATCTGCTCAGTTGAATGAGGAGCCTACATCTACATAGAAATAAATTAATGGCATATATTACAAAGGTAAGTGTGTTGTGTTTGGTTTTCCATACAACTTGCATAACATGGCTACCATATACCGGTAGGGTATTCTTATATTGGTTGTGGGATATCAACTCTTGAGCCAATATTTGAACTGCTTATCTTCTTTATACCAGGTGGGGAACAAATATTTTGGTGTGAGCTCCAAATTGATAAGGAGTTGACCATCTAGCTTTTTGTTTTTGGCCTCAAGGTGATAACACTTGGCTAAATCATCAAGCTTGAATGAAGCTATTGGCTCCTTCCTTGCATTAAATATATACCTACTATTTACATTTGCGCTCTTCAAAATCCAAGAGATAGCATATACACAAGGGAATACTGCTGGATGTGCCGCCACCAAGACAATTCCCAATTTTTTGATGTTCTTAAATTTCTAGAGTTCACCTGGGTCCTCTACTTCTATAGAAAGGTTTTATTTCTTGAACATGTAATAGAATTCCTCCCATTTCAAGTCTCTCCTTCTTTGTCTAGAATTCTTGATGTATCATCGTATACAGTCCTAACACTTTCCATACATGCTATCTCCTGAGAGTTTCCAGATGGTTCATCCCCTCATGGCTTCATTGTTGTTTTCTTTCATGGTGGCAAGTTTGAATCTGCATACAAGATAAATTTGGAGCATGTTATTTATTTGAAAAGAATTAATGAAAACTATTCAAGACATGTTGTTCCTTGTATATGTCAAATAGTAATCAATTGCCTACTGAGACTATGAGTGTGAAATACATGGGCATTAACCTGATAAAACATAACAATTTTAAATGCAAATCGGACGAAAAAAGAGTAACTCCTCCAAGAAGTTTGGAGGAGTTAATAGTAAATCCTATAAGCAACATTCATAAGAGTCTCATCTAGTCTTGGGGTGCTCGGATGTTTCACAAAGAAATCCTCTAATATACTCAGAGGAGTTGTTAGTAACTCCTCCGAGCAGATCAGAGGAGTTAATAATAACTCTCCCAACATATCAAAGAAGTTAGTAGTAACTTCTCTAATATGCTCAAAGAGTTACTAAAACAATTTTCAGGACTTAGTTTTGCAAAAATGAAACATGGCGAGGAACTCTTTAACCATCTTAGAGGAAAAGGATGGGTGCTTAGGGTATACTTAGGTTGAGACGATTTTGGAGGAAGGGGTTCGAAATGGTTAAAAGTGAGAATAAGGTTCCGAAAATAATCTTATTCTGTAGCTATGAGTGCGTTGAGGATTAGTATAAGGTTAGTGATAGATGCATAGGGCATAGTGTTGGTGAAGCAGTGAATACTGACAAGTAACATTTTATGAGCTAGGGAAAAAAGTAAAACCAAACCCTAAATTTAAAGAACGGGACAGAGAGGGATGGAATTACTGGTTAAATGTTTCCACATGTTGGGAATGGAATGGGGTTTTGATCGAACATTGTTTATACCAGCTCTCCATTGTCTGTAAATGTGTTGAACCTGCACATAATAGATCTAGATATTAAATACCACACACATTTTCAAAGAGAAATTGAGAAAGAAGAAGCAAGAGAGAAAGAAAGGAAGAGTTCTCATTAACCGTAATGAATAATGCATAATTTACACATGATATACTATGCATAACTTAACCAATGCACATTGGAGGAGAAGCCAATGCGCCATAGTGGTGGTCTAGAGTGATATGGACACACACGAATAGTTACGGGAGTAGACTTCCACCTAGTCTAGTCTCTCAGACAGTTACGGGAATGAATTGTCACCTAGTTGAGTTAACTAGTCTACTAGTCTTCAGTTAACTGATTGAAACAGAGTGAAGTGAGGAGGAGATAAAGGAATCCTAGGTAATGCACTAGTCTGGTGATGATACCAAGGCTAATGTGCATTAGCTGGCGATGATCCAAATTTTGCATGGTGACAAAACCAATGCAGCATCTAGACTCCACTAAACTAGTCAAACTAAAGTGAAAAATGAAGAGAATATTCTCCCTAAAGGAATATTCTTCCTAAAATATAGGAAAATGGATAATGAATAATAAAAAAGGAAAAATCAACCCTAGGTGTGTGTGAAGTAACTCCAACCCCCCCCCTGAACATCACTATGGTGAAAATAAAGAATGGGTCCCAACAACGAGGCCATGTTAGGTACCCAAATACTAAAGATACATTGAAATAAAGTGAGGAAAGAGGTAAAACCTCATGGGAAAAACCCACCGTCAAGGTACAATGTATGTAAAAATAAGAACTACAGTTGCTAGGAAAATGTGTCCTTCACTCCAAGACGACTTCACAGAGAATGGAGCTTATGCTTAGTGAAGGTCTTGGTGAAGATGTATGTCGTCTGTTCTGCTGAAGGAAAAAAATGTAGGTCGATGATCCCCTCGTGTACTAAGTACCATATGTAGTGCATGTGGATCTCGATGTGCTTCGTCCGCTGCCTCTAAACTGGATCTCTATAGAACTTCAGAGTTCTCTGGTTGTCACACTAGATGAGGATTGATCGATGAAACTGAATTCCCAACTCAGTGAGAAAATGTTGTAGCCAGGTAGCCTGAATGGTTATGTTAACTACCCATCTATACTCTGTCTCGTCTGAATATAGAGAAATGGCAACTTGCTTCTTTCTCGACCAATAGATAGGCCCAGAACCAAGACTGAGTGAGTACCCATATGTGGACTTGCGATCAGTGCTATCACCAACCAAGTCAGAATCAGTGAACCCGATGAGATCTAATGTAGAGTCTACTGCATAATGAATCCCAAAGGTGATGGTGCCCTGTACATATCGAAGGATACACTTTGCATCCTTCCAATGTAGCTCATGGGGCTCATGCATGAACCTGGAAACTATGCCAACTACATAGAAGAGGTTTGGCATGGAGTGTGTGAGATAGAATAAGCTCCCCACTAGATGTTTGTACAGTGTGTTGTCAACCAGTGGAGTTTCCCCGACATCCTCAAGTTAGACTCCTGATAGAAAAGGAGTTGGAGAAGACTTGCAGTCTATCATGTGAAATCTCTCAAGGAGATCTCATGCATACCTGGCCTGAGATAGTTTGATGCATGATTCATCCTGACACTACTAAATATTGAAAAAATTGCGACGACTACTAGAGATGAAAGTACTCTTTTGTCGCAAAATTCAAGAGAAAAATTTCAATTTTTCAATTTTGATCTAAATCCACCCTGTATTCATCGCTCTATCTACATAATCAAACTTTCATATGTTTTGTGACGATAATCAATATGGTGGACCACTGTCTCAATTTCGACAAACTTGTGTTTTCATCACAAGAGCAACACACACTATTGACTGTTACACTTTTTGATACTATCCATATTGACTGTTATACATTTTAACAAAGTCTAAATTGATATTGTCAAAGTTCGTCGCAAGAGCGACGAACTTTGACTTGACTATTATAACTGCTCCCGTCTTTGACAAAGTTAAATCCCAAAACCAAACTATAAAGAACACATCAGATGAGGTAAGAGATTGTTTTGAAAGGTTAGCTAAAATGCATGTAATGGAGAAGAAGAGGAATAATAAATTTCTCAAGGAGAATCATAAGCTACATAAAATGGTTAGATGCTTAAGGATCAAACTAATGTTTAAAGATCCTAAGCCAAGAGCACATCCTGATTTAGAATCTCTAGAAAAAGTCGTTGTGAACCTCAATGAACATCCTAAAGAGTAGACAAATCGAAGAAATTCCATTTTTGCAATTTTGGAAACAATTTCAAAAACCTACAATTTCGACAGCTTACCTGGGTTTTGAAAAGGCATCGTTAGCTGTTGAATCCCAAGACTTTCGGCAGCTTATTCTGCTCTGTTTCAAGCATGTAAGTTGCCGAAAGAGCAGACACAGGAAGAACGTTATTCTTTTTTCCTAGATCGAATATTTTTTCTTACAAATCATTTGAGGAAGGTTTCAAGTGAATTAGAACTTTAAAATGGATAAAGATCATCCTCTTTTTCAGGGTTTAGTGGCTAATACAAAGGATAAAAGGCTAAAAAGTTATCCTATTTTTGGGTGAAGATTTTCCCAGGTGCCAGAAAAGAATCTCGAGTTGCCTTGTCATCACCCAGAAAACTATGAAAATGTCAAATACTATATTGTTGATAGGGATTCAATCACTTATGAATAGGATCTATCTCCAAGAATTTTGTAATGGGATAGATTTTATAAATACTTGTAATTTTTAGATCCATCATTTGAGGATATGAAACTATTTTGTAAATTTTATAAAAGCCCATAGAGGCCACAGTCCAAAGGGTTGATCAATTTAGACTATAAGGGAAGGATGGCATGGAAATGTCCCCATCCACTATAAAATGTTCAAAGGATGTAAGTGACTATTATGGATGAATATAAAGACATTTTGTTTCCATATTCTTGTGTCATGATCATATGGTGAAGTGCTTTTTTGATGCAATGTATCATGTGCACTATGTGTGTGTGTGTGTGTGTGTGTGTGTGTGTGTGTGTGTGTGTGTGTGTGTGTGTGTGTGTGTGTGTGTGTGAGAGAGAGAGAGAGAGAGAGAGAGAGAGAGAGAGACCTATTAAATCTAAGCTCTATCCCTAGAGAGGGAGAGAACAACAGTTACAACCATAAGCATTTATCTGAATGTAGTGTCCATATAATCTTTGTGGCATATGATCTCATAATTTGTGATTTCACCATTAAAAAAAATAAGGAAAGCTAACCTCAACCCAACCCATTTTCTCTCATTATTAGCCAATTTCTCATTGTATGGCACTCCATGCATCTTCTTTGACCTTTTAACATGCATATTATAGCTCACTCAATCCCAACCTATTTAATCTGACTATAATTTGATATGTATTATGTCATGTTTCTAATTTTCTATATTGTATGTTGAATGGAGAATCCCCCTATGTTTTGTTATTTGAGTAACAAGTTATTATGCACTCATGCATAGGACTTGATGGGCAAACATATTTGGGTAACAATATCTTATGTGTGCATGCATAGGACTTGATAGGAAGGTAGGAGTCTTATAAAATGCCAGCAAGCATATAGTTCCTGGGTGAAAGTACGGTGTGCTTGTTCATTGGTTATAATGTGGTTTTGGTCTAGAAAAAGTGAGTGATGGACCATTGAGTGTCTTTTTATCCATTAGGTCTCTGAACACCTATCATATTGGTAGAAACTCACCCCATTGTCCATCTCAACAATAATAGTTACAAGTGATTGTTATTCTATGTAGATATGTCTTTCAGTTATCAGCACCAGTAGGGAAATACTCTACACATTTATCATATTTTCCTCCACCATCAAGCCAAGGAAGCAATGGCTCCTCCTCCACCCTAGTTAATAATAGCACTTTCACAATATTTCTTGAGAATCCATTGGGCAATTTGAGTCTGACTTTCCCTGGATACCTACTAAGACTAATATAAGGGAGTGTGATCTTCATGTTACTAATTTATTTTCACCAAGGGACGATTTAGTGTGGAGGATAATCAACTCAACTCATGTGTCGTGATGATTTCTTGGATGCTTGATGAAGTTAATTTATGTCTAGTTTGGACACTTAAAAATTACAATTGCACCTAGTCCTTACAACATACACACATGAAGTAAAAAGGCATAAAATAATTGAAAGTTAAACAAGAAAGATGGTATAAGGTTCAAGAATCATCTTCAAAAACATCACATTATTGATTGTGTCATTTAGTGACATTGAACTTTAAGACATTGGAGTGAAATTAAATCGTAAATCCATTAAGAACAATTCTCTTTGAGTCAATAGTTTATCGAGTCACTGAATTGTACAAATTAAAATATAAGTTTGATTCATTAAAATGAATCATTGAATTATACAAAGGGTGGAGTTACAAACCCTTTCAAACATAATAAGGTTTTTTTTAATTCAAAAACCAATTGAGATCAATACCTGCTTAAAATTGAATAAGGAGGTCATTGTCTTTTCACAATAGTCTTCAAGTGAGATACATCAAAGTCAAATCATTATATAATAACTATTTTTTGTGCATGATTAGTAGCACCTAACACCCTAAGGTTGTTGGTGACAAGTTCAAGAAAGAGAGACATAAAGTAAGCGAGCGTGACACAATTGAATATCTAAAAATGGGTAAATGAGGAAAACATTTGCAAAATGTCAATCAAGAAATTAATCAGTTACATGACTCTTTATATGATTCTATCCAACAATTTGAAAGGTTACAGAAACAAAATGTGATAATGATGGATCAATTGATAAAATAAAACATTCATGAATGTATGGAATCAAACACGTGAAGCATGATTTTTCCAAAATAATTGTAAGACCATGTGAAGAATTGAAATTCAACAAGAGCAAAAAAGTTTTAGGATATGGAAGATACCTCAACTTTCATATTCTAGACTACTCTAAACCAATTGAATGAGAAAAATGAGGAGCATATGTAATCAATCAATAAATCCTTTGAGGATAGTGCAGCCTAGTCAAAAAGACATTAAAAGAAGAGAAAATACAAGGCTAGGTATGGTGAATTGAAGGTTTTGAATAGATTCCATTCAAATTTATATATCAATAAATGTTATGATCCTTTCTAATCCATCATGATAGAAAAATCATCTAGGATTTTATTATAGGCCATTCCAAATCCTTGATGAGTAAATGATGGTTATTTTGATCGCATATAATTACAATGATGATGAAATTAGAGAGGGAAATGACTCACAAAATTTCCAAGAGGAGGTTCCTCTGGTTCAATCTCTTCTTGAAAAATTATACATTCCTCAAACAATACATGAGCATGTCTAGTCTCCTCCTAATTTTGACATGGAAGGGATTGAAGGGATATGAACTAGTGGGGAAATGTCACAACAAAGTGGTGAAAAATGCGAGATTATGAGTCCAACACCCTTACATAAACTTGGAAATGCACCACAACACTCCTAAACACATTCAAGTTCCATGGAGAAAATGACCTAGAATTCTTTTAAGGTAAGCTATCTAACCAAACTATTCATTATCAATTATACAAAATTATTAAATAATATTTTGAATAAAAAACTAATGAAAGAAAATGTCAATTACTTCTATCTTTATTAAAATCTAGGATTCACGTTATAATTAGGAAACTTTTAGTCATACAAATGATTAAAAGTTTAGAAATAAGAAATCATATTGTTAAAAGCCTTTCTTTTTACACAATTGGTATGAAAAAACATTTGAAATATTGTGATGCAACCCATCATGTATTTTAAGAAATAGTTTTTAACAATATCACAAAAAAATTACAAATTTCATAACATGATGTGTACTAAGGAAAAAATAACAAACATGTTATTAAAAACTATTTTTCAGTTCGACAAAGATAGCAAGGGAAGATTATAATTTGTTCCAATAATGACTATTCTTCAATTCGACAAAGATAGTAAGGGAAGAGTATAAAAGTGAGGATTCATTCCACTAATGACTATTCTTCAATTCAATAGAGATAAAATGGCAAGCTCAAAAGACAAATAAAATATACAAAGGGATGTTAGAATATCAATAGGATAGTTTCGTAACATACTATCAATGATGACAACAACCTTACTATCACAAAGCCAAATAAAATATACAAAGGGATGTTAGAATATCAATAGGATAGTTTCGTAACATACCATCAATGATGAAAACAACCTTACTATCACAAAGGAAAATATAGACACGTCAAGCTCTTATCCAAGAAAATGTGTCAATGTTTCTTATGTGCCAATTATTTCATCACATCAATAGTAAGGGATGTGATTGTGAGGTTGATAGATCAAGACTACAATGTATTGGCATTATAGATCAATCTCTAAATCTTTTTGGGTTTTCCTAATATTACCATTTAGATTTTAATGAATATTTTGTATTGTTTCAACATAGTCAAACTTTCAATGAAAATGTCAGATACCATACTCTTTAGATGGTGTTTCATGAGCTCGAGAAGGTTTAGTTAGGTATTTAGGCCATTGTTTCCAACTTTCCATGTTTATACCTCTACACCCATTTTCAATGTACAAAACCTAATCGTGATTCCTATATCCTTCTTAAAGTCCAAATATTTGTTATGTTGGTTTGAGGACTTGTTCAAGGCTCTTGATCAACTTCAGAATCTTCAAAAATATTATAAGGAACTTGTTTTTATTCTTTGATGATAGATAAGGTCTTGTGACCCATCCATGGTCTTGTGTGGTGACCTGAGGACTTGTTCATGGTGCTTGAGCTAGATATTATATGTTTCAGGCTTGAGTTGTTGTTTCCCTCCCTTTACCATGGTTAAGGGGTTAAGGCATGTTTCCCTACTAAAACCATGGTCAAGGCCCCAAGACCCATATGTAGAATGAAAAACATATAATTGACACTCATGTCCAAATATTAGGCCAAATACATTGAAGTGAGATCTCGTGTCATGAATTTTTTTGTAGTTCTATATAAATAATTTAGGACATAGATGTCATATTATAGGGACCAATGGCCATGCACAAGGCTACAAATTAACCAAGAAACATCCTAATGGTTTCATTATCCAACTCTGAATTTGTCTTGTTGATTTTTATTTTCTAATTACACAATCTTGTTTTGCATGGCTTGATTTTTTTGTTGAAGTGTTTCTTTATTTGTTTAGAAAAGAATAGATTATCATTATTATTATATATATTAATTATATATATTATATTAAATAATATATAATTGATATATATTAAAAACATTGAATATATCAAAACATAAAAAAATAAACAAATTTCAAACAAAATAACAAAGAAAAAAAAAATTCAAATTGCATAATGAGCCTGCGCCCATTCACATAACACAAAAACACTATAGCAGCATTCATTGGTGATCTAGTCGCTCCCATATACTAGCAGAGAGAAACCCCCAAAACCCCATCATTCCCATCTACTAGCAGAGTGAAACCCCTCGAAACCCCACCATTCGAGCTTAGCAAGAGGGAGGCTGAGAGTGAGAGGGAAGAGAGAAACCCTGTGCAATGGAACGAAACCCCTGAAACCACACCATTTGATCCCACAAGAGGGAGGAGAGTGATATGGTTGAAAGAACCCCCTTGTAGTGGAGACCTACATATTGCATACGCCTATTTATAGGGAATACGCTCAATCATCAAGAGGGAGGAGAGAACCCCCACATAGTGGAGATAAGAAGCCCTACACCACAATGAAATTTAACATTCCATCCCAAAAAGGAGACAAGGAGGCCCTACACAAAAGTCTAAGCAACAAAGGAGACCTGACCACCCTTAGAAGAGACAGAGACGCTCAGGGGATCACCAACAATGACGGAAAAATCAGTATGTTTCTTCATTTGCATCAACCTATAGATATATTTCATTTTGTTTTTTATCAAGAAAACATCTTTTTGGTGTGACTAAAACATGTACAAGTGATCAAGGATAACAACAAGATGACTATGTAGAAACCATCCAACTAATGATCAAAGAATTTGTTGAGTTAACTCAAGAAGGATTATGTATTTTTGTGAATCCCTTTGCTGACCAAGACATTGGGCCTAGTCAAGAATATTAATCTCATCATACCATGGTTGAATAAGGAGAAAAAAAACTTGTGATATTTGATTTCCCCATTCAAGAAACTGATGAAGAAACAAGGATTAAAATACCATACAAGTTGATCCTCCTCTTCACCAAGTCTTCTAAGAATATTTTTAAGGATTCTTGTGAAGTCCTTCAATATTTCAACATAATCCTCCCTAAGACCAAAATCTCTCCAAGAGAGCTATATTTATTGCCAACTACAGGTTTAAATGGGTTCTTTTGCAATTTTCCTCAGAGTGTTGAAGCCTCTATGATCTATTTATTGAATGAAGGAAATAGGTAAATTGAAGGATTCTATGATTCCTACCCACAATTCCAACCCTAATTGGACATTATCTCCCTTTCCAACATGCCATACCAGGAAATTTCCAATTAGGGGGAATGACGTGATAATTGGTTTTCGAATAACTGAGGAATTTTGGTATTTTTTAACAAGAATTATTACCTAGTCCTCCACTAAGTCTGGAGCTATGTATTTATCCTTTATGACATGCACACATAATTTGGTACCTTGGAGGAGACTCCAAACATTTTTATCAACTAAATACTTTAAGAAAAAAAAAAAGATATTCTTGAGACCCCATCCTTCTTGTGATTTGGGAATTGCTACTTTTTTCCAAGAGACCAACACTATGCATTGTTTCTCACTCTCACTCAATGAAAGGAAATAGTAACACAACTACCTTATCCACTCTAAGAATGTTAATCCTAAGAATGTTCACTTAGGGAACAAGTCTTAAGAATTGTCACTTAGGGAACAAGTCCCTTGTTTCCCTCCCTTGAGCTTAGTTAGACCTTGAGACCCATTCTTGGTTCAAAACTAACTTATTCATGGTGCCCAAATTCCACTTGGAGGTGAATGATATGTCCTAATCAAACATGTAAAAAAGGACTCACAATCCCCTTCCAAGTGGGCACATGGCTCTTCAAGGTGAACAAGGCTTCACAAGTGATGAATGTAACCCTAAAAAATGGGCAGCCTCCTCTAAATCATCTCTAATATGTCAAATGTGAAGCCAACAAGGTGTAATCACCCTCCTTGAATCATTCCAATGTGCTCTCCAATTCAGTGTATGGTTGAACAAACCCACACGTGCCAAATGAAACCTTCATGCAAACTCCAAGGTGGACATCTTATCAATTGATGTGACAAATGCCTCAAAATGAGTTAATAAGGTGATCTTTCATAAATTTGGAATCTGCCAAGGCATGAGAAGCTTTGGTTAACCAATAATAACCAAAAAAAAAAAATTATCAATGCTTTGGGAATCATGAATTACCTCGATAAATGTGAATTACATTGGAAAATGTGAAGATGCCCAAAAATATGAATGAAACTAATGCCATGCCCAAACTCAAAAAAACACCATGCAACATCAAGTATTGCATCATCGATCAACAAATATGCCATGAAATCCGCTACCTCAACAAGATACGTGGAACTAAGTATATTTATAGGTTTACTAAGTGAACTATGACATTTGCATGGTATTTTTAAAATTTGGGTCATTTTGCAGTACTGCACACATAGTAATCTATCAAGAAATTATTTCTTTGCTTAAAACCTCTTGCTCCTTCCCATAGCTAGTTTTCATCGAAGTTGAATTTCTTGCATTTCATTTTCCTCTTGCATGGTTTAAAGAGTCGAGTCAAAACACCATCAGTTTCACGACCACTCCTTTGAGTAACAACAGCCTAAAATCAAGCGCTAATTAAAATTTATCTAGCAACTTTTCTAGGGCTCTTCAAACCCATCTTAGCTTAGGTGTAGAGATTTGGAATAGGATTGTGAGAATAAATTTCCAAAGATTCTAAACAAACATAAATCCTTGAGTTAGGGAGTGAAATCCAGTTGCTATATCACTGACTTTGGAAATCCCTTATAACACAAGGGTCAATCATGAGGTCGCATTGGGGCCTTCAGAGTAATCAACCCTGCTTTGTTGGTCTTGGTGTCGACTGTTGAATGTCCCCCCTCTGCTTTGGTATAGTAGGTGGTACCATAGAGGCCATAATATTTTAGACTTCCTACACAAGGTGACATCATAGGGAAGGTGGTGTTGTACCTGGGATCGACGTTGGCTAGACTCACTCGGACTCCTTGGAGTTTTGCCCACTGCTCGGTGAGGTAACTTGCACTAGGGCGTTAGTTCATTAAGCAGGTTGTCAACATAACTTTCCCACCCTCCTAAACTCATCCCCTTCACGCATCGATTCTGTGATGTTGGATTCCACCACCAACTAGCACTTCTTTGTGAGAATGTTTGTTTGTATGCTTGACCCCTAGATTAATTAGCGTGTGTTGTTTTTTCTCCTTAGTTGGCCATAGGATTGATTTTGTGTCTAATGGCATCAATTTCATGTTAATTCCTCATTTGATCAATACAAAATATGGATACAATTAAAAGAAAAGGTAATAAAGAGGTAAGAAATAGCTCATACCTAACTTACATCTTATAATTCTCCAACATAGTTCTTTACACTTAATGCAAAAAACACCAAATGGAATGGTTTACACAAGGTCAATGAAGAATGTTATTGGAAAATTCAAAATATTATCATAAACCCACACTCACATATTTGTACATGCACCATAGATTCACAATCTTTCATGAAGAGGTTCGGGAGAAATGCCTCCATGCAAAATTGTCCACATCATAATTGTCCATGTCCTTGATGGAAATATATAAAATTCCCTTGAATATATTTTAGTCCTTGTCCTGCTTAAAAAGGATAATCCCATTCTAGAATTAGTGGTCAAAGACTACTTTTATCCCCCCCCACCCCCATCTGGTGAATGCTACTTCTTATACTAGCCTTCTCCTACAATAGGGAGTGGTGTGTCCCTTTTCTCGAAAATAAGTGAGGTTCCTGTTCTTTCTCCCAACATTCTCCCAACCTCTTGGAAAATAATACATGCATCCTCAAAACTAAAGTTTAGGGAAACTAGAATCCAATCATGAACCAGGAGTGAACCAAGAGTTAGGGGTGAGAACAGGGAGTGAGGGGTGCTCTAGCTAAAATCCTATGCTAGGAATCCAACAAAGACGATAGTTCCTCAATCCCCGCTCAAGGAATAAAAGACTAACAAGGCAACATTTTTGAGTTCCGTGAGATGATGCAAGATTGTTTAGGCATGGACTAGGTGACCAAATTATCCATCCACTCCCGAGGCATTGTTTCATAAATTGGCCCATAAATCCAAATGTTGCATTTCTTCTTACTAAGCAAAGCACTAGCTATCGAAATTGATGAAAAAAACTACTTCCAATGGGTTGGAACCGGGAGTGAGGGGTGCTCTAGTTGAAATCCTATCCCAGGAATCCATCGAAGTCGATGGTTCCTCAATCTGAGTCTCGACTTTTGTTTTATGCCCAATTGCAATTCGCATCCCAAACCATTTCGGGGACTCTTGGCAATTCCTCCTCCAGGCATAAAATCCTAATGGAGCAACATTTTTGAGCTCCATGAGATTATGCATGCTTGTTTAGGCATGGACTAGGTGACCACATTGTCCATCGGCTCTCGAGGCATGGTTTCGTAAATTGGACCCCTAAATACAAATGTTGCATTGCTTCTTACTGAGCAAAGCAATAGTTGTCGAAATAGATGAAAAAAACATCTTTCGAGGGGTTGGAACCGGGAGTGAGGGGTGCTCTAGCTAAAATCCTATGCCAGCAATCCAATAGATATGACGGTTCCTCAACCCGAGTCTCATTTTTCATTTTATGCCCAGTTGCAAGTCGCATTCCAAACCATTTCGGGGACTCTTGGCCAATTCTCGCTCAGGGCATAAAAGACTAACGGAGAAACATTTTTGAGTTCCGTGAGATGTTGCAAGATTGTTTAGGCATGGAATAGGTGACCAAATTATCCCTCTGCTCCTGAGGCATGGTTTCGTAAATTGGCCCCTTAATCCAAAGGTTGCATTGCTTCAAACTGAGCAAAACACTAGTTGTCGAAATCAATGAGTAAAGCAACTTCTAAGGCATGACACTCATGAGTGAGGAGTGCTCTAGATGAAATCCTATCCCAAAAATTGATCAGAGTCAACGGTTCCTCAATTCAAGTCTCGATATTTGTTATATGCCCAGTTGCAAGTCGCATCCCAAACCATTTCGGGGACTCTTGGACAATTGCTCATGAGGGCATAAAAACCTAATGGAGCAGCCTTTTTGAGTTCTCTGAGATGCCGCAAGATTTTTTAGGCATGGACTAGGTGACTATATTTTCCATCTACTCCCAAGGCATAGTTTCATAAATTGGACCCCTTAATCCAAATGTTGGTTTGCTTCAAACTGAGCAAAGCACTAGTTCTCGAAATCAATGAGTAAAGCAACTTTCGAGGCATGGAACCTAGGAGTAAGGGGTTCTCTAGGTGAAATCCTATCCCATAAATCCATCGGAGTCAATGGTTCCTCAATTCGAGTCTCGCTTTTTGTTTTATGCCCAGTTGCAAGTCTCATCCCAAACCATTTTGGGGACTCTTGGCAATTCATCCTCGAGGCATAAAATCCTAACAGAGTAGCATTTTTGAGCTCCATGAGATTTTGCATGATTGTTTAGGCATGGACTAGGTGACCACATTGTCCATCTGCTCCCAAGGCATGGTTTCATAAATTGGACCCTTAAATCCAAATGTTGCATTGCTTCTTACTGAGAAAAGCACTAGTTATCGAAATCGATGAAAAAAACAACTTCCAAGGGGTTGGAACTGGGAGTGAGGGGTGATATGGCTAAAATCATATGCCAGGAATCCAACACAAATGATGGTTCCTCAATCTGAATCTCGATTTTTGTTTTATGCCCAGTTTTTTGTCACATCCCAAACCATTTCGAGGACTCTTGGCCAATTACCGCTCAGGGCATAAAAGACTAACGGAGCAACATTTTTCAGTTTCGTGAGATGCTGCAAGATTTTTTAGGCATGGACTAGGTGACCAAATTATCCAACCACTCTCGAGGCATGGTTTCATAAATTGGACCCATTAATCCAAATGTTGCATTGCTTCAAACTGAGCAAAACACTAATTGTCGAAATCAATGAGTAAAGCAACTTATGAGGCATGGAACCCAAGAGTGAGGGGTGGTCTAGCTAAAATCCTATCCCAGTAATCCATCGGAGTTGACGATTCCTCAATCCGAGTCTCGATATTCGTTTTATGCCCAGTTGCAAGTCGCATCCCAAACCATTTTGGGGACTCTTGGCCAATTTCTCCTGAGGGCATAAAAACTAACTAAATTCTACATGTCCCTACCAACTAACTACTATATCTTACTGCCTTGAAAAAAGACTGCATCAATTTCAACTGCACATTGAGTTTAACAACCACTACTTCCTACATAAAAATGTGGGTTGCACTATTGTTAATTATCACCATAACTAACTTATTCTTCAACTTGGATTGAACAAAACTAATATTTGCATAGTTCTACTCTTGGCTTGAACAAAACTGATATTTGTATAGTTCTACTCTTGTCTTGAACAAAACTAATAGTTCAAGATGTGAGAATGCAAGCAAGACCTGGTGCCTTATGCTTGGGCTATCGAGTCTAGGCAATAAATAGAACTTGAATATGAAATATGCAACTTCCAAAATCTTTTGACATGATATATGCAACTTTGAAAGTCTTGTGACATGTGACATGTGGCAAACATCTTTTCCAAGCAATGTGCAAACTTTAAACTTGGTGCAACATGCAAAATAAATTTTTGGAAAGATGAAATAAAACGTTTTAAGGATTAAACATGAGGGGTTGGAAATGGCCATGTCAAACATTTTATAATATTTTTTCAGAGCATTACCCTTCTTTTCATTGCATCTTTTCATTGTGTCTCACATGACAAAGAAACAAAATCACATTTCCATTGTCAATTTATATTTGGAGGGTTATTCAAGGTTTCAAGACTTTCTTCATATTTTCCTACTTTAATCTTCTCAAAAGGAAAGGTCAAATTGATAAAGCTTGATTCAATAATCCAATAAGGAAAAGAGGTGAAGAGATAAAGTCAAAATACAAATATAAATCTTTAGCAATACTCCCTCACTATGAGGCCAATGCCCCTAGTCTCTAGTTTGTCTATGAATATCTAAATATAAGGAACTTGTTCGATAAAACAAACATTAAAAAAAAAAGTTCTTAAAGGGATAGTAGAAATAATGTTAAGGATGGTAACTCAATGTTAATCTATCTCTAGAAGGATATTATATGTAAAATTCCTAGCTAAATAAAGGTGGATGAATAAATAAATGATTGATAAGACTTGTGCATGTCTAAGACGTTGAGGGTCATCACATGAACTCATTTTCCATTCCCTTTCATCATTATTAATTATTTTTTCCTATCTTTCACCTAGGTGCTTAGGAAATATGTGTTGTCTTAGGACTTGATGCATGTATAAGGGTCAATATTTTTCCACTTGGTAAGACTTAGGAAAATATTAAAACCAACCCCCTTTTTTATGTTGTGCTAAGAGATGTCACTAGGTGCTACCAATTAATGGCATGCTAAGAGGCTAGACTCATCACTTCAAGTGGGTATTGTGCACTAGGATACATGTATTATGCCTCAAGATCCATGACATTGCATTGGGATCCATGTACTCATATATGATCATATCTACATACATTGGGATCCATACCATTTTCCTTGGGATTCATGTCACCACATTGGGATCCATGACAGTGTATCAATCCATGAGAGGGATGCCATGTCACACACATGCCACATGGACCACTCAAATCCATTCTCCCTTATCAATTGGATGTTTTATTCACACGTATGCATTATTTATCTCTCCTTGGACCAAACATGGGAGTTATTAATGTAAATTCTAACCTTGTACAATATCTACTGCAAACAGATATTCAGAAAAGAACAGAAAAGATACAATGGCAAATATAAACATTACACAGAGATTTTTCCCCTAGAAACCCAAACCGGGAAAACCAGCATATTCTATATTCATTCATAGTGTTACATTGTTTACAATACAATATACATATAGGATCCAATGACATCCAAAACCCTAACCCAATGACCTGAATTAGTCCAAAACCCTAATTCCTTAACCGAAAATAGAAAACCATCGGCAAAAACCATGTGCTGAAAAACCACCTAAATACATTTCCTGAGGTATGTGTCATGTTTCCCGAGGCAAAAAAAAATTTGCATACAGGGGGTTATAACACATAAATTCTCATGCAAATAATATAACACATACCCAACATTCTCCCACTTGTTGTTTTCTTTGCATACAGGGGGTTACATGGTTACATAGTCAAAAATCCAAAGCAACAATGCCCATGGATCCTCTACACCAAGAGAACTTCTCAGTGCTCACAAATTTTGTTAATGAGTCTGCAACATTCTTCAAAGTGACCACCTTCATCAGTGATACTTTCTTTTCTTCAATCATGTCTATCACAAAGCGATGTTGAACATCAATGTGCTTTGTCTTTGAATGATAAGCAGGGTTCTTCGCTAGAAAAATTGCACTCTGACTGTCACACTCTATCCTTACAGCTTGTTACTGCTTCCTTACTTGCATGAGTGGCTGCCATGTATTCAGATCCTGTAGTTGAAAGTGCCACTACAGTCTGTCTTTTGCTCATCCAACTTATTG
This sequence comes from Picea engelmannii, assembly GCA_009831015.1. NCBI lineage: Eukaryota > Viridiplantae > Streptophyta > Pinopsida > Pinales > Pinaceae > Picea > Picea engelmannii. The sequence continues at coordinate 85,094 of ML797060.1, forward strand.
CTCCTCCAAACAGGTTAAACACATACCCGCTTGTAGATTTCCTACAATCTAAATCTCCAACCCAGTATGCATCCACAAAGCCATGTATATCGACCACTCTATCCAATCCCGATCTTCCTTCATAGCACAATCCATAGCTAGCAGTGCCACGCAAATACCTGAAAACCATTTTTACTGTTGTCCAATGCTCCTTCTCTGGTTTTGAAATATACCTGCTCAAAACTCCCACTGCATGTGCAATGTCTGGTCTAGTACAGACCATTGCATACATCAAACTACCAGCTGCACTCGCATATGGAACATGAGACATGTCCTCCTCTTCTTCATGTGTCTTAGGACACTGATCCGCAGATAACTTTACACCAACATGAATAGGAACCTTGACTGGTTTACATTCCTGCATATTAAACCTCTGTAATATTGTCTCGACATATTTTCTCTGACTTAACCAGAGTTTCCTCTTTTTTCGATCTCTTTTAATTTCCATGCCCAAAATGAAATTTGAAGAACCAAGACCCTTCATGTTGAATTTAGAGGACAACTTAGTTTTCACATCCTGGATAATCTCCTTGTTGTTTCCTATCAACAACATCTCATCCACATACAAGACCAAATAAATCAAATGATCACCAATTAATTTAGAATAAACATAGTGATCCTCTTTGCTTCTTGTGAAGCCAAGTCCCAGCATATAAATATCAAATTTTTGATACCACATCCTTGGTGATTTTTTTAAACCATATAGGGACTTTTTCATCTTGCATACCAGCTCCTTCTTTCCTTTCACGGCATAACCTTATGGCTGCTTCATAAAGATTTCTTCTTCCATATCCCCATGCAGGAATGTTATCTTCACATCCATCTGTTCTACTTCAAAATCAAATGCAGCAACAATAGATAACAGAAATCTTATAGAGGTTAACGTGGCAACAGGAGAAAAAATCTCACCAAAATCAATTCCCTCAACTTGAGAATAACCCTTTGCTACTAACTGAGCTTTGTATTTCTCCACTTTTCCTACTGCATTCAACTTCTTTTTAAATACCCATTTGCTGCCAATGGGATTTCTTCTAGTTGGCAACTCCACTAGATCCCAAGCCTCATTCTTATCCAAAGATGTCATTTCTTCTTCCATGGCCCTTTTCCAAAGATTTCCATCCTCTGAATCCACTGCTTCTCTGACAGTTCTAGGATCATCATCAGTAATAGGCAAAGCAAAATTTGAACGAAAATCAGATGGACTATACCTTTCTGGTAGCCTTCTTTCTCGAGATCTCCTCAATACTGGAGTATGAGGATCTTCTTCTTCTTATTCATGTTCTTCTGTAGAGTTTTATTCATCATCCTTTAAATCAAACTATATCTTCTCTGGTTCTTCCTTACTTGGTAGGACTTCTTGTTTAACAACATCCTTCATTTCTCTAAATACCACATCTTGTCTATACACTACCTTCTTAGTTTCTAGGTTCCAAAGCTTATAACCTTTGAGACCATCTTTATATCCAATAAAGATATATTTTTCAGCCTTCTTATCCATCCTACTCCTGGTTTCCTTTGGAACATGAACATATGCATCGTAGCCAAATACCTTAAGATTTGTGAGAGAAGGTTCCTTACCAGTCCATACCTCTTGTGGAGTCCTATCACCCAACGCTGATGAGGGTAATCTGTTGACCAGATAACATGTAGTACCCACTACCTCTACCCAGAATTCTTGCCCTAACTCGGAACCACTAAGCATGCACCTTTCTTTTTCCATCAACGTCATGTTCATCCTTTATGCAACTCCATTCTCCTGAGGTGTATATGGAGTAGTCTTCTGACTTGCTATACCACACCTCTTATAGAATTCTTCAAATTCATTCACGTAGAAGTCTCCACCATTATCTGTCCTCAACACCTTAATTTGTTTCTTTGTTTGATTCTCAACAAGAGCCTTAAACTCTTTAAACCTGTCAAAGACTTCAGATTTCTTCCTGAGGAAATATATCCAAGTTTTCCTCGAGAAGTCATCTATAAATGAGACATATTACATAGATTTTCCCAATGATGGGACCGACACAAGTCCAAAAACATCACTGTGAACTAGATGTAAAATTCCTTCTGCCCTTGTTGCACCAGAGGGGAATCTTACCCTATTCTACTTCCCATATAGACAATGTTCACATAAATCAAAATCCAGAGAGAAATTAGACATACCTTCAACCATACCTTTACCGTGTAGTAGTCGAAGACCCTTCTCTCCGATATGCCCCAGTATTTGATGCCACAACATAACATTTTCTCCAGAGACTATAGGAATTCTTTCTTCTTCAACTCCAATATCATGAAAAATGGAGCTATTACACCCATCACTAATAGTACTTCCTCACAGCTTATACAGAGTTCCAAACCGAACTACCTTCATCAACACCATTGCTCCTCGAACCATCCTGCAAGTTCCCTTTTCAAAAATTGTTTTTACCTCTGCATCTTCCATTTTTCTTACAGAAATTAAATTTTTGGCCATACTTGGGATGTGAAGAACACTAGGAAGTGTTCTAATCCTTCCATCTAAGAACCTCAACTTGACCCTTCCTCTTCCTATGATTTTGGTTGTCGAATTATTACCTAAGAAAAAATTACCTCCATCATACTTTTCATATTCGCAGAACCATTCCTTGTGGGGAGACATATGAAAGGATGCACCAGAGTCAATCAACCATGCCTCATGATCTGCATGTGTGCTTGAAGAGGCCAAGTACACATCCCCTCCTTCTTCCTTAGAGGCATTTTCTTCTATAGAAGAAGATCCTTCAGATCCCTTCTTTTTCTCAACTTTGGATCTACACTGCTTCTTGTAGTGCCCTTCTTTTCCACACCTCCAACATACCCTTACAAAATTTCTACGAAATTTAGATCTACCCTTAGACTTAGATCTCCCACTTGAGAAATTAGATCTATTTATTTCTTGGGAATGTCCTCTTGCAAATAATGCATATGTTCTATGTCCTTCCATATTCTTCTATCTCATATCCTCCGACAATAGGGGTGATTTTAGGGGCTAAATTTCACTCATGGGCTAATTTTCCATGGTTTTTCCAAAACTGAGATTCACTATTTTAAAAATGATTCGCCCGAATTGTATAGGATAAAATTATTTTACCTTAAAAATAGCCAAAATTTTATAAAAACTATATAAAATCCTTAGAAAATTGAATATTTTTACAAAAATATCGCCAATCATTTACAATTGGCATATGAAGGATTAGTAAGATTCGCCAAGGTTTCTACATTTTAAAATAAATTTTCATCCTTAAAATCATCCCTGACAAGGATGAGACCACTTTTTCAAACTTCAAAGAAGTTGTATTACTACTTATGGACACAACCAGACTATCCCACGAGTCTGGTAAAGAACACAACAAACTGATACATTTATCTTCATCTAAAATTTTAATCTCAACAGATACTAACTGACTTACAACAATATTGAAGGTGTTCAAATGCTCTGCCACCAAGTCTCCATCTCTCATCCTCAAGTTATACAGCTTCTTTCTCAGGAATAGTTTATTTACCAGGGACTTAGACTGATACAACTTCCCCAACTTTTCCCATAAATCCTTGGTTGTAGCTTCCTCTGACACATTCAGTAATACTGAATTGGAGAGACACAGTCAGATTGTGTTATTTTCCTTCCGATCCATCTTTTTGCAGTCATATGCAGAAGTTCCTGTAGGTGCAGTACCTGGATCTACCACGATCCACTGATCTATGTCCACCAAAATATCTTCCATCTTGAGCTTCCATAGCTCAAATATTTTCCCATTAAACTTCTCGATCTCCATCTTCGAATTGCTTTCCATTTCTTTTCACCTGAAAAACAATACCGCAAATCTCCCATTGTAACAAGGCTTATCTCAGTCCCGAGCCAAACCCTTGACCACAAAGGCGTCCCCCTGAAGCCAATAAAGCTCTGATACCAAATATAAATCCTAACCTTGTACAATATCTATTACAAATAGATATTTAGAAAAGAACAGAAAAGATACAATGGCAAATACAAACATTACACAAATATTTTTCCCCTGGAAACCCAAACCGGGAAAACCAACATATTCTATATTCAGTCATAGTGTTACATTGTTTACAATACAATATACATATAGGACCCAGTGGCATCCAAAACCCTAACCCAATGATCTAGATTAGTCCAAAACCCTAATTCCTTAACTGGAAATAGAAAACCATAGGCAAAAACCATGTGCCGAAAAACCACCTAAATACATGATACATTTCCCGAGGTAGGTGACACTACTACTCGTGCAAAGAATATAACACATACCCAACAATTAATGCATTGGAGGAGTTGGTTACAAATTATGGAGGTGGTTATAGGTTGTTATTTTGACCTTGTGATGATGTGGCATGCTTTATTTATATCTACTTGAGAAGCACCCACCTAGAGGAGGCCACACATGCCATTTATCTTGAATTTTTTACTTGGTTGGCTCACACATGTGAGAGGTAATGTCATCTTCTTGATTTCGTTATTCTAGACTTGGAACTTTCCATCATTTGAGAGAGTTGGTTGGAGGATCTTTGGGAGTATTTGGACAATGTTGACTCAATCATTCACCCTCTCATGGGGAAATTTTACCTTTATTGAGGAGTGCACCTAATTTATTCTCTCCCTCTAGCCCACACTTGTGTCATTTATTATTATATTTGGACCATTCTTTAGGGTCATTTTGATCTTGGAGGGTTTTGAGGGATTTGTTAGATGATTTGTTGTATTTTCCCATGGACTAGGTTAATGGTTTTGACCTCATAGTATTGAGCTAGCACATTGTGTTGTATTGTATTTGAGGAGGCTCTTCATCTAGAAAAGGAAGAGTCCTCCCTCATTTAAAACCATTGGATAGTAATGAGAAACTTGGCTTAATTTTTGTTTGAGAATCTATTTCTTTTCTTTGTTAATGTTTAGTCATTTTCAAGGTTTGTATAGGCACTTTTAAAGGCTTTTTTGGAATAAAATGGTTGCTAGAAGGCCAAATAATTAAGGGTGAAATGCTCCACTTGGGAGGGTTCTCAAGGTAGGTTCTCTAACCTTACCCCTTTGATCATTGAAGTTATTGTTCATGCATTAAGGTAGGAAATCTGATGGCCCTATCCTTTTGCTTGGCCAACCTTTCAGTTCACCTTGATAGTACTAGGAAATCTTTTCATAATGTGTTATCCTCAATCTAGATTGCATTGAGCCTCATTGACTTATATTAGTTCAAATCATGCTAACTAGTTCTCAAAGAAACATCTATATGTTGATCACAAGAGAGTTTGAAAATCATTTTTAATTTAAGTACAAATTTATCACTTTTATGGATGCCCTAATGCATACTTTGCTTGGAATGGTTGAAATCAATACAACATAACTAGGGTTTAAAATAACTTTTATTGCAACATTTTGAAGGAGTGTTGTTCTAGGTTACTATAAACTATCATTGGATGTATTAGAAGGTCCAAAAACCTCATTCAAAGTGAAATCGTTGCATGTCCTTTATTGTTGTTCTAGGATTTTTCTAGTATTCCTTTTTCTACAGAGATTTATTGTTGTGTGGGGTTATTTTTAACCCTCCTCTTTTTCCAATGTTTTGAGGATTTCATTATATTCATTTCCATAGGTGTCCAAACGACTTTAAAGAGAGATAAATTACCTAGTTTCAAGCCTTGACATTACCTCCTATGTGTTATCTAAAAATCTATCCAGGACTGTCATAAAACTGCAGAAGTACTCCACTTTCAATGGTGATTAAAGTGTTGATGTCTTGCAATGTTTTTATGACACCTTGTTTTCCACATCCCAAAGAAGCCAAAATATGTTAAGGAATTCCAAAGGACCTTGTAATTAGTCCAATTGTTTCCTCCTTTCACTATTGTATGAAGGTTTATTAACCATATTTTGTTGCGGTGTTTTCATGTCTTTTGTCTTGGTTGGTTGACCACGATACATTCCTACCCTAACCACCCCAAACAATCTACCCAAACAGTGCAACATTTATATCGTTTGCTAGTTGAGAGTGTTGATTCATGCTACAATCATGGTTCCAAAGAATTGATCTATATTGTATGATGAGAAACAGATTAATCTCTGAGTGTTGATGAATGAATGGTAAGTTTGGTTAATGATATAATTTGTGTGCCTTGACATATAATAATGAAATTTGCTAATCCGGTAGCATTGTATTTCTTCTAAATTTATTACATTGAGCTCATTGCCTTATTCTCTCTTTACAATAGTGACACTTCATTTGTTTCATGGCATATACTTATTGAATTGATGCAAAATTATATTGGTTATGAACTTGTTACAATGATGCTCTATTTCATTGATATCATAATGACCCAATTTCATTCTTAAATGTTTCATAAGTACTTGTTCATGCTTCACTTCTAACACATATGAAATTTGTTAAATGACGACTATATTTTGAATGAATATATACTTTTTACTTAGAAAGTTTCACCTTAAACATTGTATATTGCTTGATCACTAATTATGAGTAATGGTGCACTAGTGTGTTGTGTTGAATAAAGTAAGTGTTTTCCTTCCAAGCATTCATTGAGCATTTTCTACTCTTACTTTTCTTGAAGCATCAGTTTAGAGAAGTCAACCCAAGTCAAACAAAGCCCTTTTCCTCACCTATCTAGAAATGAAATGATAGGACTTAGTATTATCCCCCTAGGAAAACCCTCCTTATGTTAGAAACCATGGCCTAGAAATGTAGAGGCAAGGGCACTAAGGTGATAGTGGGTGGCTTCGCTCTCTATTTCCTCAAGCTCTCCCTCGCAGGGTAGGACTTTCCTTTGGTGATATTTTAAGAGGAAATATTGATCTAGGTGGATATCGGTGGCCACCCACCTTTTCCAACTGGCTCAAAATAGTTTACTGACAATTTTGGCAATTTACTATTTTTAGCAGTTTTAACTTTTGGGGCCATTTTGAGGGCCTAAATGAAGGTTTTTCGGGATCAAGCTTCTCAATATTATTCAAAGGAATAATTTATCCCCCAAAATGAATCTCCTCGACAATACCTTTCCAATGGGCTATCATACGCCTAAAACGGAGATCGTATGCAAAAGTTACGACCTCGGGAAGTTGATGTACTAACTTACCCAAACGGGGCCCACATGACTTTTGGCGCTTCATCTCCTAGGGTTAGGTTTTTGGATGTATAGGGTTTTTGGAATTCCTGTTTATTGTAAAAATGCCTTCAGAGCCTCATTGTAATCATCTTCTTGTGAATGAGCACAGTCGTCACATCTCTTCTCAGAGATAAGCCACCACCATTCCAGCAAGCTTGTTTCCACTGCATTTTACAGTTTCAGCTTATTTCCTTATTGAATAGAAAACCAGTTTTATTGTTCTCTGTTATTTTGTGTTAAGCACCTATTAATAATCTATATTCATTTCGTTCTTCTCATAAAATATGGATCAAAGATTCAATCCATTCTTAAGAAAATCATGATCTCTAGAAAATATTACAATCCAGAGTGATATGATGGCAATTTGGGCATGACACTCCATGTTGGGATATAAACATAATGGTAACTATAATTCTATATTCCTTTAACCTAATCTATGATTACCCAAATGACACAGTGTGAACCAATAAGTGGTAACTTGTTTGGAAAGGATCCCTTTGGTCCAAATTCTCCTCCTTCCCATGGTTAGTGGCAAAAATGAAAATTCTAACTTGGGACACATGATGAAAATGAGGATACCTTGGTCCATTTATAATTCCCCTATGTCAATAATCCAAATAAACAATGGAACACATTATTAACCCATTCAACTTCATAATACCACTTTGGGATATGAGATCCTCCTTCAAAACCATAGATAGATGTAGGCTCTCCATCCCTAATACTCTATCCAACTATCACCAATAGGCACTCTCAAATAATATCACTAATTATTCCTAGAGTATCTTTCCTAGATTCCTAGTTTGGATATCTTGAAGGTAATAAACAATAGGATATTCAAAGGAAAACATGTTACCTCACCAAAGAAATGGGATCTACTAGAAAGAAACATCAAAGAAACTATATATTCTTACACTTGGGATTTAGAAGATCTCACTTGGGGCACTCAGAATAGAGAAATCATGAGTGCTTAGAGGATGGATAAAGACAAAATCCTCCTCAATTATAGGCCTCATTATTCTACTATAATCTATCCCAAATATTAATCCCCCACCCCCATCCTTTTGATGGGAAAAGTAAAAAATAATTTTGGTAGTGACTTGAATGGAAATCCTAGTCTTACATGCATCAAAGGATTTTTCATAGATTCAAAAGGAAAAGTCATCATTCTTTTATCTAGCGTTAGAGGAATAAACACAAGTAACTTAGTATAACTTCAAGCTCTAGAAGAAGGTTTAATCCTTTCTAAGAAACATAAATTTTCCAACCTTCACATCGAGGGGCCTCCCAAATAATCAGTGGGACCCTTCATATTATTTAAAAAGGAATCTATCCAAATAAAACCTGTGAGAATTATAGGTTCTATATAACCCTAAGAGACATCTTCCTAGTTGTCAAGCAACTTCAAATTGAATCTCCAAATAATATATTCATAGAAGAAAATAAACTAGTAGATGATATGGATAATGACGGTACTAGTCTCACCAATGGTGATCTAGAGATAACCTGGAACAATATAGATAACAAGGAACTGATACATGGTTGATTTGTTTTTTATTTATCTAATATGGAGACCTTCTTGGAATACAAATATATACCTAGGGCCCTAGAACAAGTCATAGGAAAAATTGAGGATATCACCAACGACAATGCTTGTAGCAAAAATAGGTTACCAATTATTGATGTAAGTACTACCGGGAAAGGTTCCATTATGTGGACCTATTTAAACAATTATTCCTTGAATGCTCCAAACTATGGCCTCCTTAAATTCATGGTTTTATCACTCCTTAGCATGCGACACATTTGGCATGGTTCTCTGATCATGTCTAATCCAAAGGGTGCATCAACTCATGAGCACCTCAAAATATATGCTCATCATTTCTAGATGAGGTTGTGGATGAATACTGGAAATCCCTTATCTAGAATGGATATTCACCATAATTAATGAGCTAAGGAGATATTAATGCGTACTCTCCTTTTTTTTCTATTAAGTCTAGTTGTTAACTAATAGTGGAAAATCCATTGGTTATTGTCTATATTCTATATTTCAATATATAGCCTTGCTACTAGATAGATCTTGGCTCACTCACCTGGGAAGATTGTAAGGTCCCATATTAAGTTTTCTCTTTCCTCTAGTTTTTCTAACCCCTCTTTTGTTTCTCCTCTCACTTTCATGGAAGGTAGCTTCCCCATTCTCATATGGGACAACCCTGAGCTACAAAGAGATAGAAGCCAGGGAGATAAGGAAGGCCAACCACTCCACAAAGTAAAGGGAAGGAAATCCACCAGTATGTGGGGAAACGTAGAAAGTGTACTCCCCCCCTAGCCTTTGATAGATATGATTCTAGTGAGGATGATTTAGAAGAGGGTATCTTTGAGAGAGGCATATCGCCCTTCTTTAATTCATACAAAAAGAAAATATCTCTACCTTCAATCACTCTCACTTTGATAGAGCCTTATCTGAGATTGCTAAGATAAATGAGGAAGCTTGGTTAGTTTCACAAGTTAAGAAAATGGAGGACCCTCCCATCTCTAATTTTCCTATGGAACACCCCATGAATAATTTGGGTAGACACACTCTCCTCAAAAGTACTCTTGACATGGTGTGGTATATATGAACACTATTTGATTCTAGCCTAAATGATTAGGAGTAGTTCACGGAGCTAGTTACTAATATGTTTTCATGTATAGAAAGGACCTTCTCTCCACTCTCCAAGGATATGCTCAGAAAAAACACATATCTCCCATAATTTAAATCCCTCTTGATTAAAATGTTGTGGGAAAATGAAGGTACAAGCAATGGTGTCAAATCCAACACTAAAATCTAGTAATATAATTCACTTACTCCTTTCTCATGATATCTAGTGTTTTGATTCTCTTTCTTGGTTGAGCCTTTAGAATAGTCTCATATATAGTGTTTTAATTCTCACATATGGTGTATTTGGTTGTATATTCCTCTCTAGTTTTTTTAAGTCTATAGCTAAGTTATAGGTTTGCATCCATGTACTCGCATAGGTTTATTAATTTTGGAACACTGACATGCGATTTCTTCTCAATAATTTTGTATATTTTTGTACTATACCATTTAATATATATAAAAAAATACTTCTTACTAACATGAGAAATTTAGCTAGAAACACCTCAAGCGTGTGTTTTTAAGAAGGTATTTAATGGCACCATATTAAAATGTATAACCCATGAGTAAATATAAAAATATATATATATAATAATATATAAGGCCATCAAAGTTTATTTGAACAACAAAGCAATAATTTCTTTGGAAGGTTTGAGTATTTATTTTTCCTCACCTTTTTAGGACAAAGAAGGCTTTGAGGCCAGGGAGATGTTAAACATGTAAATCTAAGTTAGAGTATTGTTTTTTGATATAATTGTGTAATTGTTTTAAGAAGATAGTTATTTTGAGCAGTCAGGTCAATCAACTGACCCAACCAAACAACCAAAAACTTCACTTGGATGACCTCTTTAGTGTGCAATCATAGCACCTTCTATAATTGGCTCAAAAATCAAATTTTATTTTTTTTGCTCGAAAATAAAATTTTAATTTTTTTTTTTAATAAATTGTTGTCGTCGCAATTTCGACGCACCATAGAATTCTTGCGATGCACTTGCTATACAAATCACGAAATTGTATACCTTGTGTGTGTCACAATTGCGATGCATTGTACAAATATTGCAACGAACTTGTTATACAAATCACGAAAATTGTATAGCAATTTCGTCGTAATATCCCCTGTGTGCGTCGCAATTGCGATGAACCTGTACAAATCTTGCGACGAACTTGCTATACAAATCACAAAAATTGTATAGCAATTTCGTTGCAATATCCCCTGTGGGCATCGCAATTGCGACGACAGATCCGAATGCTGATTCGCTGCAAACTTTTTACTTACTTTTCCTATATTGTCGAGTGTGTGAAGATATCTCTTTAATGTCGCTCTTGCAATGATTTCCCTATTGGGTTGCTCTTTCGACGATTGCTTTACTTAGTCGTTCTAGCGACGATATTTCTTTTTTTTTCGCAAACGTGACAACTTCCCTACTGTCATTGCGCTTGTGACATTCATCCAGGTTCATCGCACGTGCCATGGCACAGTAAACAACGTTTGGGAGACTTAAGACTCATCGCAATATTCATGACATAACATCGCAAGAGCGTCGAAATAGTCGTCGCAAAATGACCCAAATTTGCTAGTGTGACTGATCTCGAGTCCAAGGAAGAAGTGTAGTGGACCCATGTCTATCATCAAAAACTTGTCATGTAGAATCTTGTTGACTCCATCAATCGTCGAAGTCGAGCAACTGGTGATCAAAAAATCATCAACATACAAAACTAAGAGTAGAAGTGAATCAGTCGTCCTGAGCATGTAGACATTCAGGTCTGATTTACAATGTAAAAAGTTATGTGACAACAGGTAAGATTCCATCTTGGCATACCATGCCCTCAGAGCCTGCTTGAGGCCATAAAGGGACTTCTTTAATCGAAAAACCAAAAATGAGTCCTTCATAAATCCCTGGGGCTTCTCCGTCTGGATCTTCTCAGAGAGATCACGATGAAGAATTGTGTTCTTCACATCCATCTGATGGAATTCCCATCCCTTGGTTGTCACAATGACAAGTGTCGATTGTATGGAATCCATATTCACTACTGGAGTGAAGTTCACATCATAGTCAATGCCATGCACCTATTGAAAGCCTTTGGAAAAAAGTCTGGCTTTGTATCTTCTTATTTGTCCATTCACCGCGCTCTTGGTCCTATAGACCCATCTTCATCTCGCAAGTTTCCTCCCAGAATGAAAGGGAACCAAATCCCAAGTCTGGTTCTTGAGGAGGGAGTTGTACTCCTCCTGCATGGAGGATTCCCAAAAGGGATTTCCAGTAGCCTCGCCATAAGACTATGGATCTGAAGACTGAACCAAATAAATATGCCTGGAGGGAAATGGTTCAGTCACAGTGAGTGGAACAGAAGGCTCCTCTAAATGAGATCAAGTCCTCCTAGTGTCGATTGAATTATCAACGAGATCCCATGCATCCTGAAGAGTAGTCTGTGCCCACTTAGGCCTCTGCTCTGGCTCTGCAACTGCATCTTGGTGCTCTGAATCTACATCTGACTGTACTGACTTTGTATCTGAATCATCTAAGTCCTATGAATCAAAACCCTCATCTGAAGAAGATTCGACATGTCATTCTTATCATCTTGGACAAGTGGAAGAATGAAGGTGTATGCATGCAGATGTTGAGGTGCATGTGAAACAATTTCCTCGAATTGGACATTGCACTCAATGATGAGATGGTTCAAGGAAAGATCAATAAGCCTATATCCCTTCACACAGTCAGGGTATCCAACAAAAATACACTCAGTGTTATGTGGACCAAGTGCCTTCCTCTTTTCAGAGGGCATCCAGGGCCATGCAGGTGAACTGAAAATATGAAAGTGGGTCACTTCTAGTTTGAGGCCGCTCCAAGCCTCATAGGGGGTCTTATCCTTGACACATCTATGGGGAGATCTATTTTGGATGTATGTTTCACAATTAATTTCTTCTTCCCATAGTATATGTGGTAATGACTTTGCATGCAGCATGCAAGATGCCATCTCCTTTAGAGATCTGTTTTTTCGCTCAACAACTTCATTTTGCTATAGAATATAGGGAACTGTGTGTTGCAACTGAATCTTTGCCTCATAGAAAATATTATCGATCTCATGATTGACATACTCTCCCGCGTTATCATTTCACAGGACTTTGATTTTCTTTCCAGAATGTGTCTCAACCAAGGATTTGAAATCTTTGAGGTGTTGAAAGACCTCGGATTTTTTCCTGAAAAAGTAAATCCATGTAAAACATGAGAAATCATCAACAAAAATGAGAAAAAACCTCGCTTTTCTGATAGATGGATGTGGAAAAGGACCCATAAGGTCACAGTGGATTAGATCTAAAGGCCTGGAATCTCTCTGAGACTTTCCTTTGTCGAATCTATGTTGAGGGTGTTTTCCAAGAACACATCCCTCACATACTCCCTTGGAGAAATGGATGTCTGGCAGACCATCAACCAATATTTTTTTGCTAAGTTGTTGCATGTATCTGAAATTCAAATTTCCAAACCTTTCGTGCCATATCCTACTACTTTCATCAACATGAGTAAGCAGTAAAGCAGAATTTGGTTCAATAAATTCAAAAAATGTATACAATCTAGACCGATGATTTACCTCACTAGTAGCAACCCTGGAGTTGGTTTGCATTTCATAGATGTCCACGAAATTTGGTGTGAATATGACTTTTTTTTCCGGTGACGGAATTCGTCATCTGATACATGGAGAGAAAGTTGATGGAAAGTTGGGAACATGCAGCACATTCTTGAAGCTTTCGTTGGTGAGTTCAACCCTTCCTTTGCCAATGACTTCAACTGAAGAGTTGTCCCCCATCAAAATACGAGGACCTTTCCATACATCCAATGAAGAATAGACTTATTTTGAGGCACCCATGTGATGTGATGCTCCTGAATCTATGATCCAAGCATCGAGAGAGGAGTTGATGGCAATCAAGGCATGGCTAGAATTGTCTTTCTTAGGATTTTGATCTTTTGGCTTCTTCTTATTAACACCCTCAGGGATGTGATATCCAAGGTTGTTTTTCCTGAAGTATTTGATTCATTAGATCTATCTGTTTTCTCATGCATGCAGATTCTGGATGGAATCATTTGTGACAGTATGTGCATTTCTCTCATTTTCTTCCCTTTTTCCTTTTGGATCCAGAGGCATCGGTGAAGGGTTTTGAGTACCCTTCCTTCTTTGGATTTGCATGAGCTTTAATTTTTCCTTTATATTTAGATTTATGATATTTATGGCTGCCATATTGCATAGTAAGTGCATGCGCCTTTGGGCCTTTTATTTTTCCCATGTTGATGAGCTTGGTTTTCTCTTGTGTCAGAGATTCGATAACGTCCTCAAGAGAAGGCATCTTCCAAGTGGCTCCAGGGGCAAATCTAAAAGAATGGAATGTGGATACGAATACAGAGAATTCAAGACCAAGTTTGGAGAGAATGGTGAGAACCATTTGTTTCTCCTCCATAGATTTATCAACCCCGCAAGATTTGAGCTGTGACAGTAAATCCTTGAATTTTGTAAAGAAATATTAGATAATGTCAAAGCTTTTTGGATCCAATGTGAGAAATTACATCTCTAGCATGTGTCCCCTCATATCATCTTGTTTTCCAAAGAGCCCTTCCAAGGTGGTCCAGGATTTATTGGGAGTCTTACAGGAAGATATGTGGAAAAGGAAATCGGGAGAAATAAGACAGCAAATTGTTTTGAATGCTTCATTCATTCGATTTAAATACTTGGATTTTTCTATGGTTGATGTCGTTTATATGTCTATATTCAAGGTTAACCTGTACAATCCTCTTGTTCAGAGATGTATAACTATTGTCTCCTTCCATGAAAAGTAGTTGTAAGGTCTAAGAATGAATTCTTTTTGGAAATCCATGTTTTCGCTGTCTTCAATCTTTTGTACCTGCAAAAAAATTTTGTGTAGATTTTCCTAGCAATCCATCATCTCTAATACCATGTAAATGTGATGAATCTTCACATAATAAATCTAGCTAGAAAATAATACACACATTTGCAGAGAGAAATTAAGAAAGAAGAAGCAAGAGAGAAAGAATGGAAGAATTCTCATTAACCGTAATGAATAATTTACACATGATATACTCTGTATAACTCAATGAATGCACACTGGAGAAAACCATTGTTACATAGTGGTGGTCTAGAGTGATATGGACACACACCAACAACTACAGGAGTGAACTTCCAGCTACTCTAGTCTCTCAGGCAGTTACGGGAGTGAATTGCCACCTAACTGAGTTAACTAGTCAACTAGTCTTCAGTTAACTGACTGAACAGAGTGTAGTGAGTAGTAGATCAAGGAATCAAGGGAAATGCGTCAGTCTGGTGATGATCCCAATGAAAGTGCGCATTAGCATGGTGATGATCCCAATGTTTCATGGTGACAAAACCAATGCAACATCTAGACTCAACTCAACTAGTCAAACTAAAGTGTCAACTGAAAGAGAATATTTTCCAAGTGGAATATTCTCCCCTAAAATATAGGAGACTAGATAATCACTAATTATGACTAATAAACAAGGAAAAACCTTAAGAAAAATAAATCCTAAATGTGTGTGAAGTAACTCCAACAATTTTGTACTGCAAAACCTTGGCATTTTCTTTTCTGGAGATTACCTAAACTACAAGAAACAAAATGCATTTACTAAGGATACCCTCTTGAATTCCAAGACTTCTAGTATACATAGGAAAAGTTGACCTCTCAAGAGATGTGTACACGGTCCCCATGTGTAAGAAAATATTCATAATTCTAGAAGTCACAGAGACTCATATACAGCTGAGCTAGAATGTCAAGCATAAATACCTGCTCCACACCTTTAACACCCATATCTAACTGCTCTATTAGTGCTTCATGGTTAACATCAATTAACTTCCAGGAAGTTCCTTCATCTCCATCTCTAGTTTCAATAATTTGATGCACCTGAATTAAAAACTTATGTAGTTGATCGTGCAATTCACTTATGTCCCTGGCGTATTCTTTTAGATCATCGTTCAGTGGTAAAGACCCAAGTTTGTCTATTCTTCATCACTTTCATCATCATCCTCTGGTTCACTTGACATTTTATCTTCATCAGAACTCTCCAGCTTTAAACATGCTTGAAGGTTTCCTTAGTCTTCACTGTGAGGGCATTTCGTAAAATCATCACCATTTTTCGTATGAAGATAAAGGCATGCTGATACTCATTGTTGAATTCCACTTCATAGAGGTCAACAACATAGTTTCCAAGGAACTGAATATGCTGCAATTTTGTTGAATTATCAAACTTGCAGTTTGCAACATAATCCTTATAGATACCTTTCTGGAAAGCATCAAGAAAATGAGAGCACCAGTCAGATAGCCAAGTCTCGGATAAATAAAAATGAAACAACCGAGAGGGAACCTTCACCAGTGCCCCATCAATGAAATGAAACCTTCAGATATTTACGTAAAAGAGCTAGAAATGCTGCAAAAAATATAATTGTAGATCTGAGGCGTCGAATTGTAAATAAAATCATCCGGTTGTCGGTCATCTAATTCATTACATGAAGAGCATTAATAAGATGTGAATGTCCAAAATTTCTCCAAGATGTCCAAAATTCCTCCACGGTTTTGTTTCCTTCAATTGTAATATGTTGTCCCTCTTTCCACCAGAGCTAGAAATTTTTAGTAATCTTCTCAATATACATACATTTAATTGAGAACAAAAACCATGGTCTTATTAAAAACCTTGGTCATCATGATACTCAGGTTTGACCCAAAGTCATATGTTCCACTATATCCATAGCGGCATGTAGTTCAGAAAGCTCGCAAAAGTGAGCGGAGAGCACCCAAACTCTGGTCCTCCAATATTGTTTTGACACTAAGCATGTTGGAATTATTAATACAACTGAGAGGGGGGGTGAATCAGTTGTATGTGATCTTAAACAATTTTAAGTCTGTTAAAACATTATTAATATTTCTTCATGTGATCATCAACAATATACAACATATGGACAGTAAAGGTAAAGAACAACAGTCACACATAAAGTATACACAGAGACAGATTTTTCATGTGGAAACCCATAAAGGGAGAAAACCTCTTCTTCTTCGAAATGATAGGCAGTCTTTTAAGTTCTGTACATCATCTATAATTGAGAACCAACTCAATATGAGGCTGAAACCTCTATTTTACAAGCTGCAACTTGTTTGAGAGCACCAACTCTCTGGTTTCTCTAGCACCCACTAGAAGGAAGCACCAACTCCCTGAATATTCCAGCACCAACTGGATGGAAGCACCAACTTCCTGAATGTTCCAGCACCAACTGGATGGAAGCACCAACTTCCCGTACACTGGCTCCAACCTGTATAACAGAGAACACTTGTTCTCCCTAGCACCACCCTGCCACCCTGAAATATAAATGGCTAAATAAACATTCAACTTTACAGATAAATCAGTTCTTACCAATTTTTCTTTGTTCTGTAAATCTGGTCTTCTGCACACTGTTCTGCTTCTCTTCTCTTCCTCTGTCTATTCAGTAGGTATGCTCTGCATCAACTCGTACTCTCATTCTACTCTTCTTCAACTTGTTCTGTTATTCTGCTCTGCATTTCATCTCACACTTCACATATGTTCAATCTCCTCCTGCGCATCCTCTTCTTCTCTATTCTTACAGTTTCATTCTTTGTCACTTACAGAACCACCAACCCGGACATAGTCTGTTTCATATTCTTTTATACACACGAACACGACGGTTCAACTTCCCAACTCCTTAGGAAAAATGACGACAACTGTCTAAGCAACTGAAACGCCAACTGATTGACAATCATGAGTCCATTTCACTAATGGATTTGTAACTGAAAAGTTAATCTGTGAGAAAGAACAGTAACCCTCCGATCACATTCAAGTTTTATCTGCACCGTTGTATGACCTTTATTATTCTTTCCTTTTTAAATCGGGTTTCAGCATTCTGGCATTCCTGTGCCCAAGTGTCTCAACACTTCATGTCGCGATCGCCGAAACTCTGAAATGGAGCTTATCTGGACTGACTCCTTCTCTTCCCGTGACCACAGCCTTATGCATAAGGTGCTTTCACGATTTCGCATATCGCAAATTCGTAATACAAGTTGCTTTGTTTCTTTTGTCTCCCCATATTGCGATTCGCGAAACTCCGACACGGAGTTGAACCAACGGTCCAGATATGAACTTGTTTCAACGGCTATGATTGGATCGCGATATCGCATATCGCAAAATCGGGATTCTTGTTGCATTTGTTTCTTTTCTTCTTGATATCGCGATTCGCAAAACTCTGACACAGAGTTGAACCAACAGTCTAGATATGAACTTGTTTCAACGGCTACGATTGGATCACGATATCGCATATCGTGAAATCGAGATCCTTGTTGCATTTGTTTCTTTTCTTCTTGATATCGCGATTCGAAAAACTCCGACATGAGCTATAATCAACGGTCTAGATTCATTCTCGATTCAATGGCTGCGATTGAATCGTGATATCGCATATCGCGATTTCATCATTCTTGTTGCCTTGTTTTCTATTCCTCTTGATGTCACGATCCCCGAAACTCCATGAAGAAAATCAACGGTCAAGGTCACTTCTTAACTTAATGGCTGCGATTGAATCGCGATATCGCATATCGCGATATCGCATATCGCAATTTCGACATTCTTGTTGTATTGTTTATTTGACATCTCCAACACGCAATCCCCGAAACTCCGACATTGATTGGAATTAGCGGTCCAGATCAAAGCTTGATATGATGGCTCAGATTTCATCGCGATTTTTCATATTGCGATTATGCCCTCTTCTCCTTGCACTTTAAAGACTGTGCAGGTTCTCCTCGATCCAACAGTGGTCAGACCCTGCGCTCGGATCTGATGATTGAGATCTGTCTCCCTCTTCAGCGATCAAAGATTCTTCTTCTGAAATTCTCGCTCATTCGTTGCCTTCGATCATTCGCATTCTTCTCAAACTTTCGCTCATTCGCTGCCTTCGATCATTCACCTCTCTGAACTTATCTTCTGGTTGCCTATCGATTACAAACTTGTTGTTCTCATGTCATATTCACTGTTGCCATCAATGACAAGAATTCGTTTTATGTTAACTGTCTGTTAAATATTTTCCAACAAAGCATCCACTCTAGCAATTGGATAAAGGATGACTGTTGTTTCTCTCCTTCCTTTTTGACATCGTGGCTCTCTTTGCAATGACTAGTATTTTTTATTGCATAGGAGTTCATCTCACATGCGTACACGCAAACATAACACATGTTTTGATATGGGCGTTGGCTAAACGTTCTACCTTTTGGGTTTTTTGGTCGGAATTCGACGATGTAAATTTGGACAAAATCACTATCTTCAGTTGTTTAAATTGCATTTTTGGATGCATAAATGGATTCAGTGTGTTGAAAACCCCTTGAGGCACTTGGATTATACAAACTTAACCACTCAAATCTATAGATCTAACCATTCCTCACTGGATTTCTGGTAAAATCAAACGGAAAAAGTCATCAGAAAACTTCCAAAAGGTAAAACGTTTAGACTACTCTTTTGATATGTGCCAATGTTTCCATACACCATTGATGCATAGTGAAATAACATGTTATTCTCGTAGGTTCCCTCCTCATAGTTTGGTGCTTAGTCTTGGGCGTTTGGTACTTGGTAGACTGGCTCACAGTCATGTGGTTGGACTTGCAATGAGGTTCGGTGAGGTTTGGTTTCAAATGCTCCCAAAATTTTGATAGTTTTCTTTTTTCGAAAATATAAACGAGATTTAGAGGGCCTTTGGAAAATTGGTCGAGAACTAAAATTTAATAAACCCCCTTTTTATTAAAATAAATGATTTTGGGCATTAAACTTTTACAAACAAATACCTTTGGAGGATTGACCGGATGGAAGGTTTTTTTGAGGAAGCAACAAGATATGCGAAATTCGACACAAGGATCAAGACTTTGGAAACTCTATTCAATTCAAGATGATTCCAGTGCTAACATTGACTCACCTCGATAAAATTTGGAAATGACAAGCTTGACCGACTTTGTTACAAGGATGAGGGATTTTGGAAAAATTAACGAAGAATTTAGAATTTAGATGATGACAATATTGATGCTAACATAAGTAAACCTCCAAAACCTTGTGAATGAAGTCCTTAAAAGTTGCTACTACTACTCTTGAAAAAATGGCTTGTGCATTCTTAAACCCAAATGGCATGATTGTATATTGAAATGATTCCCAAATGTTGTCTTATGTCTATCTTTTGGTGTTATCCTAATCTGATGATATCCTAAAAACCCATCTGTAAAGGAATAAGCTTCTTGACCTTGTACATTTTCCAGTACTTCATCTGTAAATGGGATAGGAAAAGGTTCATGTAAGCAAGCATCATTCAGTTTTCTCAAATCTACACAGATCCTAATTCTCCCTTGCTTCTTCTCTTGCACAACCATAGGACTGATCCATTATGATTCTTCCACAGGTTCTATGACACCAATATCCAACATCTTGTCAATTTCTGCCTTCAGTTTCTATTTGTATATTGGATTCAATCTGTAAGGTCTCTATCTTATAGGTATTGCTTCTGGCTTCAAGTGGATATTTATCTGTTAAGCCCTAATATTGGCTCATTACCCCTTAATTGGGGCATATTATATTCGCAATTTTATTTTATTTATGTCGGCTTTAGGCCATTAGTTGTAATTATACCTCCTAGTCTCCTATATATACCAAGGAGACATTTTCATTTTGAATCATCTTGTACTTGAAAATTTAAGTGGGGTAAAAGGAGGTTTCCCCCTCGAAGAGGCTTATTATCTTAAATTATCTTTTTTTCAAGGCATTGAGTACTTTTTCTGAGGTTTTTCTATGCTATATTGATATTTGGTTCTTAACATATGGTATTAGAGCTCAAGGTCTTGGGGTTTTGCTGCTACATCTGAGACACCTTGGAATTTTCGCTATAAATTTTTTTCTACAATGTTTCAAAAGGAACAAATTGGAGGATATTTAGTATATGGATCAAGGTAAGTTGGGTTCAAATTTCATCTCCTGAGGCCTTATACTTTCAGAGATACGGCCTTTACAAGATAGGGTTATGGAATCATCCTGAACTGAGTCATTGCATAATTTTAGCTATAAAAAAATTTCTATAATGTTTCAGACCTTGAACTTTAGAGTCTACTCACAAAAATTAGTAAGGTATCTATGGTAAAAATTTCAGATTTTGGGTCATCTTAAATTTGTATATACACCCTGTGTAAGATAGGGTATCTGACTAGTCCTATTGACTAGTCTCAAGAAGGTGTTCCAGGTAAAACAATCATAACTTTTTCCTAGAGTATCCAAATTGAGTGGGACTTGTTTCATTGGATCATGGACAGTCTATAGTATTTCTGGTACGAGTTTTAGAATTTAATATCAATTATTTTGTGCGGGGAATGCTATACAAGTGACATCTCCTGGAAAGGCCAAAAATAGACAAGTTGTGGGGAAGTTACCATAAATTCCACTTGGCACATCCAATTTTGATCAAACCTATGGCATTGCAGAGAAGAAATATCAGAGAACTACATAAAAGAAATTTTCATGCCCAGAAGGGCCGAAACTTGTTAGATACAACAGAAGAAAGATTGTCTAGCAGAACCACCTCAAAATCAAGGTTCAAAAGTGATACTTGGCCAACATGCCACCCAAAAAGAGAACTTCTACACCAAATAAGCCTCCAGACAATCTTACTTGTACTCTGGATGAAGGTGAAGAAATGCATAGGGACATAAATGATTTACAAAAGAAGATAGTTGTTGGGTCGCCAAAGTACCATCTTTTTACCAACCTTTCACTTCACTTTTTACCATATTTCGCTTTCCCATACCCTTACATTAAACCATTTTCATTACATGGCTTTTAGACATTATTTTCCAATACATCTATTTTAGTGTTTTTGAGTGAATTTATGATTAAATATTGGAAAAATGACATGTTTACACTTATATATGAAAGTGGGATGAGTTTCATGGTGTTTACAGGTGTATTTGAAGACTCCAACCGAGTCAAACTTGACCATCAAGCCTCAAATTCGAATTTCCTCTTCAACCCCTTGAAGATTTGATAAATATTTGGAGATCTACTCAAGTATCTTGGATGGAGATTAATCATGAAAGAAATATTTGTGAGAGGATTTGTAGAGATATCACTTGATAGGTGTGATCACATGGTTGTAACCAAATGAGACATTTGTGGATTTAGGAGAGATTTGTGGATCTAAGTTATCTTAATTTTTTGTATAAATAGGAGTGCCTCCTCCATTTCAAGGGGAGGACTCTTGGAGCATTGTATCCAACTTATGATGGAATAAGAATCAAGCTTTCTTTTCACATCAGTTTCCATTCTCTAGTTTAGATTTAGAATTCTTTAGTTTATGTGTTACTTTGTTCTTGGGAGAATTGAGCTCACTCCAAATAGATTATAGTATCATTTTCTTCTTGTTCTAATGCTTTGAATAGGTTTATATGCTTTATTGTTTTTATTAGAATTATTTGATGATCTCGATTGTTGATAGGTTATTTGAAACATTCCGAGAAGACCTCCTGTAAGGGAGCTAGTGTTTTCATGCCTACAACAACTAAGTCTTTTTAAGTGTATTTATTTTCAATGCATGAGTGTTTACTTGATGATCTTGATTGTTGATAGGTTTTGTGAAACATTTTGAGAGGACCTCCTGAAAGGGAGCTAGTGTTTTCTTTCCTACAACAACTAAGTCTTATTAAGTGGAATGAAAGAGTTAGGATTTGATTGAATTTTCTTAGATTAGAGTTAGATGCCTACTCCTGCATATATTTTGCTGGCATCATCACAAGCTTACGAGAATCCCTGTTTGATAATTAAATGAAAGAAATTTAAGCAACTGAATTGCCCCAACATTTTGGCGTCGTTGCCGGGGATGGTGCTAAGGGATTAGGCATTAGGAATTTAATTCAGTATATTTTGTTTTCTTTGATTCGATTGATGCAAAGAAAGGAGCTAACTCATGATGAAATGACAACTTGGTGACAGTAAGATCTTAGTAACATGAGGGAGTTCAATTATATGATTGTTTTTTGTTTTTGTTTCATGTTTGTTTTCATAAAATTTCATTCATTTCCCCATAATTTTCATTTGGTGGTGTAGTAAGAGCCACCTTGTTTACTAACCATTTATGGACAAAGAATCTAGAATGCAACCCAAAGACTACATTGAGGAATGGTATCAAAAAGCGGTTACGCCACAATATTCATCAATTCTTCAAGAGATCCTTGCGGCAAATCGAAAGGTCAAGTCGATTTTGCATATCCTTACAAACAATCAGGTACATTTTCCAAGTTGGGATATGAGCATTTCAAAAATTCTAATCCGTAAATGGCTTCATTGGAAGCATGAATATACTTAAAAAATAAAAAATAAAAATAGTTTTTAGATAGATAGGAAAAATAAAAAATAAACTTTTATAGTTTTTAGGATAAATTTGATGTTTTGTGGTGCAGTAAGAACCATCCATCTACTAACCCTTGGCAGGAAAGATTTGCAATAAAACAAATGATTGAGAACAATGAGCAGAAGCGAAGATCACAAATGACAAATTAAGGAAGATCTACGGGAAAAAGGGACATGCATAAAGGAGGAAAACAAATTGAGTCTCAGAAGCTACAAAATTGTGATCTGCATAAGAGGTAACAATTGTTTTTTTATATGTTTTTCAATTTGCAAATTTCGAAATAAGTATGCTCTCTTCCTGCGCCTTGTTGCGATCTGGAAGATCAGAAAAGAGGACTTGAAAGTTAGTCCTGAACATCTATTTGATTTGGCAATTTCCAACGTCTTTTGCAACAAAATTTTAATTCCATATTTAAAAATCGAAAAAATGTTGAGTCTAGGTTGTTTTTGGAGTTGATCTAAAACCTATGACAGGTTGCGCAATGGCCTTTT
>ML797060.1:116313-157718 GCA_009831015.1 Picea engelmannii
TGTCAAGGTAGACCCTAACAAGATTAAGGCCATGATGGACTGGACGATTCCCAAAACATTGAAGAATCTTAGAGGATTTTTGGGTTTGACAGGTTACTACCGCAAGTTTGTTCGGAACTATGGAAGAATAGCAGCACCTTTAATGACACTAACTAAGAAGGATGCATTTTCCTCGACTCCAGAGGCAACTAAAGCTTTTGAACAACTTAAAGAGGTGATGTGCAAAGATCATATCTTGACCACTCCACACTTCACAAAAACCTTTATTGTGGAATGTGATGCCTCGGGAAATGGAATTGGTGTTGTCCTAATGAAAGAAGGAAGGCCCCTAGCTTTTGAAAGTCAAGCACTCAAGGGAAAGGACTTACGCAAACTCATTTATGAGAAGGAAATGATGGCAATACTACATGCATTGAAGAAATGGCATCCTTACCTAATAGGTAGGAACTTCAAGGTAAAAACAGATCATGATAGTCTTAAATACTTCTTTGAACAAAGATTATCTTTAGAAGAACAACAAAAATGGGTAACCAAGATATTGGGTTATGATTTTGAAATCGTCTATAAAAAGGGGAAGAAAAATGTTGTGGCAGATGCACTCTCAAGAAAGGATGAAGATGTTGAGGCCTTTCTCTGTGTTATCTCGATCAGCCAACCCGATTGGATAATAGAAGCAAGGGATGAATGGAAGAATGATGAAAAAGTGTGGACTCTCATTCAAAGGTCGCAGCAGGATTCCAGTGGTGGACTCTCCTAGTTCTCTTGCTAATACCTTCATGTTTGAAAATGTCATTGGGAACAAGTCATTGTATTCGCGCAGTAATTATGTGATTCTTTCTACTATTTGATTATCCCAATGATCTCCAATGCTTGCAATCTTTGGGTTTTCTGCAATTCCAATGTTTACCTTCTTGATCTTTAATGACGTAGCATAATCTTATGAATCTATCTTTGGACCTTCTATTTCCCTTTTTCCTTCAACTTCTGAGATATGGATATTGCCTGGATTATCCTATGTTGGGTCTTCTTCTTCTGCGACGTGATAACAGTGTAGCAATTGTTTCATTGTCTATCTATTTTGCTTCTCATATGTGGGGATTATTTTGAATTTTGGTTCTTCAAATATCCTGTCTCTTACCACCTTCAGCATTGTATCTATTTATGGAATTTCATGCTCAAAAGTAAATGTAACTACAAAATTTTGTTGTATTTCTTCCCAATTTGCAGTTTCTCTACATTATTCTTGTTTTGCGTACCAGTTCTTTGGAATGGCTTCTAATGTGTGAATAAAATGATGTGGCCATTCTTCTGGTGATAATAATCTCCATTGAACCATGAATCTATCTACATGTTCTTTAGGTTGTCAAAATCCCTCATATTTCTCTGACACTCTATTCTCCTGCTCTATGTCGAATCTGATGCGCAGTAACCTCTTGCACTGAAACTAGTTGTTGATATTCTCCTTATGTGTACCCCACCAACAGGTAGGTGTAGCTTTCAAAGAAATATCTAAAGTTGGTAATCTCTGATTCTCCATAACCTCTAGCTCAAAATTCATTAAAAATTCTTCTAAGTCATTCAGACCATAAAAAGTAAGAGGCTCTCTTACCTCTGAACCAATCCATTTCAGCGTGCACATCATTCTGGCACATCTTCTGGTGGATAATTCATGTAGTCATTGTTGCTAGTTTTCCAGTATTGTGTCAAATTCTAAAGAACAAAAACTAATACTCCTCCAACTAAGCATTCCATCTGCAGTTGGTTTGATGTAATCTTCACGGTAGTTCTATATAGTTGATTTACATCTTCTATAAGAATATTTTATGTTGCAGGTTCCACATAACTTCCTCCTTTTGAGGGATATAATGGAGTAATAAATTTGTACTCCCTGGTTCAAATATTATCTTCATTTTCTTCAAATTGATAATAACTTGGCTATCAAAAGCCCAATCCAGACCCAACAATGTTGGATATGGCGAAGTATTATCTACTATGTCAATAACTTCAAAGTCTACCATGGTGTGCACACCATCTAGATCTACTGGAATTATCTTCAATCTTCCAATTGGCACTACTCTATGTTGTTTTGATAACTTCAATTGAATAGGTGAGTACCCCAATTGAGGTTCTCCCATAGCTTCCCATGTCTTCTTTGGCAGAACATTGACTTCAAACCCTAAGTCTAGTATGATATCCCCCATATTGAAATCTCCAATTTTTGCATTCAACCTAAATTCTCTACTTGTTTTTCTCTTCTTTCAGATCTGATTCACTGTATTTTTCCCTTCTTCCCCAAGATTACACTTCTCTAACAGACTCTCCAGTACTTGTAAATAATTTTTATCATTCAACAATTTTACACATGACCCCAAAAAGTTTATTAAGTTACTTACTTGCTCTAAAGGTTGCTCTTTGCTGGTCTACTCAAATAATGGAGGCATGTCATACACTAGTACCTCATCTACCAACTTTGTTCCTGAAGTAGACACAATGTTTTTCATTCAGAATCTCCTTCCTAGCTTCTTTGAATATCTATTTTTATTTGCGTGCATCAAACTTTTGTTCAAGCGATGTATTCTTTCTGACCCATTAGTACTGATCCCGATCCTTTTTTGTTTCATCTTCTCTTGTCTTGGCTCCACCTCTAGTAACTAAGTTTATCTTCTTCCCATCCTCTTCTCTATTTTCTACTGCAATCCATTGCACATTTTGATTGTTCTAGTTCCTCTTGTCATGTATCTTTGTGAATAATGTGGGACAACTTTTTGTTTCGTGGTCTATTCCTCAACAATACATACATGTCGCAAGTGGTTGTGGATAGTCTCTAGATAGTGCCTTGGTTTCTGATAGTTATGAAAAACTATTGGTCCTTGACCTCTTCCAAAGCCTCCTCCTCCACAACCTCCTCCTTTGAAGCCTCCTTTGTTACCTTGATTATCTACACGTGGTGTATTGTACTAAGGTCATTGATTATACTACAGTTGCGCATTATTATACTGAGGTTGTGCATTATTGTACTGTGGTGGTGGTGCACACTACTATGTGGGATTATATTGTTGTTTCCCTTGAAACTGTTGTGCATTATATTGTGGTTGTGCTGCAAACTACAACACGTTATTATACTCTAGTTGTTGCGTAGGTTGTCTTGTTATTTGTTTATTCTACACCCTATATGTATTTGAAATGCTTTCTTTCATCATCTCCAAAGTTATACAGTCCTTGTCTTCATGTCCAACTGACTTGCAAAAATTACAAAATGTAATATTCGGTATTGTTTGATACTTCTGCATCAGGGGGAAATGATAGGGATCATGTCCATGTGTTCTATAAATCTCACACCATGTTCCACCTAAAGATAAAGGGTTTGGCATACCCACTCTTATATACTGTGCAAATTGTGGACATTCATTCTTATGATGGCCTTATGTCCTGCACATTATACACCAAACATCTTCTCTCTTCTCCTTTCCTTTATTCTGGTTCAGTTGGAAGGTTAAGTTCTTGAGATCTTGTGAAGTTTGTTATACTACTACCTCCATGCAGTGTAGATACCTGACTGCTACTTGTTAAACTTACACTTCTACTTTAATTTCTGTTAGACCCATGTCCTATAAAAAATCTTCTACCACTAATCACTTATTGGTTAACCAATTTTTCTTCTCCATATGTCTTAGTCGCACATGGGGTTGTGGGTTCCACACTAATTCAGATATGGAATGGAGAGACTTCTTCTGCATCGGACCCATGATCTCTAGTTTTCCTCTCATATGTGGCGTGCAATACATCCTCAATCTTCCTCGAGGCACAAAGATCCTCTACCTCTCCCTCATCATTGTCCAAGCCCTCTCTCTCAGTTACTGCCCTCTTCTTTCTCTTTATCTTATACTGGTAGGGTCGTCTGTTGTGCATCACACTTGCTTTCCTTACGATCTCCCTGGTTTGTTCATCATCCATCATCATGGGGTTCATTGCTTCCTTCTTCTGGCTACTCTCCATATCCTTCTCCATATCTTAGATCTTCCTTAATGCTTCCCCCGGCTCCCCCGTGCACGTAGAGTGGTCTAGTTGTCTGATTCCAAGATCATCACGCCTTTATCATATAATAAGATCTTGATCGATGTGTAAAGAGACCTAGTGTACCTTCCTTTGGGTCCCTTCAATAAATCCTTCTCTATAACAGTATATGACTTTGTTGTGTTGACTACAAATTCAGTAATAAATCTTGCAGTAATACTATCTAACCAGAAATCCATTGTGCACACGAAATTTTTATTAACCCTTTCCAATCGCATAATATTCTCAATAGTCCACTCTACTAGCCTAATCTGATTAGTCGAATGGGTATCCTTCAACCTCAATAACCATTCCTTTAATAACTTTGGAAAGTAACAAATATATGCTTCATGTAAATCAGTAAACACATAACTCTGTAGGTATTGGTGCGTTGTATATCTGGAACTTTTGTTATCTTTATGCGTGAACTCTAGTTGCTTTGTCTCCAACCATATTTCAATCTCTTGATTTGTAGGATTCCATGGCTTGAGAATCCCTTTTTACCACTACATTTTCTTTGTCAAACCCCTTCCAGGATATTCTTCTGAGTTTCAGCTGGCAACAAAATCATTTGTTGGAAGTATGGGCTGACCTGGATTCTACCTTAGTTCTCCAACAAAACCCTATTCACCATCACCCCTTCTGGTAAACTAAAAGGCTACACCATGCACAGAGTGCACATCATAGTCTCACCCAAGATTTCTTATGGGTGACTACAAGATGCAGCTATCTGCAATCATGGAAGGGGTTGGGGATGTTCTTTTTACTTTTACTTCTACTTTAACATACGTTCTACCATACCATTCATCAGATCTACTATTTTATCCATTCAATAACATTTATTCTGTATAATTAGTATTGCATGTTGTAAATAAACCCTAACAGATACATTCATCTAACCATTCATTCATCATAAGCATACAAAAGCCACACAATACACATAAGGACACCATTTTACCGTGGTTCACCCCCTCGAGCTATGTCCAAAAAGATCTTCTGCTTTATTTCTTATTCTTCATCAAAGTGGCGTTGTGTGCATTACATCACATTTTAGTACTGGTGAGGTTGACCAACGTCGTACCAAGCTCCACAACTTGCGACCTGACCCTTAGTTACAAATCAACACTGACTCCATCCAAGCTCCACATCTCTCAACAACACAAAGACTTAGACTTAGACTCAAAAAGATATTCCAAAATTAGGTTCTTCACAATGAAAAGTGATTGACTCCTTCTTGATACCCCCTATCTACCACATACATCATATTTATATTACAAAATGGGTTAAAAACCCTTTTATTAATTCAAAAACCCTAATTCTAAGTTGACTCCACTTGCCCACTTTCCAACAGTCTTATGCATGGTTGGTCTTCGATCCAACCCTTCCTTACTTTGACTCTGCGCTAGTCTTCCTTCTCTCTCGACAAGCTGCTTCTTCTTCCTTCTTGTGCATTTCTTTCTCCTCATTCTCTAGCGCGTGCTATTTCCTTTGGTCCATTATGCCTCGCTTACTGCGCTTAACTCCCAAATTTGTCTTATGCAACAAAAAGAGTATGTTGAACCTGTTCTTCATCCTCATCTGAAACTGCATCTGAAATTGTTCCACTGAGTTTCTCATGTGTTCATTGTTGATCATTATCACATTAAAAAAGTGGGTTTTTTTTCTGAATAAAAACTAGTTCAAAATGTTGATTCTTTTGTTGTATTTTATCATGCTTGAGTTGTGACCAAGTTTGGAGAAGATCTACTTTGTCTTGTGGAACTTTCAAATAGGCTAGAAGTGATTGAAGAGTTGCTTTGTCAATTGTGATTGTGTTGTTGATAACAATGAATATTGCAATGTTCAGTAACTCTAATAATTCTTAAGCCTTTTTTAAAGACTGAATGAGGCCTCTTTGTGTAGGTAGGTCCAAGTTATAATTGACCTGACAACAAAAAGGGCTTCTTGCAACTCCACCATGTATACAATTCAATCACTCAACTATTTCAATGTAGACTTAGAAATACAATGACTTGATCAATTCTTGCGTGTCGAGTTCAACTGAGAATGCACCCAATAAGTATAATTCAACTCAATGTTGATTTGATTTGAATCTGACAAAAAAACTATTGCAAGTATATTTCTCAAAATTGATATTGATTTTGAAGTTGAATTGATGTAAACTAGAATTATTGTTGATGTAGATTTTTCATGGAATGTTGATGTGGTTGGCAACTTGAAGTTTTGAAAACACTTTGCATGAGTTTGATCACATGTGTTTGATTTGTATTATTTTTTCTTCAATTATAGGGGTTTCCTTGTACTATGTGTGTGTATGGTTGGATGATAAATTAAAATTGTGTTTTAAGTGTCAAAACTAGATACAAAAGAGAATAGCATCAATAATCTAAAAATACATGCACCATCATTAATGTACTCAAGGTGTTCCTAAGAACCCTTATTCAAATTTTGGGTAGATCTAAGACACAACCACCACCATTTATTATAGTAAATACAATTATCTCTTTGCACTTTAGAGCATAACAAGTAAACCTCTTTTTAGTAAGAGTTCATATTTTATATTCCACCTTCTTTACATAACCTTTTGAAAAATTTATCATGCCCAAATCACTTTAACACTACTTTCAACAATCTAACCATGCATATTTATATAAATAAAGGAAATTTGTAGTGTGCATATCTTGTTTGCAAGACCAAGACAAAAGAAAAGCGGCGATGCCTCCTTAGGGTGCGATATCTATGGTGATATACACATGGACTATGGGTTGTTGTTGAGTAGAAGGTTGTGTTTAAGCTCATATCTCATTTTTCTGGACTGCTGGCCTATGAGGTACATATGGCCCCTCTTGACGCATGTGGTCGTTACCATCACCTACTCAAGTCTTGATTAGATCTGTGTGGGTGAATAGTTGTATGGTGGATCGTTAAGGGACATCTCACTCTTCACAAAGTTAATAAAAAAAAATGAAAGAGACCCATTTCACTAATCATTTGAACATCCCATCTGCAATTGGTATCACGGAAAATGATATCTTCTACTGTGAGAAAAATGTGTTTTTCATTTGCAATGACCGTTTTTAATTTTTGGGCGAATTTTATCAACAAGATCAATAAGAATTTTCCTTTCAATGCTGATTTTTTTAAGTCAATATTGAGAGGGATTTGATATATCTATGAAAGGCTTTTCCAACGCTATATTTTCTACTTAATTTGGTTCTATGAAATAGCGATAATCTGCGTTTTAATGTCTGCATACCTCACGATTACACAAAATCCAGTTTTTATAGGATGAATATCTTAAAAACAAGTATGAATCTTGAAAATAAAAAGATATCCTTTGTTGCGTCTTTGAATTTAGTTTCCAATGCAACTCAAATCATTAAAAATGGATAAATATTGAAAGAGAAATATTAATTTTACTAGCAGACTCTCCAAATCAACGAGTTTCCCTTTCAATGACGTTTTCTCCTTTGATTGTGTGCATTTATGACACTAGTTCTCTCTTCTTCATCATAGATATTATTCCTTGGTTCCTTATGGTCTTCAGTGAAACACTTCCTTCAGTGAAACACTACCATGGAATTTGAATTCATCACTTTCTATGGAAACATCAGGCTCTTGAGACTAAAGGAGCTCTAATACCATGTTAAGAAATAGAACATAACACATGGACAATAATATGATGGAAAATGTCTCAAGCAATTTCATATATATTCACACCAAAGTTACAAATATAAGTATAATGAATGATGCTACCTCATAGAGAGTTCTGTTCTAATATTAACACCTTACATAGTGATTAGGCTAGAAAATCTTAACTAAGTCATTGAGTTATCACTTAAGAATAAATTACTAATGAATAGTAAAAATAAATGTGACAAGAAGACTAAACTATTAACAAGATAAACCATAAACTAACATCAAATATCCATTTTATATACGATGGATTATGACATGTTGAAAAAATAATAAAGCTAATCTTTTCCAAATGATTGACCACCATAATTTCTAATAACATTATCAAAACCTCATTATTAAAACCTCCTTTTAGGAAATAACAGCTTAATTGAAAACATCGATTCCTTTCATTTATTCAATTTGAGCATATCAAGTAATTAAAAAACAAGAAAATGGTGGTTAACCCTTGTGTTTATAGGGCTAGTAATAATCAGCCTGCTGTGTTTTATTCAATTTGAGTACATCAAGTAATTAAAAAACAAGAAAATGGTGGTTAACCCTTGTGTTTATAGGGCTAGCAATAATCAGCCTATTGTGCAGCATCCATTGCTGGTGTAGATGATATATAAACCATAACATTCAATGTTGTTATAGGTGGTATATTTACAATAAGATATATCTGGACATATATATTATATATACAAAGGTGATCAGAAGTTGTATATACAAGTTACTCGTTACATATAATTTAACAACATCCAATGCTGCTGCAAATGGTATATAAACCATAGCATTCAATGATGTTACAGGTGGTATATACACAATAAGGTATATCTAGACATATATATCAAGGTGATTGGATGATGTATATACAAGATATTGGTTAGATATAATTTTTAATGGTTATTATGGAGACTACTGGTTACATATAATTCTTAAGGAGTGGGTTAACTCAGGAGCAATCTTCCTTCCGGAGTTATTTTTCTGGCAGTTTTTTGGGCTACCTGCTTTTAAATTTCCGGCCAATCCAGAACTCTTATCGATTTTCTGAGCATCTGGGTTGGTTTAAAATGGGACAAAATCCCAAGAGTATAAATCTGAAATACATGGTACATTGATCCATACAAAACTTAGACTACCCTTGAAAAATTGACCGGATTCACATACATTTTTTTCCAAAAAAATAAACTTAACTCCTATTGCACCCGAATTAGCTTATTCCTAATTCTTAATGGTTATTTTGGAGAGACATAAGAGACACACGTGATGTGACCCTCTTTCCTGACCCTAGAGATGTCAGAAGATGTTGAATTGCAGAACATGCTGCGTAGGCCATGGAGATCACATGGGACTGCCGTAAATAAAGAGCTCAACGCTCAGACCGGTTTGTTACTGTGCCACTGTTCAATACACCACTAAATAAAGAGTACAACGATCAGAATGGTTTGGGACCCTGGCAGTGTTTAGTACAGCACTGTGTTGCACACTTCAGTGTTTACGCCACTTAAAGAGGACAATCCGTAGGTTATTGGTGCAATCTACTAAACATGTACCAGGATACGGGACTGATTGATCGATGGCTTTACCTCGGCCGTTGGATTCAATCGTAGGGCCATCGTACATCTTCGCAATTTTGGTTGGATTCCAGGGTAGCCTCGGCATACCCGTTTTCCCATTTCGGGTCGAATCACAGAACGAACAGTCTCTTCTGTAAATGCCCTCAGTGAATCTGCCTGGACGTTGTTCATTTTCCTTATTTATCCCATTCTAATTGCAACCCTTTTCCGTGTTGCCTCTACCGCGCTGTGTGCTGCCCACGGATTTGCTCTCTCTCGATAGCAGCTCTGGTTTATGATCTTCAAGCGTGGGAAAGACCATTACAAAAGCACTGCGAGCTTATTGGAATGGTGGATGAAGAAACTTAGAAATAGTGAATGTAAGCTGGACCCTGAATCTGCTAGCCCAACGTGCAATCACATATTAATTTAGGTAAGAAAATTTCAAGCAAATGAAAGGAATCAGTGGCCATTCTTGACCCCAATTGTAGAAGTTCGGTTACAATCAGGTTACGGTCAAGCTAGACGACGGGAAAACAACTCGACAGTAAGGTAACGATAAGAACAAAATCTCAACTCCAGGCACATTATTTTGTCTTCTGTATTGTACAGAAAAAGTGTTTAAGGTGGAATTTTTTCTCTCGCCGTAATTATATGAATCTATCAACTGTAAAAAGAATATGTCTTATACTAAGTGGATTTTTCTCTCGCCGTTTTATTCAAAGCATTTGTCTGAAGCGTGGAGATCATTGTTCAAATGTTAGTGGATTTTAACGGCGATTTCAAAGCAGAGCAAACATAGTGTAATCTAAACGTTTTGTGTTTTGGATCATAGTGTAATCTAAACGTTTTGTGTTTTGGATCTTTTGCAGTGTTTTTTTTATTGCGAAGAATGATTGGTTTTGGATTTTTTACTGTGTTTCTTTTGTTTGATTGTGAAGAATGATTGGATCTGCGGATTAGATTTAAGTGGTTAAGTTTGTATAATCTAAATATCTTCTGAATTTTTAAGTAATATAAATACAATTTAAACAACAACAAAAATAGGGATTTTATCTAAATTTACCTTGTCCTTTATTTAAAAAATGACACATCTTATGAACACGAGAACAACCCTAGATCCACAAAGTAATATCATTTGCAAGTATGGAAAATAACCCTACCTACAAGAACATTGAACATTGGTACAAAGTGCGTAGCCTTGGCTCCCATATTTTGATTAATGTACAATAGATAGTTGGACATTGGATATAACTTTAGGTACTAATAACCTTAGATTTGATGCATTTGCAAAAAATAATTGTTTTAACAAAGGGTCTAAAGAGAAAGATGAAGAAAAGATGGAGAACAAGTAAGAGCTTCAAGATGGTTGTATGAAAAGAGTTAATAACCTTAGATTTGATGAGTTTGCAAAAAAAAGTTCCAACAAAGAATTGGAAGAAAAAAATCAAGAAAAGATGGAGTCCAAGTAAGACCTTCAAGATGGTTGTATGAAAATAATTAATAACATGTTATAATATATTTACAACTAAGGTTAGTACATTGAAAGTATGTTTGAAAACATGGTATGTATATACGGTATATTCATATATTTCGAACACTTTAAGGCACATAATTAAAGATCTAGATGTAGTTAAAACCCTAAGAGAGGGAAATAGTTCATGATACTTAGGTAATAGATTATTGCAAGAAATATTTTACATGAATATCTCGTAGTTTATCATCAAATAATGATAATCCATGCTATTTAAATAGAGATTATGGCTTGATAATATGGAAGAAATGTTTGAACTATCGGATCACTTGTGTAAGACATGATTGTGCCCTTGCATTAGTAAAGTACAAAATCATACTAAAGAAAAATATTAAAATCACACTTTGACCTAAAACCATAGTAGACCAAGTTGAACTTAAACTGGCTACTATAAATATCCTAATGTCCCCTTTGTGAAAAACTTTGTATAAGATTGAGGGATTAACAAAAGTGACAAAATGAGAAGGAATGAGGGATAAGATCATATCCCCACTTACTAACAACTTCCTAAATTCCTAACATAGACTGAAGCTTTAAGAATTGGCTTATGTGAGGCACTTTGTGAAAATGTTAGTGACTTGATCATTTGTATGAAAATAGAGCATTTCAAGGGCTCATTCTTGAAAATCAAGTGCATGTGTTGCTCAATGTGTTTGAAGCATTGATGTTGAAATGGATTTTTAGAATGTTGAATGGGACTCTGACTATCAAGCCATAGAAAGGTCAAGTGTTGTTGCTAGAACCCAAACTCTAAAAGGATATATCTAGTCTAAAGAACTTCTTGACTTGCTTGAACTACTACTTGATACTCTTTTCCACTGAATAAAGAGAAGGACATTTTGTTTCTCGTAATCCCAAGTGATAGGTTCAGAACCAATGATGAAAGGATAATCATTAATATCTTTTTTATCATCATGGTCACGACTTAGTTTGAATTTGTAAAACGAACTAACTTAGGATATCCCCAAAAACTATACAATATACTAAATTGTTGTGCCCAAAATATATTGAAGCATTTGCTTTCCTACTTTCCAATGGGTTTCATGTGGTCCTTGCATGTATCAGGCCATGAGACCAACACCAAAGGAAATGTTAGGGTGAGTATGATATAAATGCAAGAGATTGACAATTAATTGTTGGAAAAGTGACATCCACTTTGGATGAGTTACACTAGGCAAAAAGTTTAACCCCATATTAGAAAGGAGATGAGGTTGGTTTACAATAATCCATGTCAAAGCAAAAGTTACAATCACACATATAATTGAGTCAAGAAAGAGAAATTTACCTTCCTTGGTTTTCAAAACTTGGATACCAAGAAGATATTGCAAGTGCCCTAATTTTATCATGCCAAATTTCTTCTTAAGGTTGGATTTCAAATGGTTTAGAAGTTTGGTGTCACTACTAGTGCATATAAGGTCATCATCTGATCCGGATTATTTTCGGAACGAAATGAGAGAGAAGATATAACACAAAAATATACGGAGATATAGCAAGAGAGTCAACAATATAACATAGATATATCAGATATATAGAGTAAAATCATGAAGGTGGGTTACACTTTTGTGAGAATCGGGTCTCCAAAATTCCTAGTGACCCTTTTTCGGCCAAACTCCTGGTTCTTTCGGCCAAAAGATATTTTTTTGGCCGAAACATTTTTCGGTCGAACAATTAGATGTCAAATCGAACAATACCCTGATGACGCCCTTGACAGTCGTGTAGAATATTTGTTAGACAATTTTTTTCATCTGATGTACACTTTTCGGACGAAAGATAATATGGCTGAAAACTTGGTTTGGCCGAAATATTCTTTCGGCTGAACATTTTTTTATATATCCCCTGCCTCCCGTCCATTTGACGGCTTTACAAATTGTTTAGTCCTCAAGCTGTTGTTGGTGCAAGTGGTCATTTTTATTGTTCTTGGTGCAGGTGGTCGTTGTTGGTGGTGGTGGTGACCTCTGTTGTTGGTGTTGGTGGTGGTTGTTGTTGGTGCTAGTGGCAGATGTTGCTGGTGCTGTGGCATTGGTTGGCGAGGGCTCCAGATACAGGTAAGTCTATTTGCTCTATTTTTTATGTAATTTTTTTTGTTTAAATTATAGTTATTAATACGATCAGCCAATCGACTTCGGTTGGTCCATGTACATGGATAGGGTTGAATTCGGCCCGTCCATGTACATGAACAGTCTCGATCAATATTTTTTAAGGAAATATAGTAATCATTTAAATGTAAATTCATATTCATCAATATGTTTTAATGTTTATGAAAAACATTGGTTTCAATTTTTATGAAAAACATATGATTTAATGTTTGCTGGTGCAGGTGGTCATTGGTGTTGTTGTTGGTGGCCTCTATTGTTGGTGATGGTGGTGATTATCGCTAGTGACGAATTCAGGCCTCTCCATGTACATGGACAGGCCCGAATTCGGGCATGTCCATAAAAACATTAGTTTCAATGTTTAGGAAAAAAACTTTATTAATTTGATTTTTTTTCAAGATAAAATTATTCTCAAATCTTTTTAATTTTATGAATTGATTTTTTAATTAGTTTAAATTACTGTGATTGTGATATTATTCCCTAGTGTATGTCAATTTATTTTCTGTATTTATTGGAGTTGTGAATTCATTTTAAAAAATTGAAGTCTAAAAAATAATCAATAGTTCATTTTGGAAGCTCCAACAATACTTACATCACCTACTCACCCACATTGTTCACACTTACAAATTATTTTCACATTTTAGCAACTTGGCTCCAATCTTAGGACATATTTTTATAAAACTAACAATGAGTGTTAAAATTTCAATTCATGAAAAGAAGATCTGAACTCAATGATTTAACCTACAACTGAAACTTAAAATATTATTAAATACCAATAAGACCTTTATATTTTCTAAAAATAAAACCATAGAAGTATAGATTTGGAGTAGAGACACATCATATCTGAATTTAATATCAATCAAAGTCACGCACTGTAGAACTAAAAAATACTAATTCTTAAAATAAAAACCAACAAACTTGAAATATGTAACAACAATCGCATACCTTCTCATAAACCTCAAAAGAATGTTTACAATAATACAAAACAAGAGAGAAATAGTCTTAGAAGGTAGGTTCTATAAATGGGTGTGTTTTCTCAAGTCAACTCGTCCAATAACTAGCCACGTCCTCATCTCAAGACACCAAGTGGTAGAAGAATACAAGCAACAAATAAAGAAGATAACAAAAGACAATCTTAACTCTCCTAAACTAACACATTGACTATATTAGGAAGGTTTCCCCACATGAGTGTCTCACTGAAGTTTCATTGACATGCATCAAGTGAGTGGGGGTAAATTTGACTTTTCCTCTTTAGATAAGGAAAACTTGTGCAAGAGTGAGGCACACTAGTGGAGTGCATGTTTTCCCTAATTAATGCCTCCAATTCATTATTAAATGCCATTAATTCACTAATAACTAATCGCTAGTCAAACAATGAATTTCATTCTAAAAATAGATTTTCTAAACATAGATAGTCTAAAAATAGAGAGTCCCAAAAAATATGAAAATGAAAGATTCCATCAACGGTCTAAAAATAGATGCTCCTAAAACTTTGGAAACCCTAATGTTTAGTAGATGATAGAAACCATAAGGGGAACACGCTTAGAGAAATGAAAACTAACACTCCCTCTCTATCAAGAACATGCTTTCCACCAAACCAAGATTGTCTCTTAGTGTCTTGAACTTGCTCTTTGCTTGGGGTTTTGTCAAATTATCAACCACGTGTGAGTCTATAGGAATGTAATCCAGAATGAATTCTCTCCTCCATAATCTCTCTCTTAAAAAATGATATCGGATCTCAATGTGATTTAATTGATCATGGAAGACTGGATTCTTAGAGATATTAATGCAACTCTAATTATCACAATGAATGGTAGTGGGTTGCGGTGTCCCAACAATCAACTTTGCTACCAACTTTTGAAGCCAAATTGCTTCACAACTAGATGGAGCTAATAGGTTGAAGAACTTAGCAGGTGGTTCGAGTACTGATCACCCAAAAGGGACACCTTAGTTCTTAACAACTATCAGTACTGCAAAAACCCTTCCCCTAACAAGGAGTAGTATCTAACCAATAAGAGACCCCATCCTCCTCCCATCCTTTAGTTTTTCGCAACTAGGTGATCCATCATTCTAGAACATATATAGGAACTAAAAAGTATAGGGTATTTATTCAAATTCGACTACTTATTACTTACCTAAAGGGGATTTCCTCTTCTCAGATAGATGTGGGATAGAGCCAAGTGCAAGTAGACCCCCTCTTGGCACAAAAAACCTTGATTCCCCGGACAGGGAAGGAAATTATTTTGGTTCGATATGTCCATTTACTAGCTAGGTTCTATTATATGCTTGGTGGTTCCAGAGACCAGGACTCTACCAAGTCTTAGTTTACTACCCCACATTGCAAACCTCACCCCACCGATGATCAACCTAGAGTAAGTGGATTTCTCCCTTCTTGAATTGTCACAAAGTCAATTTCCCCTGCCATCTTTGGACTGGACTAGTGATCCCCGAACTGAGTATTCACTATAAAAATTATAGTTATAAAATTATGAGCATTCATTTCATAAGAATCATGTTATCTAAATAGAGATGCCTCAACCCTGTCCATGTACATGGACAAGTTTTAATTCGGGCCTATCTATGTACATGAACATACCAATTACATTTTTAAAGAAAATAATTTAATTAACTTTTCTTTGATTAATAACACAATATTTATTTGATTAATTACACATGATAGGTTGATCAAGTTTTACTTTACTAGTTGTAAGTCCACAAGGACTAATCATAATGGAGGCCATGGATTAAGCAAATACCTAGACCAATAGTGGAATGGGAAATAGGGTTTGTTCCCATTGAACCTAGGTCAAAAAGTAGCCTGAAATTAGCTTTGTTAGGAGAGAAATTACAAGTGAAATTGTAGGTCATTTTCTTGTCATGAATTGTTGGGAAGTACCAAACCAAGAAAACAACTTCAATTAGTGGAGGAAAATGAAAAATTAACCAATCTCCTCATGGTTATACATACTTGGTAGAGAAACCTAACAATGGTGCATGCCACCTCCCTTTCACCAAACCTTCTTTTGAATTGGGAAAATATACTATGATTCAGATGAGTATTGTTGGTGTGTTTTGTCACAAGGATGTGCCAAAAAACCCTACTTTGATTGGTTGTATTATTAAAGGTATATGGATTTAAAATAGAGATGAAATAAGGATTCATGCATGCAACACCATAACTCTTATGAAAACAAGAGAAGCAAGTAAGATATTTTGAATTCGCCACTAGCATCTAATATTTAGATCATAATAAATAATATAAGAATAACCAAAATTTTATTAATCCAATGGAAAATATATGACTTACAGCACATGAAAATAATAGTTTGGTTGAGGAACAATCATAGTAGGTCGTAATGGTGTTGATAATGTTTCAATAGACAATTTCTATTCATTATAAAAATTATGAGCATTCATTTCATAAGAATCATGTTAGCTAAATAGAGATGCCTCAATAAAAATTATCATGACTTCACCAAAAGTTGTACCATGGTTCCACTACCTCCACACCTCCAAATGGTCATATGTCCATTTGATTGAATCCACCATTGTCATGTGACTATTTCTCTAGATCTCCCATTCACTCTCTCAAACATTAAGAGTGAAAGGGTGACAAACAAATATTGATAAGAAAATGATCAATTGAATGAAAGGGACATATGACCTTTTGGAGGTGTGGATGTAGTGAAATCACAGTACAAGTTTTGGGAGGGTAGGAAAGATATTTCCCATTTTGCACTGGACCACCTAGTGATCTCATCTTGAAGACACGTGTCTCACTTATATGAGGGTGGGGGGAGATATTGAGTAAAATATACCCTCTTATGTTTTACTCATTATTCCCTTACCCCCACCCCCATCCCCACTCTCACCTTCATACTCTTATGTTTTAATCATTATTCCCCTACCCCCACCCTGATGTAGGAGCATCCTTTCCACCTCAGCATGCTCCAGCTTTCCATCACATCAAAGATCATTCAAGAAGGGGAGAGGAACCAACCCTCTCATTTTTCCCTTGAATTTAAAATTTCAATGTAATTAAAAGCAATTAAATGTTCTAAGGATGGAAGATCCGAGTTGATGCCTTTGTACAAGAAGTAGTTGAGGTCGCCTTTAATGGATGACAGTGGGTTGATCTAGATATAATTCAGACTAGATGTTCATTCAATGTAATCTACCTCAATAGATAGGCATTGTAATGTTGATTAGACACCACTAGAGTAGTTGGAGGGAAAGACTCAATGAGTCCCCTCTTGTATAAATATTTGTAACATATGCCCAGTAGAGGCTGCTGAAAGTTGATTGTAAATCATTTTAAGACAAGGAGAGAAGAGTTGAGACTCTGTTGTAGTCCGAGATTTTGTACACATTGTAAATATACATTCATATTAATACAAAGAGCAGTTTTTCCCGCCTATGATTTTTATGTGTGTTTATGTGTTTTACGAATGATTATCTGTGTTTGTTTATGAATGTATTTTGTAGATGCATGAGATAGTATTCATCTACAGAAGGAAGATAAACTTCTCTATCTTTGTGAGTTTGTTGGAATCGTTTTGGGTTCTTTAGGCTAGTGCAAGGAGTGCACGACAGAGTATTGGAAACTCTGTAGCCAACACAACGAGTGTGTATCTTAATTATGTTTTGAATTCAAGAGAGAATGTATCAGGGGGGAACACCGGAACATCTACAGACTCAAAGAGAAGCCTCAAGGTTATTGAAGGCCTTGGAGGAAAGACTATGCGGAGAAATCACAACCGGATTAGTTGAATACTCTGAAAGACTCTGCCAGGTGGGCATTGAGTGAGTGCAAGGAGTGCACAAGAGAACTATGTTTCAAGTTCAGAGAAGATAAGAGTCATAGAAAGACACCACAGAGTTACTGAAAACTCTATAAGCTCAACAAGGAGTTCTTTGTGCAAGTGCAAGGAGTGCACAGAACCAACATACTTTGAAGTGTTGGGGGAAATTAAGGAAACCTAGAGTTACTGAACACTCCGAGGGAGAGGCTCTGCAAGGATTGCATTGAGTAGGAACAAGGAATGTGCAGGAATATTTAGTGAAAAATATTCTAGGTATGAAGCCATCTGAAGTCTAGTCGAGTGCAAGGAGTGCACAGGCGTGAACTTACTCCAAGTTCACAAGATCATAAGAGCGCAGAGAGTGCCAGGAGGGCACTAGAAATTCCTTGAAGGAAAGACGAGGGCCGATATTCTTAGGAGACTGAGAAAGTTGAAATCTCAGGAGGACAAGCGTTAAGTTCCAGGAGGGTGCCATAATTCCCTTGGAGGAAGAA
This sequence comes from Picea engelmannii, assembly GCA_009831015.1. NCBI lineage: Eukaryota > Viridiplantae > Streptophyta > Pinopsida > Pinales > Pinaceae > Picea > Picea engelmannii. The sequence goes on from ML797060.1 coordinate 134,524, forward strand.
GAGGGTCGAGTCCCTTAGACATATGAGAAACTGCAAAGCTTGGGAAAAGTAGTGCAAGTTTTCACAGTGAAAGCGCAAGTTTGCACTAGAGCCAAGGTCAAGTTACATTGGAAAAATCTCAGAAGCGATAGCGCAAGGTGTGCGTCGAATATAGACTTGCTTCAAGTACCAAAACTCAGGAGAAGAAGCACATACGAGACCCAAGTAGTCGAGTTCGCAGGAGAGGGATCCAAGGCCGCAACCTTTGGATACTTGCAACTTTTCCCAATTCGGGAGAAAGTAGAAGCTCAGGAGGGAGGAGCTATAGAAACTGTCAAATCACCTCTAGGGGAGAATATCTAGACCGTCGAATTCTACATCCATACACCCAAAGGAGCATGCATAGGGGAAAGAAAGATCCCAACCACTGGATCTAAGCATGAAGGATCGACACCCATCGGATCCAGGTAAGGTGTATGGAACTGAAACCCTTTGTAAGTGCATAGGAGCAAGGACTCACAGAAGTCCTGAAGTGGATCGGGACCATCCATCCTCTAGAAGGACAAGTAGCGACAGATCTGAGACTCCAGAATGGAAGTACTCCAAGATTTCTTAGACAAGCAGAGTGTGAAATAACCGAAGCTCCGAATCCCAGAGCTCATCCTAGTCGTCAGTGTTGGGTTTGGTACATGTCAGCAGATCTGAAACTATGGAGAAAAGTCACTCCAGAATTTTTCAGTTGAGGAGTGTGTGAAACTCTTGAACCTCCGAAGAGCATAGTAGATCCTGACTTTTGATCATCAGGAGGCACATGGAAACATATTGTTAACTCCGGAGGAGAGCCACTCCAAAGGATTTGAATTTTGGTTCTTCGAAAACTCTCGAAGCCTGAAGTAGCATAGTATATCGCGGTCGTCCATCAGTCAGAGACACATGGCAGGAGATCCTGCATTCTGGAGGAGCGAGTGCAGAGTTGGGTGAAGAACTCCTGAAGTCGTCGGGAGCTGGAGCAGATCTAGGCTATTGATCTTGCAGGGACAGGTGTCACCAAATCTTGCACTCCGGAGTAGGAGCACTTCAGAGAAATTGGAAGTGTGGAAGAGCGAGAACTCCCAAAGGCTGGAATGTCAGAATTCATTTGAGTTATCGGATCAAGGGGGACAGATGTCGGAGGATCCATCACTTTTGAGATCATAGAATTTGGAGGAAAGTAGAATTGGGTGGCCTGGAAAATCCCGAAGCCCGGAGCACTGAATTCCATCCAAGCCATCCATCGAAAGTGGAAAGGTGTCAGCAGATCATGTACTCCAGAGGTTTGTCACTATGGAGGATTCACGTGGTGGTTGTTCAGAATTAGACAAAGCATCAGATCTTGAAGTTACTATAGGTCATTAATCCCAAAGGAAAGCGTGGACCATTGATCTGCAAGGGGATGCGTGGAGGACTGAGGTTCACTCCGTTTGAAAGTCATTCCGAAAGAATTGGCTGTAGCATGAGGTGAAAACACCCGGAGCCTGGAGTTCTAAAGCTCCCTTTGAGTAGGCGCCTGGTCATAGCCCACGTTCACATGCAGCTCTCACCGAATAAAAGGGGCTAAGGCCTGAGATTGGAGATTTAAGGCACGAAAATCTAGAGAAACCGCCCGAAGGGTTCAAGTTAGCGCAAACCTGCACCAAGAGGAGGAAAAAGGGCCCGAAATCATTGGGTATTAGCAGAGGTTTCCCATAGTTTGGTCGAGGTCTCTTAGGAGACTCTGCGGGTGTTCATAGGTCCTCGTTCGCTATTTTGAGCACGGGGAAGAAATTAGAGGCCTGTGTATTATGGTTTTTTGGTTCCAACAGGGGGCAAAGAGTTAATCTAACTCAGTGTTTTGAACGATCCTAGACCGGGAGGTCACAAAACCCCTAGGTGAGAATGGGGGTTGCATGACATCCCCATTCTCATCTTCATACCATCATAAATGAGGATGCGAGTGAGGGGAGATGAACATATTATGTTTTACTATGAGGGTGCAAGTGGTGGGAGAGAACAAATAAAACATATTAGTTTTTACTCATTATTTCCCTCCATCCCTAGTCTCATACTATATTTTACTGATTATTCCCCCCACCCCCATCCCTAGTCTCATACTATATTTTAGTGATTATTCCCCCCACCCCCACCCTCATATGAGGATATGAGAGTGGAGGTGGGGTGAATATTGAGTAACATTCATTGTATGGGAGATACAAATATCAATGAGTTGTCTCTAGAAAGGAAAAAAATAGTTTTTAATCATTCCTTTGCATGAAAATGAATTTGCACACAATCTTGAACCACCTACATAACATAAACCAATCTTGAACCACCTACATAATAGAAACCATCCCAAATTGAAATACACTCCTATAGAAGAGAAACCATCTATTGCTTGAAATGATATTAGAGAATGATAGAGAAATTATTATTGTAATACAAAATCATGAAAGGACAAGTTGTAACCATGAGAATGTAAGTGCATCCTTTCATGATTCTATGTGTTCATTGTTATGACCCTAATTTGCACCAGACATGCTTACCTGGCATCAGGCCATCTCATATTCCTTCTTTGCCAAAACACTACTGAGCAACTCTTCTTAAAAACCCCTTTTATAAAGGCTCACGCGCCCTGCTTCATTATTGCACGCGTGTACACGCTAGCTGACCCAAGACAGCCCGTGTGTACCTACAAAAGCATGGAAATGGAAAGTTGTTGACGGAACACACAGATTTGGGTAAGTTAACTAAACCTTTCTTCCATGCATGGCCGGTCACTCAACCAAATATCTAGCTTCTTCTAGCCTATAAAAGAAGGGTTAGGGGTCCCATTTGAAAGGAGGAGAATCATAGTAAAGAAACTATACCCGATTGAGCATTCCCTTTGTCCCAACCTTTAGCCATCCTTGTGCAAAGAGAAGTATAGAGAAAATAAGTTGGAGGAGAGTGGAAGAAGAGCCCAGGACCAAGATCGAGGAGTAGTAGCCAACTTTATCATTGTAAGGTATCATTGTGAAGTTAATAAAAGAATTTCTTTTCCCGTCTCACCATATGAGATTGTCATTATTGGAATATTGATTGTATGATTGATTAAATCTCTAACCCGTTAGTTCATAGATCAAATGCATGTGGAGTTATTTGTTTCTCTTTAGTGAATGCAGGTCAGCCTTGGGAGGAGAGTTGCAGTCAGAGAAAGACCAAGCGCGAAAAGGGATCGACATCAAACACGAAGAATAAGGTACATCAACTTAATCTCTTGAGCCTTGTATTTACATATGAGTAATGGGGGTCTAGGCATGGGATGATTGTAAAAAGTAAGAATATTTAGGTCATTTCTGCATGCATGATAAAACCCTTAGTGCTAGTCTGTAGGAGGGATTTCCCACCCACAACAGAATTGGTGACCATACTGGGGATCTCTAGGGTTTCTGGGAATATTTTGTTTTTTGGATATTTTTTAAAAATTGGTTTCATTACTTGTTTTTAAAGTTTCTGCAAAAGTCTGAGCTAACAAAGATTTTGGTCTTCCATACCAGTTATCTTTGTTTCTTTCCTTGACTGCATCTTTTTTTGAGACCCACAGAGGTACACGTGGCCTGTATAAGGTCTGCACGCATGTACCCACGCCCTACCTTCACACAGCCCGCGTGTACACGCTAGCTGAGGAGGTGTCAGTTGTGTGTATGATTTCAGAAAATTTATTTTAGGGAGGCAGTCATCCTCTCCCTTGTCAGAAGTAATCCTTCTCAGGGGTTTTCTGGAACTCATTCTAGTCTCTGTTTTTTGCAGTTTCGTAGCTTAGGTTTCACCTCAAATTGGTTTTGTTCTATGAAATTTTCTTTCAATTGTTTTCTTTTTCTGTTAAAGTAAGTTTATGAGCCTTCAAGAGATCCTGGTTCTCAATACTAGTAGTCTTTGCCAGTGCTTGATTGCTTGTCGTTTCATTTTTTGAAGATTTGCAGAGGTACACACGGCCTGTATAAGGCCAACACACGTGTACACGTGCCCTGACTTTACACAGCTCGCATGCACACGCTTGCTGTTGAACTGTCAGCAGCGTGCCTGTAGAGAAAATTTTTGTTTAGGGTAAGGCAGACATCCTTTCCTTTGTCAAGAGTTATACCTCTCAGGCTTTTGGGTCTCTGTCATAGCAATCAGTAACTTGTGTTTGATCACAACAATAACTTGCTTTTTCATTAAAAGATTTCTTCTGTTTCTTAGTTTTTCTAACTTATTTTTATCTTGAAATTTTAAGAAAAATTAGTTTGTTATATCTCTTTCTTTCCTGGCATTTTCTTTGCATTGTTATTTGAAAAAAAAAAGAAATTAACATAGTGTTGTGTTTTCTTCTCATCTTAAAAGCATTTCAAATATATATATATATATATATAATCATTCATTGACAATGTTCATGTAAGTTTCATCATTTTTTTGCAAGAGTCTTAACACCATTAGTTGCATTACCATACCCATTTGAGTAAATCAAGCCAGTAAAAAGAATGCTTATTAAAATCAACTAGACTTTATGTTTTATAGGGTTCATCAACTAGTCTAGGCTAGAGCCTTGATTTAGGTTGAAGAGGAAATTCTTCAAGGCTACAAAACATACATAAGAGTCTGTGATAGGGAGTGTCAAAGTCCAGTATCATGAAAGTTATCTGGGACCCCCCTCTAACACAAGGGCTAAACACGAGGTGGCATGTGGAAAGGTAGCGGAGATAACCCCTCCAAAGCTAGACCAATCATAGTGGAGAACACATATATAGGGCTTGTCTTGGGATTCCATCGATTTCATTTGCCATAGAGTTTCGTGGGTCTTGAATCCATTCGAGGTCCTCAGTTGTCTTCCGGACCACTTGACTTTGATACCCTTGATAGGTTTCGGGCTCGATACCCTGTTCATTGTGGTCTACTCGACTTTCAACTGTACCCGCCTGGTGACTGTTCGCGCGCTGGCAACCTAGTTGCCTATATTTTTTAGAGACATACACAGGTGACTGCGGGGGTATACCGCGGTACCTAGGACAAACATCAGGCCACGCTTTGAAGAGTATACCTGGAGGGTGCTTCCATGTTCGAGTTACACTTGCACCGATAAGTTTCTCTAGTGTTGGTTGTTGTAACTGTTCTCCCAACTAGTTAGTCATTTGCTTGATATGCCTTTAGGAACTTTTAGTGTGTGCTCTGTGCTCCCTAGTTTTCCATAGTGAGTTAGTCAGTCGTGGATTTGGGTCTTTGACCTAGGGTGGTAGACCGCCCACTCTGCTGGTCGTGAGGACTTTTTGGTCTTCTTCTTAGAAACGTGGAGCCGCCTCTTTATAGGTGTTGTTTTGATACCCCTATTTTGCCAGAGTCATTGTGTGAGACTTTTACGGACTTGAATGATCCCACAAGGGGAGAACCTGTGCATAGGATATTCATGGCTAGTTTTCCCGACCATACCAACCAAGGAACCCATTCGCAAGGGGATTCTTGTGATTTTCCCTTCTTCGGAAACGTTGGTGTCCCTTTGATGGCCACTTTGTACATTCCTGGGTTGAATGTGGGATTACCGGTTTGGTTGGGTACCATTCCAAATGTCCCAAATTCTCTTGACGCTTCTCAGTTAAGCACCTTAAGTCATGAGAACCCTGTTGATGTTTCCTCGTCAACAAAGTCTTCTCCTCCTCCTTCTTCCACCTCTGGTGAAAGTACAGTTACTAGTAACTGGAAGTCTAAATGAAATAGAAAGAGGAAGAATAGGAAGAAGAAATCACCAACCTCTGCGAGTCATGTTGGAGATAGGTCAACAACCTTTGCAAGTCATGTTGAAGACCAACACCCAGCCTCTGCAAGTCATGCTGGGGGAACACACCCACCCTTTGCAAGTCATGCTGAGGGAAAGAGTCCAGTCACTGCTAGTCATACTGATAATAGGTTTGTAGCCTCTGCAAGTCAAGTTATCGACCCATCACCAGCCTCTGCAAATCATGTTGGAGATGTGCAACCAACCACTGCTAGTCATGCTGGGGGCATTAATTCTATTGAGAAACCTAGATAGATAGGATGTAATCCTAAGTTCCCTTGTAATATTTCCAAGGGAGATCACCTTACTCATTTGTGCCATGGCATTCTAGAGGTACAAAGATTGTGGTCCCTGTCTACAAGCTCTTCTGATTCTGAGTCTTTTGAGGTTTCCTCGCATCCTATTCAACCATTGGTTACGAAATTGGTCATGCCGATGCAGTCATCGGCTGATCCCACTCCTCTTTTGGGGGGTGAGGTACCTTTAGACCATGTAGTCTCACAGCCTATTCAACCATTGGTTGCGAAAGTGGTCATGTTGATGCAGTCATCGACTGATCCCATTCCTCTTCTGGGGGGTGAGGTACCTTTAGACCATGTAGTCTCACAGCCTATTCAGCCATTGGTTGTGAAAGTGGTCATGCCGATGCAGTCATCGACTGATCCCACTCCTCTTATGGGGGGTGAGGTACCTTTAGACCATGTAGTTTCCTAGCCTATTCAGTTATTGGTTCTGAAAGTGGTCATGCCAATGAAGTCATCGGCTGATCCCACTCCTCTTCTGGGGGCTGAGGTACCTTTAGACCTTATAGTCCTACATCCTATTCATCCATTGGTTGCAAAAGTGGTCATGTCGTTGCAGTCATCGGATGATCCCACTCTTCTTTTGGGGAGTGACGTGTCTACCGACTATGTTTTTAGCACTTCCATTTTAGTACTTTCAGAACAAGGGGTCATTCCACTCGTTTCGAAAACACCCCTTCCAAGCCCTAGGATGGTTTCCTTTGATTGGAATGACCTTGTTGAGCCTCATCTTCCCTCTGCCACACATTTTCAAATAAGGGTTGAAGTTAATTCAACAAACATTTATCGATGTATTGTGGATGAGGGAGCCTCTGCAAGTATTTTATCCTCCTCGATTTGGAAAGTCTTGGGATCTTCCGAGCTTATGTCTTCTTTGCATGAGTTGTTGGCTTTTGACAGACGTCCTAGTGAATATTTGGGGGTTCTTCCTCAGTTACCTATATCTTTAGGTGGGAATACTGTCCTTGTTGATGTTATAGTGGTGCAAGGCCCGTTAGATTTCAATATGCTTCTCGAGCGTGATTATGTATATGCTATGAATGTTGCGGTGTCCACGCTCTTCCGGGTGATGCATATCCCTCACAATGGAAGCATTGTCACTATTGACCAGCTGGCATATGATAATCACCATCCTAATTCGGCATTATTTCAGACTACCCCTTTATATGTTCTTAGCGTTCATGTAGACTCTACCCCGCCACGGGTTGATTATGTGGCATCTTATCCTCGATGTTCAATTGCTTCTGAGCAGGAACTTGTGAAATCATGTTGGCCTTCCCGAGACTTAGTCTCAGCAATTGATCCATTGGTTTATCCAATGGGGGCATGGGAGCCCTTGTTTCCCCCTCTTAGTCCAAGTGGGCTTGAGTATCCTTTTGAGTCTGATCTCGTTGTTTGTAGATCCTCAAGTCCTCGTGCTTGTGATTATTCGTTGATAAACTCTGCTAGCCCTAGCCAGAACCTCCATCGTCATATGGAGTATGGTCAGTTTACTTCACCTTTGGGACTGTGGACCCTCATTTGTGTGATTTATCGAATTTTGAATTGCTTTCAGATGAGGCTATCCTTGAAGCCATGACTACGGTTTCTATACCGAGGGAGGACTTACACCGTGGTTTGTGTTTTCTTCCCTTTTGGGAGACTTTCCAAGTTGACTATCGAAGAGACTCTTGGTCTGAGCCTAGCAGTGGGCTCTACTTGAACCAGTTGCATACATGAGTCGTAGCCCCCACGGGTCTTCTTTTAAGCCCTTTTCAGACCCTCTAAACATGAAAACATTGCCGAGCGATCTTGTGGCCTTTCACGCTCGTTAAACTAAAATCTGAAGTCACATCTATCCAGCGGTAGTTTACCCCTTTTTCAATCTGGACGGTCAACTGTACGAACAACGTTATACTCTAGAGGCCTCGAATCCCTAGAAGAGTACCCTCAGGTATAATTTTACCCCTTTTTCAGGCCTGAGGGACTAAATTTACGAAAAAGGAACCCCCACGGAATCTATAGTTAATCTCTTTTCAGACTCTATAAAATTGAAAAGATTGTCAAGTGACCTTATTCTTTCACACTGATTAAAATGGTCCAGAAGAACATTCCTAACGGAGTCCATAGTTAATCTTTTTTCAGACTCCTTAAAAATGAAAAAATGGCTGAGTGATATTGTCTTTATCACACTTGTTAAAATGGTTTTGAATAGACATATTTTCAGTGCTAATTTACCTCTTTTTCGAACTGACTAGACTACTTTCGAAAAAGGTACCCCATCGAAGTCTCCTTTTACGTTTTTTCAGACTCTCTAAATATGAAAAACCACTGAGATTACCTTCTCTGGGCTTGTTAAACTTACATCGAAGGACGTTACCATTGCGTCTTTTGTTAACCGTGTTTGCATACCCACATCTTTGGTCTAATACCAACTCCATGTTTCTCTCAACTGAACCATCTGAAGCATGCCTTATATGCAAGACCTATAGCACTTTGCCTCTGCATCTTGACACCTTTGGCCCCTGGAGGATTTTTCCTAAGTGTCCTTTTCTTGCATATGTCCCTTTTCCCTAAGAATCCATGTGTTCCGTGCGCTTGGAACTAGTATGTTTGTGACACTTTATCCTCCTTTGTAACGTAGTATTATTTTATTCTTTTTCAAGCTTTCCAACATTATTGAAAAAGACAAAAAAATCAAATATACCCCAAAAAGAGGAAGGAAAAAGTATTTTCTTTTTATTGGCAGCACAATGAGTCACCCTTGGATAAAGCATATATGTTCGTTTGTTCGTCAAACCCTGGGATTTAATATGACCTTAGGAAGTTGTTCCCACTACATTGAGTTATGTCCTCCTCCATTTGGTTATTCTTCCAAACATATGGAGAGTTTGTGTTGCCTCCTACCTCGTAAAGTTATGTTAATGCCATGCTGCCTGAGTCTCATCATTTGTCGTGTTATTGTCCGAGGGAAGTTTTTACCAAGCCTAAGTCGAACCCTCAGCAGCTTGTCTCTTGCCCTCATGCTCGGCCATCTCGAAATTCCAATCAAGTCTTTTTTCGAAATCAATGAAGCCTTCAGTCTGATCATCAAGATTCTCTAGTCCATGACTGACAAGCCGTCAAACACCTCTGGGTAGTGAATTCATACACTCATATTACACTCCTACCGGAGTTTTGAAGATTTTGAAGTTGTTTCTCGAGCTCTAAAGACCTCATCTCCAGCCATCAGGCCTTATCGGCTTCTAGAAGATCGATACTCTACATGTATATCTTTTTTATTTCGATATGTAGCTCCATTGTGTATTGCTCGCAACTACACTTTATATAGTTATATGACATGGATATACATTGTATTTGATTGGTAGCCATGATTTTATTTTATCCCGAGCATAGGTATGCCCAGCTCGGTGAGACAATTATTATTTTGCAGACGACACCTCCTGATTTCTGGTCCCTGGGCTCACTTGTTCGGAACATCGGTGAAGATTGTTAATGTATTTCGGCCATCAGATTCTCTTTTGACCTCACACATTAGGGGGCATATGTTATAACCCTAATTTACACCAGACATGCTTACCTGGCATCAAGCCATCTCAGATTCCTTCTTTTCCAAAACACTGCTGAACAACTCTTCTTAAAAACCCCTTTTATAAAGGCCCACGCACCCTGCTTCATTACTACATGCATGTACATGCTAGCTAACCCAAGACAACCCGCGTGTACCTACAAAAGCACAGAAAAAGGAAAGTTGTTTACGGAACACACATCTTTGGGTAAGTTAACTAAACCTTTCGGCCATGCATGGCCGGTCACTCGACCAAATACCTAGCTTCTTCTAGCCTATAAAAGAAGGGTTAGGGGTCCCATTTGAAAGGAGGAGAATCATAGTAAAGAAACTATACTCGATTGAGCATTCCCTTTGTCACAACCTTTAGCCATCCTTGTGCAAAGAGAAGTATAGAGAAAATCAGTTGGAGGATAGTGGAAGAAGAGCCCAGGACCAGGATCGAGGAGTAGTAGCCGACTTTATCATTGTAAGGTATCATTGTGAAGTTAATAAAAGAATTGTTTTTCCCATTCCGCCATATGAGATTGTCATTATTGGAATATTGATTGTATGATTGATTAAATATCTAACCTGTTAGTTCATAGATCAAATGCATGTGGAGTTCTTTGTTTCTCTTTAGTGAATGCAGGTCAGCATTAGGAGGAGAGTTGCAGTTGTTATCACTGAAATTTCGTCTGCACATGGAGACAAGAACTCCGCATCATCAAAACAGCGATGAAGTCATTCATGGCACTGAATTAAGTTCACAACACTCCATAAGGGCCAAAAACTATACAAAGTAACCAAAAATTGAAGGGCGCTTTACAGCAGTTTGGTGCGCGCGCATGCGCGGGACAAAAACGTGTTATGCGCGCATGCACGCTCGACGTGCGTCTGTCAACATAGGAACACACACATCTTCTAATACAACGCATTAATTGAATAGGTCGGCTTCCTAACCGCCTACGGACCGGCTCCCAATTTGATTTGACCCTCAAATAAGATCCGGATCTGCAAAATCGGCGAGTTAATGACCTAAAGAAACCCTAAAAGGGTCCCTGTTCACACTTTGAGAAGGTTACGTGACCGCCCGAGGAGCTGCTATAAAAAGCCGTGAAGATACACTGTTTTGGCAAGGAATTCTNTAGAGATGAAATAAGGATTCATGCATGCAACACCATAACTCTTATGAAAACAAGAGAAGCAAGTAAGATATTTTGAATTCGCCACTAGCATCTAATATTTAGATCATAATAAATAATATAAGAATAACCAAAATTTTATTAATACAATGGAAAATATATGACTTACAACACATGAAAATAATAGTGTGGTTGAGGAACGATCATAGTAGGTCGTAATGGTGTTGATCATGTTGCAATAGCCAATTTCTATTCGTTATAAAAATTATGAGCATTCATTTCATAAGAATCATGTTAGCTAAATAGAGATGCCTCAACAAAAGTTATCATGACTTCACCAAAAGTTGTACCATGGTTTCACTACCTCCACACCTCCAAATGGTCATATGTCCATTTCATTGAATCCACCATTGTCATATGACTATTTCTCTAGATCTCCCATTCACTCTCTCAAACATTAAGAGTGAAAGGGTGACAAAAAAATATTGATAAGACAATGATCAATTGAATGAAAGGGACATATGACCTTTTGGAGGTGTGGATGTAGTGAAATCACAGTACAAGTTTTAGGAGGGTAGGAAAGATATTTCCCATTTTGCACTGGACCACCTGGTGATCTCATCTTTAAGACATGTGTCTCACTTATATGAGGGTGGGGGGATATATTAAGTAAAATATAACCTCTTATGTTTTACTCATTATTCCCTTACCCCCACCCCCACCCCCANCCACCTCAGCACGCTCCAAATTTCTTGCACATCAAAGCGCATTCAAGAAGGGGAGAGGCGCCAACCCTCTCATTTTCCCCTTGAATTTAAAATTTCAATGTAATTAAAAGCAATTAAATGTTGTAAGGATGGAAGAGCCGAGTTGATTCATTTTTACAAGAAGTAGTTGAAGTCGCCTTTAATGGATGACAGTAGGTTGGTCTAGATATAATTCAGACTAGATGTTCATTCAATGTAATCTTCCTCAGTAGATAGGCGTTGTAATGGTGATTAGACACCACTAGAGTAGTTGGAGGGAAAGACTCAATGAGTCCCCTCTTGTATAAAGATTTGTAACATATGCCTAGTAGAGGCTGTTGAAAGTTGATTGTAAATCATTGTAAGCTAAGGAGAGAAGAGCCGAGACTCTATTGTAGCCCTAGCTTTTGTACAGATTGTAAACACAAATTCATATTAATACAAAGAGCATTTTTTCCTACCTATGAGTTTTTTGTGTGTTTATGTGTTTTACGAATGATTATCTATGTTTGTTTATGAATGTATGTTGTAGATGCATGAGATAGTATTCATGTACAGGAGGAAGATATACTTTTCTATATTTGTGATTTTGTTGGAATCATTTTGGGTTCTTTAGGCTAGTGCAAGGAGTGCACGACAGAGTATTGGAAACTCTGTAGCCAACACAAGGAGTGCGTATCTGAACTATGTTTCAAATTCAGGAGAGAACGTGCCAGGGGGGCACACTAGAACATCTACAGACTCATAGAGAAGCCTCAAGGTTACTGAATGCCTTGAAGGAAAAACTGTGTGGAGAAAGCACAGTCGGAGTTGTTAAATAATCCGAAAGACTCTGCCAGGTGGGCATTGAGCGAGTGGAAGGAGTGTACAAGAGAACTCTGTTTCGAGTTCAGAGAAGATAAGTGTAATATAAAGACACCACAGAGTTACTGGACACTCTTTAAGATCAAAAAGGAGTTCTTTGAGAAAGTGAAAGGAGTGCACATAACGAACATACTCTGAAGTGTTGGGGGAAATTGTCGAAACCCATAGTTACTAAACACTCTGAGGGAGAGGCTCTACAAGGAGTGCATTGAGCAGACAAAAGGAATGTGCATGGAGATTTACTGAAAAATATTCTAAGTCAAAAACTGTATGAATGCCAATCAAGTGCAAGGAGTGCACAGAGGTGAACTTACTCCAAGTTCAGAAGCTCAAAAGAGCGCAACGAGTGCAAGGAGGGCACCGGAAATCCGTTGAAGGAAAGTCAATGGTTGAGAATCTTAGGAGACTGAACAAGTTGAAATATCAGGAGGACGAGCGTCAAGTGATAGGAGGGCACAAGAATTCCCTTGGAGGAAGCATATGGTCGAGTCCCTTAGAAATCCGAGAAATTGCAAATCTCAAGAAAAGTAGTGCAAGTTTGCACAGTGAAAGCGTAAGTGTGTGCCAGAGCCAAGATCAAGTTACATTGGAAAAATATCAGAAGGGATAGTGCAAGGTGTGTATTAGAGATGGACTTGATTCAATCCCCAAAGCTTAGGAGAAGAAGCGTAGATGAGACCCAATCATTTGGGTTCGCAGTAGAAGGATCCAAGGCCCTAGCCTTTGGATACTTGCAACTTTTCCCAATTTGGGAGAAAGTAGAAGCTCAGGAGGGAGGTGTTATGATGCAGGAGCATCACCAACAAGCGCGAGTGGAGGACAGATGGATATACACCAGCGTGCATTTTGAAGACATTTTGAAATTTTGAATACAACACTTTAATGTAATTGCTTTTAATGTTTTGGGGATTGTAATATAGATATTGAGCATTCGTTCTCATCTGTTGGTTGTGGAAATTTATTGTAATAAATGTAAAGTAGATGGTAGTGTTTAATTTTGATAAGATAGCTTAAGGTTGTAGGAGGGAAAACTCAATAAGACTCCCTCATAGATGTATTATATTGTGATTCTCATTGTATGAGCAGTAGAGAAAAAAAGAGAGCATAGGAGAGCAGAGAAGAACATGAATTGTAGAGATTTTATGAGCAGATAGTTGTTGTAGACCATGTACAAAAGCACTTGAATTAATATAAGAATTCTTTGATCCAATTTTCTGGTGTATTTTGGTCCTTGTATGCATCTATTGAATGGTATGCTTACAGTTTAATTCCAGTCTCTATTATGCATTTGTTTCGATGCCATATATGTGTGATTTCATGTTGAATGTATGAAGTCTGTGAGGAGAGTATGAGTTTCAATTGTTTCTCTTCCTAATAATTCCTCCAAGGAGTGCAGTGAAAGTCCACAAGGGGTGTGTCGACAAGATTCTGAATTTTACCTCAGAAAAACTCAGGAGAGATAACGTTAACTTATACCAACAAAAGTGAAAGTATAGCACAGAGTCGTGCAAGGTGTGCACAGGATGAGAAGAGTCTTAGCATTTTCCAACATAAGTGAGTGGTTGAAGAACTTTTGCCGCAAGGAGTGCGCAAAGTTGGAGTGTTTGAATAACCATAGGTTATTGTGGAGGCCGCAAAGAGTGCGAGCGGGATCCGTTAGAATCCTTGAGTTTGTAGAAAGGATCAAGCTCAGGAAGGACAGAGTTGAGGGAATTTCAGAGGAAAGACGAGATTTGAAGTCACCTCACAGAACCAAGCTCAGGAGGGTTGATGCCAATTTATTTAGTGAGAAACCATTGAGAATCTTGATGGACGGTTGGAATTCCTGAAGGGAGAATGACGATTTTCATGGACCGCTGGATCCAGTAGATCTGCGGGGAGGATAAGGGAAAGAGTCTTTCAACACTTGCAAGCTCAGGAGATATAGTAGCCTTCAGATCTGAAGGAGTCTGAGATGTTGATTTGGCACTCTGGAATATTGGGAGTTGGGAATCAAAAGAGTGGAGGAAGCTACCTTTGGAAGTCACGAGTCGTGAAATTATGATTCGCGAAGGAAGAATCTAGAGCATTGGATCACGGGGAATGAGGACCGTTGATATGGCATAATGGTCATCACGAGTTCTCATGTCGGGAGAAGGGGAGAGAACCACTTTGCGAGTTATTGATACATGAAGTCCCGAAAATCTCGAGAGTTGGACCCCAAGTTGCAGCCAAAGGTCACATCAACGAAGAATTAAAGGGAGGAGCTAGGGATCATTAATCCCTATTTCGGAGTTCGTGAATTGGAGGAGTCAGGGTGAATCGCAATAAAACTCTCAAAATCACAAAATGCGAAGAGCCTTTGATTGGGCATGTGGTCACTGTCAGTGGTCACATGGGAGGAGCTTGCGCCTAGTTCTTGCTCACACAGGTGGAGTTCGTAAAAGGACCTGTGGTTTATATGTGTTGAAGGTCTCAACATGGAGCAAGGAGCCATTTTGGCTCGGAGGAGTTGAAGATCCATAGACCGAGAGGTCAATAGACCCTGCTGAGGTGGGGGCTCTACGTTAGGTGGTATTAAAGATTACAACTATTGTTTTCTGTAAGCAAGAGAAGACAAAGGATAGTTGTGATTTGAATTCTGCATGGGCATATTGCAACAATGTTGCTAAGGAGATGTCCATAAATAACTTTACTCGATCCAGATGTGGAGATGAAAATGAGAGAACTTCATGCTTGATTAGATGCTATGGAGAAAACACAGAGACAAACACCTAATACAGGAGATATCAATGAGGATGAAAGAGAGAAAAAAGAAGGAGTTGAAGAAGCTGTAGTAGAAGACGTTGCAGAGGAACATCTATTTAAAGTTGTTGCAAGAATAGGTGCTAGAGAAAAGTTGGACAACTTGATGTATGAAGGCAACTTGGACGTTGAGGAGCTGCTAGATTGGTTTAGAGATCTAGATAAATACTTCGACTATGAGGATGTTGAAGAAGATAAGAATGTAAATCATGTTGTCACTAGACTGAGGGGACATGCAACACTATGGTGGGATGAACTGGAGTCTTATAGGCATTGCAAAGGAAAACAAAAAATTAAGAGATGGGATAGAATGGTAGCAAAGATGAAATCCAAGTTCATACCCAGATATTATCAAATCAATCTGTTTCGAAGAATGTAGAATTTTAGATAGAAAGGTATGACAATGAAGGAGTATAAAAAATACTTTTATAGATTAAACATTAGAGTTGGTCATCATGAGAGTGATGATAAAAAGGTCGCCAGATATATGAATGGCCTGAGATATGAGATTCAGGATGAGATGAGGACGGTGAAAATCAGAAATGTGGAAGATGCTTATCAGGTTGCTCTGAAGGAAAAAGAGAAATTGGCCCAAAAGCAAGGTCAAAGGGGCAGAGGTAAATCAATTGCCCAAGATAGAGTACAAAAGCCCAAGGATGAAGAGAAGAAACCTCATAATCAACCAAAAAGGGGAGGAATTTCACAAGGGAGACAATATGTCGATAGGAATACTTTTCCTAGAGCAAGAGGAAGAGGCAGAGGAGGTGAAGTAAAGTGTTTTGTCTGTGGAAAGATAGGACACAAGTATTGGGAATGTCCCGATAGAAAAAGAAATGGATGAGGCGAAGCTCACATTTCAAAAGCGCAGAGGCGAAATGTTGAGGCAAAAGATGCAAAAGGTGGAAGATCCTTGATGATGAGAAAAATTATCTGGAAACCAGAGAAAGAGATGGAGAATCCAATCCAGAGGAATAATTTGTTTAGGACTGCTTGCAAAACCAAATATAGGGTATGCAAGGTGATAGTTGATAGGGGAAACATGTAACTTATTATCCACAGAGATGGTGGAGAAGCTGGAATTGGAGACAATTGTACATCAAGCTCGCATAAAGTTTTGTGGTTATAAAAAGGACATCAGGTAACAATCACTAAACAATGTTTAGTTGAATTTAAGATAGGGGGATATAGCGATGAGATTTTATGTGATGTAATTCCCATGGATGCCTGTCATCTTTTGTTGGGAAGGCCTTGGAAATATGACAAAAATGTTATTCATGACGAAAGAAAGAACACTTACACCTTGGAGAAGAATGGTAGGATACATATATTGCTGCCAATTGAATACAAGAAGGCGAAAGAAGAAACAAGTAATACTATACTTCTCATGAGTGGGAAGGAACTTCTGGATGAAATCAAGAAAAATCAAGAAATGTAGTTTGTTGTGGTTAGAAAACCTAGAGTCATATTGACCAGTACCTCGATAGATGATCTAACTGAGGAAATTGAGGAACTACTAGAGAATTTCACTGATATAGTGGTGGATGATTTGCCTTGTTCGTTGTTGCCCATCAAAAGGATAAGCCATCATATCGACCTTATACCAGGAGCGAGTTTTCCAAAAAAATCCACGTATAGATTGACGCCGCATGAGAATGAAGAGGATAAGAAGCAAGTCCATGATTTGATAGACAAGGGGTTGATTAGAGAAAGCTTGAGTCCATGCGTTGTACCTACAGTGTTAAGTCTGAAGAAGGATGGTGGATGGAGAATGTGAACAGACTCGAGGGCTATAAACAAAATCAACATCAGGTATAGATTTCATTTACACGGAATGGATGACTTGATGGATTGCTTGAGTGGAGCAAAGTGTTTTTCAAAAATTGATTTGAAAACCAGATATCATCAGATTAGAATGAGGGAAGGTGATGAATGGAAGACAACATTCAATATGAATGATGGCTTGTATGAATGGCTTGTTATGTTGTTTGGCTTGATGAATGCGCCAAGTACTTTCATGAGATTGATGAACGAAGTCTTGAAAGATTTCATTTGGAAGTTTGTAATTGTGTATCTTGATTATATACTGATCTTCAATAAGAATGAGGAAGAGAATTTGAGGCATTTAACTTTAGTAATGAGGAGGTTGAAACAAGAGAAGTTGTTGATAAATCTGAAGAAGTCATCTTTCATGAAGACAAAACTCATTTATTTGGATTTTGTGATCTCTTTGAATGAGTTGAAGATGGATCTGGAGAAGTTAAAAGAAATCAAAGAATGGTCGTCGCCAAGGAATATCTTTGAGGTCAAAAGATTCCATGGACTAGTCAGTTGTTACAGGAAGTTCATCAGAAATTTTAGTGCGATTTGTGCACCAATGATGGACACAGTCAAGAAAAGACATAAATCGTTTCATTGGACAGAGGAGGAAGAGAAAATTTTCAAGTTGTTGAAAGAAAAGATAATTGAACAGCCAATTCTGGTTCTACCAAATTTCAGCAAGACATCTCATGCAAGTGGATTTGTGATTGGAACAGTCTTATGTCAATACAATAGACCAATTGCATACTTTAGTGAGAAACTGAATGAGGCCAAGAAGAATTACTCCACTTATGATAAAGAGTTTTATGCACTCATACAAGCGTTGGAGAAATGGAGGCACTACCTGGTTCCAAAAGAATTCGTTTTGTATAGAGACAACTAGGCCTTCTAGTTTATAACAAGATGAGAGAAACTAAACCATAAACATGCAAAATGGGTTGAGTTCATGCAGAAATTTACTTTTGTTATAAATCACATTTTTGGAAATGCTAACAAGGTTGTTGATGCATTGAGCAGGAAATGTTTGATTCTGCAGGAGTTTCGAGTGAAGACCTTCGGTTTTGATAGCCTTAAGGAAATGTACAAAGATGATTCAGATTTCAAAGACGCTTATGAAGCATGTAATAACCCTGTTTTAAGAGACAAGAGCCAATGGATTGAATATTTAATTCAGGATCGACTGCTACTCAATGGAAATCGGTTGTGTATCTCGAAGAGTTCTATGAGAGAAAACCTTTTGAAGGAAAAACATAGTGGGGGATTGGTTGGACATTTCAGCCATGATAAAATATTTGCGCAACTAAACAGTTTGTATTATTGGACAGGAATGAGGACAGATGTGCGGAAATTTTTCAACAGATGTAGAATCTTCCAGCACACAAAGGGGAAAAGACAAAATACTGGGTTGTATCAACAATTGCCAATACCAGAGAGGCCGTGGGACACAGTAAGCATGGATTTTGTGTTGGGACTGCCAAGGACACAGAGAGGTTGTGATTCCATATTTTTGGTAGTTGATAGATTTTCCAAAATGGCAAATTTCATTCCATGTCAGAAAACCAGTGATGCAACACACATTGTCAATATGTTTTTCAAAGAAGTTGTTCCACTTCATGGTTTACCCAAGAGTATTGTTTCAGACAGAGATACCAAATTTTTTGGTCATTTCTGGAGGGAAATATGGAAAAATATGGGGATGAATTTATATTTTAGCTCAACATATCACCCTCAGATGGATGGAAAGACTCAGGTAGTAAATCGAAATTTAGGGGATTTATTGAGGATTTTAGTAACTGAACATCACAGTCAGTGGGATCAAATTCTTCCACAAGAGGAATTTGCATATAATGACTCACTTAATAGGAGTACAAGAAAGATCCCATTCCAAATACTGTATGGAATGCAGAAAAGAGGAGTTTCTGAGTTGAGAGACTTAGAGCAGAGTGAGTTCAGGAGTGCTGGAGCGGAATATTTTGCAGCAAAGATGCATGAGCTCCATAGTAAGATTAAAGAGATGTTGTAGAGTTCTAACCAAGAATACAAGCATAGAGCAGATCAACACAGGAGAGAGATTCAATTCTAAGTAGGAGATTTAGTTTTGGCACATCTCAGAAAAGAAATGTTCCCAAGGGGAACATATAATAAGCTGAAAATGAAGAAAATATGGTCGTGTAAGATTTTATGGAAATTTGAGCCAAATGCTTATGAGATAGAATTTCCATATGATGTGTGCATATCACCCATATTGAACGTAAAAGATTTTTATACTTACAAAGAAGATGAAGCGAGAGGAGCAAAGAATAAGAAGGAAATTCATTGGGTCAAACATATGCATGTAGCTGAAAAGTCATAGATGGAAACGATCATTGATCAGAGAGTTAGCAAGAAAACATGGAGGCAGACATATCTTGAATATTTGGTAAAGTGGAAAGGACACCCGATTGAGGATGTCAGTTGGGAAAGTGAAGCAGATATCCAGAAACATGGACAGATGGTGTAGGAGCTCATGGACAAGAGTCCATTAATTTTTCATCTAGAGGAGTATGATGCAGGAGCATCGCCAACAAACACGAGTGGAGGACAACTGGATATACACCAGCACACATTTTTAAGACATTTTGAAATTTCGAAGACAAACAAATTAATGTAATAGATGGAAGGATGTAATTTCTTTTTATGTTTTGGGGATTGTAATACAGATCTTGAGCGTTCACTCCCATCTATCGGTTTTAATTTTGATAAGATAGCTTAAGGTTGTAGGAGGGAAAACTCAAGAAGACTCCCTCGTAGATGTATTGTATTTTGATTCTCATTGTATGAGCAGTAGACAAAAAAAAGAAAAATCATAGGAGAGCAGAGAAGAACAAGGATTGTATATATTTTATGAGCAGATAGTGGTTGTAGACCATGCACATAAGCACTTGAATTAATATAAGAATTCTTTGATCCAATTGTCTGGTTTATTTTGGTCCCTGTATGCATCTATTGAATGGTATGTTTACAGTTTAATTCCAGTCTCTGTTATGCATTTGTTTTGATGCCATATATGTGTGATTTCATGTTGAATGTATGAAGTCTGTGAGGAGAGTATGAGTTTCAATTGTTTCTCTTCCTGAGAATTACTGCAAGGAGTGCAGTGAAAGTTCGGAAGGGATGCATCAACAAGATTCTGAGTTTCAGCTCAGAAAAACTCAGGAGAGATAACGTTAACTTATACCAACATAAGTGCAAGTATAGCACAGAGCCATGCAAGGTGTGCATAGGCTAAGGAGAGTCTTAGACTTTTCCAACCCAAGTGAGTGGATGAAGAACTTATGCTGCAAGGAGTGCGCAAAGTTGGAGCGTTTGAATAACCATAGTTTATTGTGGAGGCCGCAAGGAGTGCGCGTAGGATTCCTTAGAATCCTTGAGTTTGCAACAAGGATCAAGCTCAGGAAGGATAGAGTCAACAAAATTTTAGAGGAAAGATGAGATTTGAATTCACCTCATGGAACCAAGCTCAGGAGGGTTGATGCCAATTCATTTAGCAATAAATCATCGAGAATCTCGATGGACGGTTGGAATTCCTGAAGGGAGAACGTTGATTTTCGTGGACCGTTGGATCTAGTAGATCTACGAGGAGGATAAGGGTGAGAGTATTTCAACACTTTCAATATCAAGAGAGATAGTAGTCGTCAGATATGAAGGAGTGTGAGATACTGATTTGGCACTCTAGAATATCGAGAGTCAGGAAGCAGTAGAGTGGAGGAATCCACTTTCAGAAGTTGTGAGTCACAAAATTCTGATTCACGAAGGAAGAATCTAGAGCATCAGATCATGGGGAACGAGGATCGTCGATATGGAATAACGGTCATCGCAAGTTTGCATTTTGGGAGAAGGAGAGAGAACCACTTCATGAGTTCCTAATATGAAAAGACCACTTCACGAGTTCCTAATATGAAAAGTCTTGAAACTCTCGAGAGTTGGACCCCAGGTCACAGTCGAAGGTCACATCAACGAAGAATTAAAGGGAGGATATAGGGATCGTTAAGCCCTATTTCGAAGTTCAATAATTGGAGGAGTCGAGGTGACTCCCAATAGAGCTCTAAAAATTGTGAAATGCGAAGAACCTTTGATTAGGCTTGTCGTCACTATCAGTGGTCGCGTGGGGGGAACTTGCACCTAGTGTTTTCTCGCACAGGTGGAGTTCGTAAAATGACTTGTGGTTTATATGTGTTGAAGGTCCCAACTTGGACCAAGGAGCCATTTAGGCTCAGAGGATTTGTATATCCATAGACCGGGAGGTCAGCAGACCATGCTGAGGTGGGGGCTCTACGTCACGCTACAACAACCGTCAGATCAACTATAGGGGAGAAGATCTGGACTGTTGAATTCTATGTCCAAACACCCAAAGGAGCGCGTGCATGGGGAAGACAGATCCTAGCCACTGGATCTGAGTGCAAAGGATCGACACCTATCGGATAGAGGTAAGGTGCACATAACTTAAACCCTTTGTAAGTGTACAGGAGCAAGGATTTGCAGAATTATCGAAGTGTATCGGGACCATCCATCATCCATAAGGACAGGTGGCGATAGATATGAGACTCTGAAGTGGAAGTACTCTGGGAGTTCTCAGACTGGTAGAGTGTGAAATCGTCAAATCATTGAAGCCTGGAGCTCATCCTAGCTGTCGGTGTTGGGAGGGGTACCTATCAGCAGATCTGAAACTCCAGAGAAAAGTCACTACGGGATTTTTCAGTTGAGGAGTGTGTGAAACTCCCAAAGCTTCGAAGAGCAGAGTAGATCCAAATCATTGATCGTCAAGAGGCATGTGGCAGTAGATGGTTAGCTCTGAAGGAGAGACACTCTAGAGGATTTGAAGTTTGGTTCTTCAAAAACTCCCGAACCTGAAGTAGCGAAGTAGATATCAGTTTTCTGTCAGTTGGAGACGCATGGTGGGAGATCCTGCATTCTGGAGGAGCGAGTGCAGAGTTGGGTGAAGAAATATCAAAGTCATCGGGAGTCAGAGTATATATAGGTCATTGATATTTTGGGGACAGGTGTCACTAGATCCTGTACTCCGAATTAGGATCACTTCGAAGAAATTGGAAGTGTGGAAGAGAGAGAACTCCCGAAGGTCGGAGTGTCAGAGTTCATTTAATTCATTGGATCAAGGAGGACAGGTGTCAAAGGTCGTAGACTCCAGAGGAAAGTAGAATTGGGTGACGTGAAAAATCCTGAATTTCAGAGCATCGGATTCCATCCAATCCCTCCATCGAAAGTGGACAGGTGTTAGCAGATCGCGTACTCTGGAGGTTTGTCACTCCGAAGGATTCGCGTGGTGGTTGATCGAAATTCGTCGAAGTGTCGGAGCCCGAAGTTACTCTGGGTCGTTGATCCCAAAGGAAAGCATGGAACATTGATCTATGAGGTGACACATGAAGGATGGAGGTTCACTCTGAAAGAATTGGCCGCAGTGTAAGGTGAAAACACCCAAATCCCAGAGCTCCGAAGCGCCATTTGAGCAAGCATCTGGTCATAGCTTGTAGTTACATGCAGTTGTCGCTGGAGAAAAGGGGCTAAGGCCTAAGATTTGAGATTTAAGGCATGGAAAGATAGAGAAAGTGTCTGAGGGGTTCGGTTCAGCACGAACCTGGATGAGGAGGAGGAAAAAGGGCCCGAAATCATTGGGTATCAGCAGAGGTTTCCCATAGTTTGGTTGGGATCTCTTGAGAGACTATGCGGGTGTTTAGAGGTCCTCGTTTTCTATTTTGAGCATGAGGAATAAATTAGGGGCATGTGTATTGTGGTTTTGTTATTCCAACAGGGGACAAAGAGTCGATCTAACTCAGTGTTTTGAACGATCCTAGACCAGGAGGTCGTGCAACCCCTAGGAGAGAAGGGGGGTTGCATCATGTGGTATCAGAGCTTCGTTTTTCTTATAGATAGAAGGAAAAGGTGAGGAGGTGAAAGGAGATAGTATGATAACATCAGATGGTATCAAAAGATTTAATTTCGCCTGTAGACAGTAGGTTAAGGATAAGGCAGAGTGTTGATGCTCTATGTGTGATTGCTTGCAAGTGTGCAACAGTCAATAGAAAACTAGGTGTGATCCGGATTATTTTCGGCACAAAATGAGAGCGGAGATATAATAAAGAAATGCACAGAGATATTGCGTATATCCAGTAATATACAGAAATATATCAGAGATGCAACCATAAACACAGAGATACAGTAATACACGATTTCTAT
>ML797060.1:160403-176540 GCA_009831015.1 Picea engelmannii
CCCCGGGAAGTTGATGCACCAACTTACCCAAACGGGGCCCACATGACTTTTGGCGCTTCATCTCCTAGGGTTAGGTTTTTGGATATCTAGGACTTTTGGCATTCCAATCTATTGTAAAAAGGCCTTCCGAGCCTCATTGTAATCATCTTCTTGCGAATTCAAGTAGCCGTCACATCTCTTCTCAGAGATAAGCTGCCACCATTCTAGCGAGTCTTTCACTCTGTATTTTTACAGTCTCTGTACATTTCTTTCATTAATAGAAATCGTGTATTACTGTATCTCTGTGTTTATGGTTTCATCTCAGATATATTTCTGTATATTACTGGATATACGCAATATCTCTGTGCATTTCTTTATTATATCTCTGCTCTCATTTTGTGCCGAAAATAATCCGGATCAAGGTGGGATGTAGGATAAACTAGAGACACTCTCAGTTGAAGAGTAGACAACAGACAACCAGGTGGGATAAAGGAAGAGAAAGAAGATGGCTACTGAAATCCATAGGCATGGTCAAGGTAAGGACCGCCAACAGAAAATAAAATAAGATATGTACAAAGAGATCGAGGAGATTAGAGAAGAGCTTGTCAGGATAATGCTAAAGATGCAGCAGGGGGCACAAGTACTCTAGAGGTACGAGTGGCCAATGAAACATAGAGTGAAGTGGCATGTCTAGAATGTGTTTTCCAGAAGGTAACAACAGGTGTTTAGGAGGTGGCTGAGGGAAGTTGAATCCCTCAGTGACACTGAGAATTCAATTTGCATCTGTGAGTCAAAGGTTGGAGAGAGCATCAGTGATGAGGAGGAGAAGAGATCAACAGTTGATCTCATAAACTTCCAGGAGGGCAGAGGAGAAATCCTAGATTTCTAGGTGGGCAAGGGAGAAGAGAAGAACTCAAATGAGATTTCAGATCAGCAAGGAGTGTTGATGGAGGAGGATCAGAGGTGTATTCTGATCATTGGGGGACTTGAGATATTCCTACCAAGAACCCTAGTTGAGGCCAGAGCATATGTTGCAGATGTAACAATAGACGGATGACTAACACTGACTGTCATAGAGGAGGAGGAGAAGGAGTAGACATTGATGTATGCCCTAGCAGATAAAGAGGAGCATGCAGTTGATTTGCTCACTCAGTGAGAGATGCAGTTGAAGTTGCTAGAGGATTGGTTGGATATAACCAAATCAAAAGATGGATGCCAGGAGACAGTCATGCAGATTGAAGCAGAATTCCAGCATGAGGAGCAGCTGGAGGAAGTTGGATTTGTACCAGCAGCAGAAGTTGAGCTTTCAAAAGAGATGGTTGGAAATAAGTCTAGTAAGGAGGCTGAAGAATCTAAATATGTAGGGAAGTGGCAAGTCAAGGCCACAAGAGATGAAGACAACATGGTAGAACAGGTTGATCTGCCCTTTACTTAGCATGGGGAGATGCACCAACAAAGAAGATTGCCAAGGAGCCAACTGATAGATCAGCTGGAAGAAGTGATAGAGGAAATCAAAGAGCTGATGTTGAGGTCATCAGAGGATATTGTCAGCAGGAGGAGGTTGAACAGAGGAAATCCTGAAAAAGTAGCAGGGAAGCAACAACAACATATCAGAGGAGCAGGTGGACAACTACAAAGAGAAGTTTGGGATCCAAGGGGATTTCAACTATGGAGCAAGGGGAGCCATGAGCATGAGCTCATGATTTTCCCAGCAATGGAGTGTGCTACAAGAGAATTATTTCCGCCTCAGCACGTGCCAACTTTCTAGCACATCAAAGAACATTCAAGAAGGGGAGAGGCACCACCCCTCTCATTTTTCCCTTGAATTTAAAATTTCAATGTAATTAAAAGAAATTAAATGTTGTAAGGATGGAAGAACCAAGTTGATGCATTTGTATAGGTCGTAGTTGAGGTCACCTTTAATGGCTGACAATAGGTTGATCTAGATCCAATTTAGACTAGATGTTCATTGAATGTAATCTACCTCAGTAGATAGGTGTTGTAATGGTGATTAGACACCACTAGAGTAGTTGGAGGGAAAGACTCAACGAGTCCCCTCTTGTATAAATCTTTGTAACATATGCCCAGTAGAGGTTGCTAAAATTTGATTGTAAATCATTGTAAGACAAGAAGAGAAGAGTTGGGACTTTGTTGCAGTCTGATATTTTTTACACATTGTAAACATACATTCATATTAATACAAAGAGCAATTTTTCCCGCCTATGATTTTTATGTGTGTTTATGTGTTTTACGAATGATTATCTGTGTTTGTTTATGAATGTATGTTGTAGATGAATGAGATAATATTCATCTGTAGGAGGAAGATAAACTTCTCTATCTTTGTGAGTTTTTTGGAATCCTTCTGGGTTCTTTAGGCTATTGCAAGGAGTGTACGACAGAGTATTGGAAACTTTGTAGCCAACACAACGAGTGTGTATCTTAATTATGTTTTGAATTCAGGAGAGAATGTATCAGGGGGGCACACCAGAACATCTACAGACTCAGAGAGAAGCCTCAAGGTTATTGAAAGCCTTGGAGGAAAGACTATGTGGAGAAAGCACAACCGGATTAGTTGAATACTCTGAAAGACTCTGCCAGGTGGGCATTGAGCGAGTGCAAGGAGTGCACAAGAGAATTTTTTTTTGAGTTCAGAGAAGATAAGTGTCAGAGA
Source organism: Picea engelmannii (assembly GCA_009831015.1). NCBI lineage: Eukaryota > Viridiplantae > Streptophyta > Pinopsida > Pinales > Pinaceae > Picea > Picea engelmannii. The sequence continues at coordinate 163,054 of ML797060.1, forward strand.
AAGACACCACGGAGTTACTGAACACTCTATAAGCTCAACAAGGAGTTCTTTGTGCAGGTGCAAGGAGTGCACAAAACCAACATACTTTGAAGTGTTGGGGGAAATTGGGGAAACCTAGAGTTACTGAACACTCTGAGGGAGAGGCTCTGCAAGGAGTGCATTGAGAAGGCACAAGGAATGTGCAGGAATATTTAGTGAAAAATATTCTAGGTATGAAGCCATTTGAAGGCCATTCGAGTGCAAGGAGTGCACAAGGGTGAACTTACTCCAAGTTCATAAGATCAGAAGAGCGCAAAGAATGCCAGGAGGACACTAGAAATCCCTTGAAGGAAAGACGAGGGCCAATATTCTTAGGATACTGAGAAAGTTGAAATCTCAGGAGGACAAGCGTTAAGTTCAAGGAGGGCGCCATAATTCCCTTGGAGGAAGTAGAGGGTCGAGTCCCTTAGAAATCCGAGAAACTGCAAAGCTTGGGAAAAGTAGTGCAAGTTTTCATAGTGAAAGCGCAAGTGTGCGCTAGAGCCGAGGTCAAGTTACATTGGAAAAATCTCAGAAGTGATAGCGCAAGGTGTGCGTCGAATATATACTTGCTTCAAGTACCAAATATCAGGAGAATAAGTGCATACAAAACCCAAGTAGTCGAGTTCGCAGGAGAGGGATCCAAGGCTGCAACCTTTGGATACTTGCAACTTTTCCCAATTCAGGAGAAAGTAGAAGATCGAGAGGGAGGAGCTATAGAAACTGTCAAATCACCTCTAGGGGAGAATATCTGGACCATCGAATTATACATCCATACACCCAAAGGAGCATGCATAGGGGAAAGAAAGATCCCAACCACTGGATCTAAGCATGAAGGATCGACACCCATTGAATCCAGGTAAGGTGCATGGAACATAAACCCTTTGTAAGTGCATAGGAGCAAGGACTCACAGAAGTCATGACGTGGATCGGGACCATCCATCCTCCAGAAGGAAAAGTGGCAATATATCTGAGACTCCATAATGGAAGTAATCTAGGAGTTCTCAGACAAGCAGAGTGTGAAATAACTGAAGCTCCGAAGCCTAGAGCTCATCCTAGTCATTAGTGTTGGGAGGGGTATGTGTCAACAGATCTGAAACGCCGAAGAAAAGTCACTCCATAATTTTTTGGTTGAGGAGTGTTTGAAACTCCCGAAGCTCTGAAGAGCAGAGTAGATCCTAACTTTCAATCATCAGGAGGCACGTGGAAACATATTGTTAACTCCGGAGGAGATCCACTCCGAAGGATTTGAAGTTTGGTTCTTCGAAAAATCTAGAAGCTTGAAGTAGCAGAGTATATCGCGGTCTTCTGTCAGTCAGAGACACGTGGCGGGAGATCCTACATTCCAGAGGAGCGAGTGCAGAGTTGGGTGAAGAACTCCTGAATTCATCTGGATCTGAAGAATATCTAGGATGTTGATCTTGCGAGGAAAGGTGTCACCAGATCCTGCACTCCGGAGCAGGAGCACTTCAAAGAAATTGGAAGTGTGGAAGAGCGAGAACTCCCGAAGGTTGGAGTGTCAGAATTCATTTGATCTATTGGATCAAGGGGGAAAAATGTCAGAGGATCCCTCACTTATGAGATCATATAATTTGGAGGAAAGTATAATTGGGTGGCCTGGAAAATCTTGAAGGCTAGAGCACTGAATTCCATCCAAGCCATCCATCGAAAGTGGATAGGTGTCAGAAGATCGCGTACTCCAAAGGTTTGTCACTCTGGAGGATTCACATGGTGGTTGTTCAGAACTAACCGAAGCATCAGATTCTCAAGTTACTATAGGTCATTGATCCCAAAGGAAAGAATGGACCATTGATCTACAAGGGGACGCATGGAGGACTGAGGTTCACTCTGTTTGAAATTCATTCTAAAAGAATTGGTCGCAGCGTAAAGTGAAAACGCCTAGAGCCCGGAGTTCTAAAGATCCCTTTGAGTAAGCGCCTGGTCATTTTTGTGAGTGGGAATTCCCTCTACGGACTAGAACTTAGGGTTTTATCATGCATGTAGAAAATACCTAAAGATCCCTACTTTCTACCATCATCCCAGACCTAATCTCCACTATTCTTAAGAAAATACGTAGTTTATAATATCAAGTGAGCATACCTTATTTCAGGCGTTTGATGTTGATCCTTATTTACACTTGATCACTCTTTGACTGCATCTCTCCTCCCAAGGTTGACCCGCATTTACAAAAGACAAACAAAGAACTTCACATGCATTTGATATATAGATTAACGGGTTAGAGATTTGATCAACATATGTGCAATAAACCATGAAAACCTCATATGGTGGGATGGGAAAAGTATCTCTTTATTATTAACTTCAACAAATCAACTTACAATGGTGAAGCCAGCCACTGCTCCATGAAACCTGGTCCTAAGCTCCTCTTCACTTGTCCTCCAACTTCTTTGCTCTATATTTCTCTTTGCACAAGGAAGGCTAAAGGTTGGGACAAAGGGAATATGCAATCAGGTATAGTTTCTTTACTATGATTCTCCTCTTTCAAATGGGACCCCTAACCCTTCTTTTATAGGCTAGAAGAAGCTAGGTATTTGGTCGAACCCTCGACCATGCATGGCCGGAAGGTTTAGTTAACTTACCCAAAGCTATGTGTTACGTTAGAAACTTTCCTTTTTTCGTGCTTTTGTAGGTACACGCGGGCTATTTTGGGTCAGCTGGCGTGTACACATGTGCAGTAATGGAGCAGGGCATGTGGGAATTTATAAAAGAGGTTTTTAAGAAGAGTTGTTCAGTAGTGTTTTGGAAAAGAAGGAATCTGAGATGACCTAATGCCAGGTAAGAATGTCTGGTGAAAATTAGGGTTATAAGAGATTCCCCCTAACGTGTGAGGTCAGAAGAGCATCTGATGGACGAAATACATTAACAATCTTCACCGATGTATCGAACAAGTGATCCCAGGGACCAGAAATCGGGAGGTGTCATCTGCAAAAATAAAAATTGTCTCACTAAGGCGGGAATACCCATGCTCGGAATAAAATAAAATTATGGATACCAATCAAATACACTGTAGATCCATGTCATATAACTATATAAAGTGTAGCCACGAGCAATACACAGTGGAGCTACATCTAGAAATAAAAAAGATATACGTGTAGAGTATCCATCTTCTAGAAGTTGATAAGGCCTGATGGCTAGAGATGAGGTCTTCAGAGCTCAAGAAAAAACTTCAAAATCTTCAAAACTTGGGTAGGAGTGGAATATGAGTGTACGACTTCACTACCCAAAGGTCTTTGATGGCTCGTTGGTCATGGACTAGAAAATCTTGATGATCAGACTGAAGGCTTCATTGATTTCAAACAAATACTTGATTGGATGTTCAGGATGGTCGGGCATGAGGGCAAGAGACAAACTACAGAGGGGTCGACTCAGGCTTGGTAAAAACTTCCCTTGGACAATAGTGCGAGAAATGATGAGACCCAGGTAGCATGGCATTAACATAAGTTTACGAGGCAAGAGGCAACGCAAAATCTCCATATGTTTGGAAGAGTAACCAAACGGAGGAGGACACAACTCTATGTAGCGAGAAACAACTTCCTAAGGTCGTATTAAATCCCAGAGTTTGATGAACAAATGAACAGATGTGCTTTATCCAAGGGCGACTCATTATGCTGCCAATAAAGAAAATACTTTTCCCTTCCTCTTTTTGGGGTATATTTGATTTTTTTATCTTTTTCAATAATTTTGAAAGAAGAATAAAGGAATGTTACATTACAAAGGAGGAATGAGTGTTGCAAACATACAAGTTCAAGGCACAGGGACAAAACTGATGTTCAAAGTAAGGACACTCAGAAAAAATCCTCCACGGGCCAAAGGTGTCAAGACACAGAGGAAAAGTGCTACAAGGCTTGTGTATAAGGTATGCTTCAGATGGTTCAATTGAGAGCAACATGGAGTTGGCATTAGGCCAAAGACACGAGTATGCAAATCTGGTTAATAAGACACAATGGTAACGTCCTTCAATGTAAGTTTAACGAGCCCAGAGAAGGTAAGCTCGACATTTTTTCATATTTAGAGAGTCTGAAAAACATAAAAGGAGACACTATTGGGGTACCTTTTTCGAAGGTAGTCTAGTAGGTTCGAAAAAGGGATAAACTAGCACAGAAAAGACGTATATTCAAAACCATTTTAACGAGTGTGATAAAGACAAGATCACTCGGCCATTTTTTCATTTTTAAGGAGTCTGAAAAAAACTTAACTATGGACTCCGTTAGGAATGTTCTTCTGGACCATTTTAACGAGTGTGAAAGAATAAGATCACTCAACGATCTTTTCAATTTTAGGGAGTCTAAAAAGAGCTTAACTATTGACTTCGTGGGGGGTTACTTTTTTGTACATTTAGTCCTTCAGGCCTGAAAATGGGTTAAAATGATACCTGAGAGTACTCTTCTAGAAAACTGAAGTTCCTTATAGTATACCTTTGTTCGTACAGTTGACCGTATGGACTGAAAAAGGGGTAAACTACCGCCGAACAGACGTGACTTTCAAATTTCAGTTTAACGAGCGTGAAAGACCACAAGATCTCTCGGCAATATTTTCATGTTTAGAGGGTTTGAAAAGGGCTTAAAAGAAGACCCGTTATGTCTTTTGGGAGTCCCGAGGGTGAGGTCAAGAGTGAAAAGGATTTATGCAAATGAGGCTCAAACTCGTAATTAGGAAAAACAACAAGGAATCCCGAGCCTACAGTGATTAGAGACAGGATGGACATCATAATGCAACCAGGATCTACCTAGGGCATCCATGTTCTGGTAAGATCTACCACCAACTTGTGACACTTCTAAAGAAGCAATGATGGTTCTGTGTCACAACCTGACGAGATCGATCCTATGGCAAAGGGATAAAGACAACGAGATACAAAAGTCAAGGAGGAAGCCTATCTCACATGCTCAAGTTGATCATCTGATATTTTTCCACGGACCATCAAAAGTTACACAAAACTCCAAAAAAAAAATGTCCGGATACCCGATATACCCCGCCAATGTAACTCTCAAATCATTCTAAATGGTTTTTGGTTTGAAAAACATGTTAAGGAGGCCCAAAAAAGTGACAAAAAGAGGCCAAAAAATCTATAATTAGAAGCTAGCAGCTCATTATCACCATTACTGATTTGGAAATTGACTTTGGAGCCAAAAAACCCTCTTTGATAAAAGTGGTGATTCTGGGAGCTACAGTGGACGAAACGACCATCTTTCTAGACCAAGTAAGTATAAACTCTCTCCTCTTGCAATTTTAATCTTTCTTTATGCTTTGGGTTTCAAGTTTTAGGGGGGTGTCGACCTTCAAAAGGTTGTCCCTAGGTCCACGCAGGTTGTCTTATGACAGGCCGTGTGTACATTCGGGTAGAGTAAAACCTGCACATGTGTACATGCGACTGTCAACATTACAGCATGTGTGGACCCCCTTATTGAACGAAAAATAATTAAAAAACAAGGGTTAACCCTCCTGAACGTTGGTGTTTTGCAGGATGTATGTTCACTGGAGAGAAAGAGAGCATGAGGAATTTAGTGAGTTGGTCAGGGAAGACCCCAATGATGTGGCTGCCTTAATGCAATGTGGGTTGTTGAAGTTCTTCTTATGTCCTTTTATGTGGGCACAACCTAGGCTACTGAACGCCTTGGTTGATTATTGGCATCTGGATGCAGAGGCCTTTATGCTAGAGGGGCAGTCACTGGTGCCCACGACTGAGGACATGTATCTTTTGACTGAGAGGGAAACCAGTCAACTTCCAGACATTTCCTTCGGGGCCGCATAACATAGTGGAATTGATAGGATTGTACTGTGAGGCTAGTACAAACCGATTGAGCTCATAGGTGCCCATAAGAAAGATTACTGACTTATCACTGCAGGTGATTGTGTTGCTTATTGGGCATATTACTGGTTTTGTGGCTCTCCATTAGGTGTCCCGTGCACAGATGAATTGTGCACTCCAGTGCTTGAATACAAAAATATTTGACTGGAGCACAACATTGCTAGATTATATGAAGAGGCGATTGACAGATTGTTAGTTGTGGATGCAGAGGAACTTCGGGTTCGGGACCATTCTATGCTCTTTCTTCTTTGAAAGAGTTCTGAGCTTTAGTCCTCGAGTAGTGGTATGAGGACATCAGGCCTCTCTTCTTGCAGTTTGTAGATGGGCAATGTTACTGCCACAAAAGAGTGGTGGAAGGACCAATGAGTCCTTCGACGATGTTTTCTTTGCTTGGCTGTCGTGGCAGATCCCAGTCGTAGAGGATTATCCTTATGCTGGGATTGATTTTTCAAGAGATCCTGAGATACCAATACCTCCTAGTGAGGAGCGAGGAGAGATGGGTTAGTTTACATTATTGTTTTTGTTATATTTTTTTTTGTGAAACATATGTTATTTTTTGTTGTATATCATTCTTTTATACTAGGGCATTTGATGGACACATGTCTGTTGTGTGCAGATGTGGGACTAGTGCAGCCTGTGGACTATGCGAGGAACATGCATCATCCTCAACCAGGGGCCGCACCTGCCGCCGCAGGGGGACCAGCAGCAGCAGGAGAGCTTCCAGCTAGGGAGGTTGAGAGGGTGTTGAGACGAGTCAAGTGAAACTTTACCGCACTCACCCGCACAGTCCCTATGGTAGAGATTGAGGACCTTCCACCATCTATGCAGCCTCATGTAGTGGGGACACCACAGACGTGGGTCCGATTGTTTTGGTGTTTGGAAAATGTCGTTGATCAGTATAAGAGGGCCCACAGGCCTTGAATTTAGTTAGACTTTTCACGTGCTGAGAGAACTACTTGTATATATTTTTTTAGGGCATAATCCCCATGACCAGGGATGATTTTAAGGATGAAAAATTATATTAAAATGTAGAAATGTGGGCTAATATTACTAGTCATTAATATGCAAAATGCAAAATTTTTGGCGATGATTTTGTAAAAATATTTAAGTTTCTAAGGATTTTATATATTTTCTATAAAATTGTGGCGATTTGTAAGGTAAAACAATTTTATTCTATGGAATTTGGGCAAATCATTTTTAGAAAAAATAGAAATTGGCGAATCGTTTTTTGGGAGAAACCATGGAAAATTAGCACATTTGCGAAATTTAGCCCCTAAAATCATCTATGCCCATGACTCATTACTGGTCATATTTTTGAGGCGCTTGCACCCACCTATGTACTCCGATGATTTATATTATATATGGATTTCTATGTCTTTTTGTGTCTTATGGATCATAGTTTCCTTTAAAAATGTATTTACATGTTTATGTGTATGTCCTTTCATATGTGTGTTAGATGCCAATATAAAATTTGATTAGCTAGAGTATCTGTGATTTGGTTTAATCTCCTAGGAACATGAAAAATGTAATATAATCAAAGCTTCGTTCTAAGAGACGTACCCTAAGGAATCGCCAGTGTAAAGTCGAATCATGAACACGGTAGACTCTATTTAACTACGACACAACTAGCTGAGCATCTAGATAGACCCAGAGATGAGAGATACCAAATGAAAGGACGTCACAAAGCAACTCAATGACTGCACTATACTCGGCGACATTGTTTGTGGTGTCACCTAAGCATATACCTCCGGAAGATAATAACTGGCCTTGAGGTGTAAAAATTACCCAAGCTGCGGAGGCAAGCCTCCGAGTGTGCCGACTAGCACTGTCTACGTACCCAATGAACACCTCAGATTCACTTGACATCTACCACAGTGACAAAAGATAACATCAAAAAGACACATCCATAACACTAAAATAAACTTAGAAAGTAATATTACAAAGACTATACATACGTTACAAAAAGTTACCCATAGTGACCTGCCTATGAGTAATACTTCTTGAGGTAGATTCCATTTCTAGGCTCTGCCAAAGAATTCCCTTCAAATTCAACTAGACGATAAGAGCCCTTCTTTAGAACCTCTTTTATGATGAAAGGTTCGAACCACATGGGTTTGAATTTTCTTGCCCCCAGGGGGTCCTTATCTTAATCATAGACCAGGACAAGGTCGCCTTCAGAAAAAATCCGAGGATGAATGGACCTATCATAGTGACACTTGACTTTATGTTTGTGAGCCTTGTTAGCCAAGGCCACATCACGACGCTGCTCATTGAGTCACTCAAGGTATAATAATCGTTCTTCAAGTGGAGAAGTATCTGGCAATAATTGTACTACCAACTTTAGGGACGGGATTTGACATTCGATAGGTAAGACTGCTTCCAGCCCATAAATGAGTTGAAAAGGTGAGAAACCAGTTGCAGTCTTAACAAATGTTTGGTAAGCCCATCATGTCGAGTATAACATCAAATGCCAATTTGACTTGGCTAAGTTGATTGTTCGTTGTAGGATGGTCTTAAGAGATTTATTTACAACTTCCACCTGACCATTTGCTTGGCGGTAGTAGGGTGATGAATGTTCTTGCCATAACCCAAGATTTGATGTTAACTTGGTCATCATCCGGTTCTGAAAGTGACTACCATGGTTAGTGACAATCTCCCTCGGGACATCGAACCTTGCTATTATTTGGTTGAATAAAAAGAGACTTGCAGTCTCTCCATCATATTTAAATGTTGGCATAGCCTCGACCCACTTCATGAAGTAGTCTATAGATACGATGATATAATAGTTCCCCCTTGCTGAAGGAGGGTTGCATTTAGTGTAATCAATCCCCCTCTTGGTGAAAGGACCAACTGTGATGACAAGAAACATGGGAGCGGGATGTGCCCTCATCTTTTGAGAGAAGATCTGGCATGGGTGGAACTTCTTGACCGATTCGATACAATCTTTGATTAATGTTGGCCAAAAGTAACATGCTCATAGAATGTTTTGGGTTGTTTCCAACCCAGAAAAATGACCGCCACACACTCTGGTATGGCAATCGTTAAGCACGATAACTGCTTCTTCGTGAGTGAGACATTGGCGCATGATGCAATCTACACCTCTCTGATACAACGTATCATCGAGTATGAGATAATTCTTATCCTGATGGCATATACGTTGATGCTCATCATGAGAAGCAGAGGCAGGTCACTTCAAAGTATGGAGATAGATAAGTATATCTCCATACCAGGGATCCGAAGATGTGATCAAAAGCATATCTCCTTTGATAGGCGACTCTTCGGGCACAACATCACCTGACTCAACCGGAAGTTTCGAAATAAGTTCTGTGAAGACCAGTGACTTTTTAGATTTCGCTGAAATGAAGTCTAAGTCAAACTCCTGGAGGACGACTATCCATCTACTGATCTTTCTGCCTATAACCCGTCATGTCAACATGTACTGGAATGGATTCAGGATAGCAATGACGGTGGTCTTGCAAAACAGAACATAATGACGAAACCGTTGAACAGCATGAACTGCTTCCAACACAAGTTTTTCGATATGAGAATAATTGAGTTCCAGTCCTACGAGGCCTTGGCTTAGGTAATAAATCACATATTCTGAGAACAAGTCATCCTCCTGAACTAATACCATGCTGATGGTTGACTCTGTTGTAGTCAGGTATAATAAGAAATCTTTGTTATAGTTAGGTGGTCGAAGCAGAGGGGCAGTCATGAGGGCATGTTTTAACGCGTTGAAAGAGTATTAAGCAGCATTGTCCCAATAAAAAGGAACATCTTTCATTAGTAAGTGCATAAATCCCTTTGTGATCTCATCATAGTTGGTGATGAAACGTCTTAAAAAATTCACCTTGCCCTGTAGACTCTGAAGTTGAAGGATTGTGCGTGGGGGAGGCAACTGAATTATTGCTTCAACCTTGAGAGGATCGACCATGATCCCTGTTGTTGATACTATGAAACCTAATAAACGTCCTGATGTTACTTAAAAGCTACACTTGTTTGGATTCAAGCGAATCTGGAGGTAGCGACAATGCTCAAAGATAAGTCAGAGGTGCATGGGATGACCTGTTCTCTTGTGAGATAAAGATGCTAAATCATCTAAATAGGCCTTGACTATATGCTTGAGGTCATGGAAATAAAAAGACATGGCTCGCTGAAAGGTCGCTCCAGCATTTTTGAGACCAAAGGGCATCTTACGATACGCGAATGTACCCCATGGACAAATGAATGTCGTTTTGTGCTGATCTTCGGGTTTGATTTGTATTTGATTATATATTGAAAAATTGTCCATGAAAGAGAAGGCCTCGCAACCAGCACATTCATCAATTATATGGTCGATGAATGGTGTGGGAAAATTATCTTTTGGACAGGCCTTGTTCAAATCACAGAAGTCTATACATACACGAATCATGACTTGTTTTTTATTGACCGACACAGGATTTGACATCCATTGGGTCAAATGGATAGGATAGATAAAATCGACTTTTAGCAGTTTCTCAACTTCAACCTTAATGGCTATCACTTTCTTGGGATTAACTAGATGAAGCTTTTGTCAAACAAGCTTGGCATCTAGATAAGTTGTGATTTCATGTTCGACTATTTTTGGACTGATGCTTGGCATTTCCTCATAAGACCAGGCAAAAATGTCGCGAAATTCTTTAAATGGATCTATGTAGATTTGAATCTCTCTGGGGGAGCAGTCAACTTCGACAAAAACATTCTCCTTGACGCTAGGGGTTCTGGAGATATTGATTGGTATGGTTTCAGTGATGGTTTCCATATTACCATCAGCATAGACCTCATTTGTAGCTAAAGCATTAATAGGACAAGACCTATCTCCAGTCATAATCAAGGTGAATTCTTTGGCTTTGATTCTTCTTAAGTTTGGGAGGAAGTATGATCTGTGATAAAGATCATCCCAAGGTTTTTCGAGACTATTCATTGCTTCAATTACTGCTTTGTCAGAGGGCAAGAAAAAGTCTAACGAATCGATGTCAGCGAAAGAACCTTGAGCCCAAATAGGCTCGAGAAGCGAATCTAACTTATGTGCAGGATTTGGATCTATGTTGGCTAAAGCTTGCTAGACTAAAGAGTACACTACTTCAACTGTGGACAAGGGCATGGACATGCCCCGGTGCCCTGTCCCATCCATCGTGGCCGATGGAGAAGGAAGTATTCAGGGATCATTGAAGTAAGTTGTGCGAAACAACGAAACTTGGAAAATATAACCATATGATGGTCGGATATGAACTTGACATCGCCTTGAGAGGGCGGGTAATCGAAGGTACCCATCAAAGATGTGCACAAACCAACCCCTACATTGACTACGCCTAGTTGAGTATTATCAATCATTGGGACCGCGAACACCCCCAATGAAGGGTCAGGTCTGGAGAAAGACAATTGATCAATGGTCACAATCCGGTCTTCATGTGGAAACAACAAGACCTGAAAAACTGTAGCAACCACTACTTGCATGGAATAAGTCTAACTTCTTCCTAACAAGAGATTGTAGTCAAGGGATGCATCAACTACTTCTACCTTGATGCACACAGTCTTCCTTCCTAACTGCATGGGGAAAGAGGGAATGATACCATGTGGTCAGAATGAACGACCATCGAAAGCAGTGAGAAGAGTTGGTGATGGAGACAAAACAGGTTGGCCAATCGCCTTCCAACATGCCAACGACATAACGCATGTCGAGGTGCCCTCATCAACCACTGTGCAGAAAATATTTTGAGTAAAATTTTTCGTGGGGTGAGCCACTACGATCTGAAATGCTACATGGTAAGGTAGACGAGGTTTTAAGTCAGTTGTATCCAGCATGATGGTACCTGGATTACAAGTCTCGGTAGATCCTAAAGTGGTTAACAAAGATTTCCTCTAGGAAGGGTAGCTTTGGAGGACCTCCAAAGTGGACATCGCACAAGGGGTTTGAGACAAATACTCCACCATAGAATAGTTCTGGGCGGTCCTTGCATTTGGGTTGTGAGAATATTTTTTGAATGCACCTTTTGGGATGCGTGCCATTGTTTCACCCAAAGTCTTCTCAATCTGTAGAGGAAGAGATGGGAGTTCACATTCTTTTCCCTTCTCAAAAGTGCTTGGTTTACTGTAGTCGTGCGCTCTAGTCAATATAAAAGCATCACCCTTCATCATATACACATCCGTGGATGTGGGATTGTTCAAATATGGAGAGGGTCCTTCACTGCCCCCTTCCATGCTTGTAGAGGCTTGGGTTAGGTTTTTCCCATGCTGAAATAGATTGGTTAACACAATAGGTTGTTGCTGTGTCACAAACTTTTGGGCCTCTACAAGTTGAGGACATTGGTGGGTCGGGTGGTCTTCCACGCACATGTTGCACATATACCTTGCCTTCCATTTTCCAGTGTTTCCCCCACCAGCATTATTAGTGGGTTTCTTATCCCCCTTACCCTTCTTTCATTGTTTTTTCTTTCCTTCAGGCTGTTGGGTGGCCTTTGGATTTGTTGATTGCACTGTGTGTACATCCGACGTTTTAGTAGGGGGAGCAGCCAAAACAACAGTTTGGATGGCCATTGTGTTTTGTATAGACAACTGATGCAATTGCTTCGTCAATTACTCGACGGGATTTGTTTGTGCTGAACCAACAATACCATCGGCATGTGGTCCAACTCTCTGTTTGGTTTTAGAAATTATTGAGCGTGGTGCATCTGGCAAGATCTTGTATAATAAACAGGACTGAGAATAGATGAGCTCAAGTTGTTGAGCTCTCATAATGGTGTCTTCTTTTGAAAACACTCATGATGTCGCAACATCTTTGGATAACTAAGGAACCACTCGAGCAGGAATGCTGGTGGGACTGACACCTCAATTAAACTCTTTCGGTGTCTCCATTCTTGGATGTGATCAGAGATATGGTCTTCTTTTGTCTGTGTGAAATTGGTCAGCAATTCTGTGCCAGCATCGTATCTCATAGGTAATTGGAAATGGTTTAGGAAGGCCATTGCCAATTCATCGAAGGAAGAGTATCTTGAGCGGTCGAGCTCAATGTACCATTTTGCAGCACTCCCAATGAGAGTACGTTGAAACAATCACAACTATATAGAGTCATCTTGTTAAGAACCTGAATACATCTACAAATATAATAATCACAAATGTAATGACCAGAATTAAATTAACATTTAAATTTCTACCAAATTACTAATTTCTACCAAATTTCTATAAGCTTTACAAGAAGTAAACTTTTCAAAATTTTCAAATTATCTTAACACTTACGCTAACACTTACGCAAGTAGAATTTGGCAATAAGTAATAAATCTAAGTAAACAACCCATGAATTTGAATTTGCATACCTCACTCTGATGCTATCCGCAGCAGCTTGCTCCCTTCGCTTGAACCTGATGCTGCTCCTTAGGACACCCCAAAACCAGCCACCCTGCCGACTAGTAACGCCTAGCCCTAGGACATCAATGGATTTCCTAGCCCTCCGAGCCCAAAACCTCCTCAGCCCCCCCGGTGCACTATAAATTCCACTGTAAACTCACTCTCCCCAATACTCCAAGTTCTCCCCTCTCGTAGCATGAATGAATCCATCCCCTCCATCATCCTTCTCCACTTCCCTTATTCCTCCTTCACCGCCCTTCCTCCATTCATTTATTACTTAACT
>ML797060.1:200779-218232 GCA_009831015.1 Picea engelmannii
CTACCCATTTATTATATATAACTACCATAGTGGGCCTTATTTAATAATATAGTGGACCTAGTCCACCTTACATTGAATGACCTCCACTATTATCACTATGGGCCCTCTGGGCCCCCCCACTACCTCTCTAGCTACCTTACACATCTTTCAACAAGTTAGATGAGCACCAAAGGTGGAAGGTAGTCACATGATCACCTAGATCTTCATTCGGCTTGGCTTCGAACTTTGGTATGTCCGAAGAAAACTTCGTCAGCATAGGGGGCCAACGCAGATCATGACAGATAGGGTCATTCAACAACCTTGTCAAGTCTGGCAAATGCAAGGTTTCCAGGAAAGGTAGTTTGGGTTGTTGGTGATAACCTGGGAAAAAGTGACCTGGAGTTTAACTGACACCAGGTTGCTAGGAAAAGTCCAGTTGCTGGCCTGGTTCTGGTAAAAACCATGGCCATGACCAACGTATGGATTCTTCCTATGATTAGACATCATTGGCTGATTCCCAAAATAGGACGTAGATGGATGGGAGTGCATTACATTTGGAGGACTTTAGGAAGGGTTGCCCCATGCCGATCCCATGGGGATAGGCATAGTACCTTGTCCGGGGTTTCATTAATTATGGAAATAATTTCCCCAGATAGACATTCCAGACAAGGGAATGGATCCCTGCCAAGAATTCCAAGGCCCTGATGTGGAAGAAGTTCTTGGGATTTCCCCCTGTGCAGGAAAGTAGTTGACGAGAAGGAATTGTTACCAAATGCACCGAACAAAGAAAATGGTGTCAAAGCAATTGACATATTATGCGAAGGCAGTCCTTGACTCCCTTCTCCAAATAAACTATGGTGTGCAAGTGGCCCAGTGAATTTCTAATGTGTGCCACCAAGCAAAGGGGACGAAGGAGGTATATGACCTACCCCATAAGGGAAAGCATTAAAAGGAGTTGAAGTGCCCCCCTTGTGACCTTTCAGAGGAGCGTTAGAGCTCCCTGTCCTCAGACCTAAAGTCTGTGAAGTGGAGTAGGAAAGTACAGGACTTGTACCTGAGCTAGGCATCCCGTATGAGAACGGAGGGCCTGTCGCACTAGGTGTGAAAGGGGTTGTGGCCTCTGCCATAGACAGGATCGGACCACTGTGCGAGGTAGAGGCGGTCAATATCATGGTTGCTCGGACTGGTCTCGGTGGGTTAGGAGGTGGAAACTCTCCTATGGTGACAACCATAGTGGGAATTGAAGAATTCCCAGAAGGAGTGACAACATTTGCTTCCATTTTTGCATGCGACACTATCTGGCACTCGTAAGGGTGAATCTGTACGATGATGGGTGTCAAAAGATCAATGGTTGGAGTTTTAGGTGGACCAAGATCTTTCACTCCAGAGTCTAAAATAGTCATTTCCTCCAAAGGTTGGTTGGGCACAATTTCTTGTGACCCGTTCTCTTCAAAAGACCCTTGTTGGTCTAGCTTTCGCCTTAGTGGTGGCTAGGGTGGCTCCAGTGTAACCGACGACAAGCCCGGAAGCCTTCGTGACCAGTGGAACTCATGATCCTCCACTATGTGAGAATATCAAAGACACTCTAGGGCTGTCTATTCGTTCAAAAAAAACAACAAACGCTAAAAAAATCCCTACAAGATCAAACAAGAAACCACTAAACTAATTGGAAGAACAGTTACAACAACCAACACTAGAGCAGCTTACCGGTGCAAGTGAAACTCGAAAATGGAAGCACCCTCTGGGTATACTCTACAAAGCATGGTCCGATGTTTTTCCTAAGTACCACAGTATAGCCTCACAGTCACCTATGTATGTCCCTAAAAAGATAGGCAACTAGGTTGCCAACATGCAAACAGTCACCAGGTGGGTACAGTCGAAAGTTGGGTAGACCACAATAAGAAGGGTATTGAGCCCAAAACCTATCAAGGGTATCAAAATCAAGTGGTCTGGAAGACAACTGAGGACCTCGAAACTGATTTGAGAACCACGAAGCTTCGTGGCAAATGCAATAGAAAAATCCAAAGACAAGCCCTCTATATGTGTTCTCCACTACGATTGGTCCATCTTTGGAGGGGTTATCTCTGCTACCTTTCCGCACGCGACCTCGTGTTTATCCCGTGTGTTATAGGGGGGTCCCAGATAACTTTCACAATACTGGAATTTGACACTCCCTAACTCAGACTCCAATATTTGATTTTAATGGCCTTGAAGAGTTTCCTCTCCAACGTAATTCAAGGCCCTAACCCTAAACTAGTTGGTTGACCCTACAAACATAAAAAGTCTAATGAATTTTAGATTTAGCATTAATTTTTATGGCTTGTCTTAAGTCAAAGGTTATGAAAGTGAAACTAGTGATGTTTGAAAGATGAAAGAAAAATAAATAGAAAGTTGGAAACAAAATATCTTCTCTTAACTCAAATCTTAAACATCAAAAAAATTTATAAGATCTTTGAACAGTGAACTCAAAGAAGGATTTCACTCGACTACGAGCTACTTATGATCTAAGTAAACCTTCAAGAACTTATGAAAGCAAAGACTTTTCCCTGGTTGCTAATGCAAAACAACACTTTTTAACCAAACAAAGACATAAAAAAAAAAAATATTTGAATGTTCTCAAAGCAAAAAGGAAAAATACCAACAAGTCAAATCCAAGAAAACTTTTGGCCTAAGCGCAGATCGCAAAGAGTCACTTAAAACTCACACACAAGAAAATTAAAAATGGACTCTCACGCTTGTCTAAAAACCCTATAAAGGAAAATTTTGAGGAAAACTTCTAAATGAAAAAAAAAACTATTTATGTGATCAAACCTAAGTTACTGACTGCTATGACAGAGACCCCAAAACCTGAGAGGTATGGCTCTTGTCAAAGGAAAGTATGATTTCCTCACCTTCAACAAAAATCTTCTCCTCAAGCACACTCTTGACAGTTCAACAACAAGCGTGTGCACGTGAGCTGTGTAAAGTTAGAGCACGTGTACATGTGTGCTGGCCTTAGACAGGCCGTGTGTATCTCTGAAACTCTGAGACAAAAATAAAAAGCCAAGCAAACCAACCCAGGTAGAGACTGTTCGTACTAAGAACTAGAATCTGTTGAAGACTCAGACACTTACTTTAACAGAAAAAAAGAAAACAATTCAAGGAAAACTTCATAAAACAAACCAATCTGAGGTGAAACCTAAGCTATGGACTGCAAACAACAAAGACTAGAAAGAGTTCCAGAAAGCCCCTGAGAAGGTCTACTTCTAACAGGGAAGAGGATGATTGCATGTCTAAAAGAAATTTTCTAGAATCATACACATGACTGACACTTCCTCAGCTAGTGTGTATATGCGGGCTATGAGAATTTAGGGCGCGAGTACACGCATTCAGATCTTATACAGGCTGCGTGTACCTCTTTGGGTCTCGGAAAAAAAAATACAGTCAAGCAAAGAAACAGAGATAACTAGTATGGAAGACCAAAATCTCTGTTAGCTCAGACTTTTGCAAAAACTTTAAAAATAGGAAATGAAACCAGTTCTTAAAAATACCCAACAGATATTCCCAAGAACCCTAGATAGTCCCCAGTATGGTCGCCAATTCTATTGTGAGTGGGAAATCTCTCTACGGACTAGCACTTAGGGTTGTATCATGCATGCAGAAAATACCTAAAGATCCTACTTTCTACCATCGTCCCGGACCTAATCCCCATTATTCTTAAGCAAATATGTAGTTTAGAAGATCAAGTGAGCATACCTTATTTCGGGCGTTTGATGTTGATCCTTATTTATGCTTGATTTCTCATTGACTGCAACTCTCCTCCCAAGGCTGACCCACATTCACACAAGAAAAACAAAGAACTCCACATGCATTTGATATATAGATTAATGGGTTAGAGAGTTAATCAACATATGTGCAATAAACCATGAAAACCTCATATTCTGGGATGGGAAAAGTATCTCTTTATTATTAAGTTCAACAAATCAACTTACAATGGTGAAGCCAACCACTGCTCCATGAAACCTGGTCCTGGGCTCCTCTTCAACTGTTCTCCAACTTCTTTGCTCTATATTTCTCTTTGCATAAGGAAGGCTAAAGGTTGGGACAAAGGGAATATGCAATTCAGTATAGTTTCTTTACTATGATTCTCCTCTTTCAAATGGGACCCCTAACCCTTCTTTTATAGGCTAGAAGAAGCTAGGTATTTGGTCGAAACCTCAGCCATGCATGGCCAAAAGGTTTAGTTAACTTACCCAAAGCTATGTGTTCCATCAACAACTTTATTTTTTTCTTTCTTTTGTAGGTACACGCGGGCTGTTTTGGGTCAGCTAGCATGTACACGCGTGCAGTAATGGAGCAGGGCGCGTGGGACTTTATAAAACAAGTTTTTAAGAAGAGTTGTTCAACAATGTTTTGGAAAAGAATGAATCTGAGATGGCCTGATGCTAGGTAAGCATGTCTGGCACAAATTAGGGTTATAACATTCATATCCCACGGTCACATGAAACTCTCGCCAGAGAAAAGGGGCTAAGGCCTAAGATTGGATATTTAAGGCATGGGAAGCTAGAGAAACCGCCCGGGGGGTTCAGGTCAATGCAAGCCTGCACCAAGAGGAGGAAAAAGGGCCCGCAATTGTCAGGTATTAGTAGAGGTTACCCATAGTTTGGTCAAGGTCTCTTAAGAGACTTTGTGGGTGTTCAGAGGTCCTCGTTTTCTATTTTGATCATGGGGAAGAAATTAGGGGCATGTGTATTATGGTTTTTTTGTTCCATCATGGGTCAAAGAGTTATTCTGACTCAGTTTTTTGAATGATCCTAGACCAGGAGGTCGCACAACCCCTAGGTGAGAAGGGGGGTTGCATGACACCTCCATTCTCA
Organism: Picea engelmannii; assembly: GCA_009831015.1. Classification (NCBI taxonomy): domain Eukaryota; kingdom Viridiplantae; phylum Streptophyta; class Pinopsida; order Pinales; family Pinaceae; genus Picea; species Picea engelmannii. The sequence continues at coordinate 205,615 of ML797060.1, forward strand.
TCTTCATACCATCATAAATGAGGATGCGGGTGAGGGGAGATGAACATATTATGTTTTACTATGAGGGTGCAAGTGGTGGGAGATAACAAATAAAACATATTAGTTTTTACTCATTATTTCCCTCCATCCCTAGTCTCATACTATATTTTACTGATTATTCCCCCCACCCCCATCCCTAGTCTCATACTATATTTTAGCAATTATTCCCCCCACCCCCACCCTCACCCTCATATGAGGATATGAGAGTGGAGGTGGCATGAATATTGAGTAACATTCATTGTATGGGAGATACAAATATCAATGAGTCGTCTCTAGAAAGGAAAAAAATAGTTTTTAATCATTCCTTTGCATGAAAATGAATTTGCACTCAATCTTGAACCACCTACATAATAGAAACCAATCTTGAACCACCTACATAATAGAAACCATCCCAAATTGAAATACACTCCTATACAAGAGAAACCACCTATTTCTTGAAATGATATTAGAGAATGATAGAGAAATTATTATTGTAATACGAAATCATGAAAGGACAAGTTGTAACCATGAGAATGTAAGTGCATCCTTTCATGATTCTATTTGTTCATTGTTCATTCATGATTCCATGATCATTCTCTTTGTCATTTGTCCATTCATTATTTGAGTGTAAATATATTGGCCAACATTATGCACCACTTAATAAGTCAATGATTAATGTTCTTCCTTTCCATATTTTTTGTGGTGATGGTCAATAGTGTGTTTCCATTAGAAAGGATGAAAAACCAATAATCCAATCATTATTGTATTGCATGGTGCATAAATATAGTCAAATTGAAGGAAAACAATAATTGATAAATTGTCATGGGTGTAATATTTTCCTCATTAAATATGTCAATGTCGTAAAAATATGATGCCTCTTGCACCCATGTATCATTGGAAAGATATTTATATACAAATATCGTGAAAGTATGGGTGTTGTTAGGACTCTGTAATTTGCCCAAGGCTGTGGAGGTAGTCACAGAGGCAACATTAGAACCACTTTGAGTCATGGATTTATCCCTCCAAGACTCAGAGAGGGATCTCTCTATCAGATTTAGATTTGTTTGAGTATGGATCTTAGGCTAGCTAATGGGTTCAAAGTTTGGATTTTGAATTGGTAGGGGCAAAGAAGAGGAACCATGGGCAATGGAGTCGCAATCTGAAGTTCAATCAAAAACAAGTTCTACAGACAACCTTATAGGGCAAGGTAGGAACTCTTATTGGATTCTTTTGAGTCTGATTTTGGATTTGGAGGAGAAGATGAGAGGACTAGGCAACAACAGGGCAATCAAGAATCCTGAAATTAACCATTGAGCAGAAAACATTGACTATTATGTCAAAACCAGAAATAGAGTGTATGTTTCAACAAATTATGTTCTTCAAACTTCTTCACATAATTCAAAGTATGAATAACTTAAGAAAAACAACGGAAACAAATTACAGTGAATATGAAAAACATCACCACCAATATTGACACATGAATCATGTAACTGTTGTGACTGTATTATTGGATTGATGAAAAATAGAAATCTTTGTGAGCTCTGATACAAATCAAATCATGGTCCCTGACTGATTCCTCCTACACATTTGACTCATTAAAATATATAAAAAGACTCTCCCCAGGCCCAGGAGGTCTAATTCAACCACCTCGGCAAAAAATAGCAACCAATCTTCAAAAAATCTGGAACTGTCCGCCATGAAAGACGGGTCGAACTGCTGCAAAAAAGGGGTCAACTCATACATCTGTTTATCTTCAATGGAGACACTTGTAAAAAATATGAAGGATTTTATTGTAGATGAGTTTTTTTGGAGCACAAACCTCCTTCAATTTCTCCAATTTTGTTTCTAGCTCGCTGAAATAGCTCCCGCAAAATCACGAAAGAAACAAGAAAAATCGGAAACCTGAAAAAAAGGGATGAAATATTGCTTCAATTCTCCCAAATCATGGCACCTGTGAAAAATATGAAAGAGGTTTTTCTTCTTCATCTCGTTCTGAACAAAAATATCTATCGGTTTTTGAAAATGCATTTCTATTTTCCCATAATCTCTCTCGAAAGTCGACGTGATGAACAAGAAAAATAAATGGTCTAAAAATTTCGGGAGGGTGGTTTTGGAGGGCAGAGTGGTTTTGGTCGGACCCCCCTAAGGTGGTAAGTGGTATTGGGAAGGGGGTATGAGTTCACCATGAGATGACAAGTGTCCCTCCCAATACCACTTACTCAGACCCCCCCTTTGTTAAAGTTAGAATGGTCGGGGGGGTCCGAGTAAATTACTGTCGTAGATTTATTTCTTGGGATGTGTGAATGTGAAGTTACGGGAGGGGGAATGATTTGATGTTTATTTTTTTGTTTTTCATTTTTTTATTTTATTATTATTTGTTTCTTTTTACGTGTTGTCATTTAATTTTTATTTTGTTTTACTTTTATTTATTACGTGATGTTTAATTTAGTATTGTGTTTTATATTTATGTTTTTTATTATATGTTTTTTTTTATACTAAGTTTGTTTTATTTACGGTTCATTTTACTTTTGGTTTTATTTTAATATTTTTTTTTAGACTTAGGATAATTTGTATTTTTCTTTATTTTTATTGTTTTTAATTTAGTTGATGTATTATATTATTATTTTCTTTTTTAATTTGTTTTTAATGTTTATTTTCTATTTAATTCATGTTTTATATTGTTTTATTTTTAATTGATTTTTATTTAATATTTATATTAATAAACTAACCTAATTATTAACAAAATAACTTAATTATTAATTAATAATTAATTAATTATTTACAAGACTAACATGGTTTTAACTATACAAAATTTATTTACTAACATTATTGACCTATTGATTTTTCTTTTAGCCTAAGTTTGTTTATTCATGCAGGGATGAGTGATGGACGAGATGTGGCTAAGGGACAAAAGGACAAGGCGTAGAGGTGGATGAATGATGCAGTAGGTGACAAAGGATCGGGCAGGGTGATGGAGGATTGAGTGAAATGGATGGAGGGGGAAAAAGGAAACAACCGAGAGACCAACAAGCCAGGAACTTCATCATGAGACCCACAAATGATATATGAATCATCAGACCTCGTATAATTATAGGACCCTAATAGGTGTAATCTTTTTCTAAATAAATATGTCAATTTGTCATAAAAATATGATGCCCCTTTTACCCATATATCTTTGTAAATATATTTATATTCCAATGTTGTAAAACTATGAATTTCCCTCCATAATGTCATAAAACATGAATCTTGTAAAACATGCCCTCCATAAGGTATCTTTTTCCCATGAATTTCACCCCTGAACCATGCACAAGTCCTTGCACCATGACACAATTCATTTGGAAGTAATATTTTCTTGAAGAGTGGGACACAAGCATTGTCCTATGGTTTGGTAAACTAAGGATGAGTCTCATTATCCAAGATATGCTACAAATCCAATTGCTTGGGACATAAATGAGCTAATTGTAAGGCACGTCATCCATGCTTGTGGAGTTAGACCATGAGACATTCCCTTTGGTTATAATCTTTGGTTTAGGAGTGCAACATGGTCCTAATTAAAAGGTTTGTCACATAATTGGCAGGTCTTTTATCTCAAGAAATGATTAGGGGATAAACTTTAATGGCTTAGACACTTCACAACATTTCTAAGAAATGGTGTGAGGTTAAAAACCAAGGTCACAGGCCCTGCGTTTTTCTTCTATGATTTCATGTGGCCCGTGAATATGGGCCCATACCACAAGAAGTTCACTTTGGTAGGAATCTTAGGCTTAAAAGTGGGATGCAAAATTAGTTCCAAGATTGGGCACACAAAGGACATGTCTTTGAGACCAAGAAAATGTTTGAAGATGATATTCAGGGGAGTATGCCATGAACAATTCTTTTATGGCTTGAATATCACATATAAGGCTCTAGACCACAACATAATTCCTCCATATGTATCTTTTTTCCAAGAATGACATACAAGTATAGTTCAAAATTTTGGTGTACCATGGAAGAGTATCCTAGCCTATGACATGATCTAAAGCCAAATAAATAGGATTTAGGCTCTATACAAAACTTCTAAGGCACTTGATCCATTCACAAGTCTCATACCATGACATTGAGTCTCTAGAAGTAATATTTGGTTGGATAGTTGGATATGGGCTCAATTTACGATATTTAATGCATCAAGGACGAGTTTATTAGCCCAAGACATGATTTGGTGTTAAAAATCAAGGACTTGAGCCCTACATGATAGATATAAGGAACATAGGCCATGCATGGGGCCTTAGACAATGAGATTGTTCTCTCCAACATAATCTTTGGCCTAAGAGTGGGACAAAGTCCCAATTCCAAGGTTTAAAACATACTCTAAAAATTCAACTCTTTAATATGAAAAATACATTAATTTAAATGTTAAGGTTCTCAAATGTCACATATACATCTCACATCATTGGATTCGCTAAATTTTTTAATTTAAAAAAAAAAAAACATAAACATTATAAAAAAATTACACATGGATATAGATTATCTTCTACATGTTTACATTGTTTTATATTTAAATATTGTCATGTTCATTATATATAACATCATAGTCACAAATATAGTTAGTTTTTTTTATATATGTCTTTGATGCTTTGAAGTTGTTATAAATGCTTATGCCTTCAAGTTGTTTTATATTGTATTTTCATTTTATGTTTCTATAACTTATGAACTTTCACATTCATGAATTTTCAAAGGATATCTATCTAGGAGAGATGTTGAGACAAGAGTCTCCAAATATGCCTTATAAACACTCAAGGATATCAAATGAAGGAGGGAGATCAACCCCTTCTTTTAATGAGACATCGAGGACGTTGGAGACCCATATTTCAACAAGTAATGATATCTTGGGAGGGGCAATTATTGACCAAAGACAATCTAGTCTGACGGGGAGATTATCAAATGAATCAGTGAATAGATCATCCAAACAGAGTGCTCGAAATAGTGATATGGATACAAATTTCTTAGATAGGTTGCACATAAATACTCCAACAATGGATAATGTAGGGAATACATCACAACAACAAAATATGTTTGGTAATTTTCTTTTGATTTTTTATTTTTTGTGTATTTATGTTTATGTTTCATATGTTTTTTTTTATGTTTTTTTGTTTTTGTTAAATGTTGTAATTAGTTTCAAATGTGTCTTTGTGTAGAGGATCAGTTTAATGAGAGATAATTAAATGAAATAAAGAGTGGTCATCATGAAAATTCCAATGTTGGTGAAGAGGGTGAAAGTGGATTCAAGGGGCACTATCAAGAAGCAAAAGATTACATGCCTACGTCCATCTATCCCTTAGATGTTGGTGATGAGATTCATTGGGAAGGGTATGTTGAAGAAATTACGCTTGAATGATGCTTATTTCTTCAAAGAAGACTGCAAAATGATTTGAGGTGCTTGAATATCCCTCGAGAGAGTAGGAAAAGATTGGAGATTGTTTTGCATTAATTGCAGAAGTAGTAAAAAATAGAATTTCAAAAGAAGATGAAATTTCTATGTTCAATTTCAAAGAGGGGCCAAAGTGAAAGATGTTGAAGGTGCAATGTTTTACACACCCCAACATAGCATAACATATTTATAATAGATTTTTGGCAGCATATGGGAAGTTGTTGTGGAATGATGAGGTCCACATTACTTTGCTAGAATCTTTTATGCAGATTTTTTCATGGGCATGCACCATGATTATACCAGCCTATCGTCCAATTATTATGGGGCTGGTAAAAGACGAACATATGATCAAAAATGGGCTTATCAAAATGCATCATTGCAGAGGCCCACACGACCTTTGGTATCTCTCCCAATAGGGGCATTTTCCTCACATTTAGAGATGTGAGATACATCGGATGTTGGCAAGGAGGCCAGGAGTGAAATCAAAGAAAAATTAGGATCAATTTTGTATGGTGTTGATGTTGATTTGAACCGTCAGAGAGCTTAAGCCAATTCTCGAGCTAATTTTGCTTACAAAATAGATGAGGAGATGGATTCCATGTCCATAGAATATATACAGGAGTATGCAAATTTTTTTCATAATGGTTGGAGGGAGTTAATTCAGAATGATGAATCGAACACCAGATTGGCATGTGTTATAGTTAGTAAATTTTTCATGCATTTGAGGATATTTTTCATGTAGTTCTAGATCTAGATACATATCATTTTATCTTTAGAAATAATTGAGATGTTATTGTCATTAATTGCAGTTTGGTCATATGTTAAATGAATCTCCAGTAAATAGGAGACTTGATTCTTCGAGTTTAAATTTGGATGGGTTGAATCAGGTATGTGTTTAAATAATCCACATATGAAAACTTTAGTTGTCCAATCTTTACAACTTGTTGAATAATCAACATACATGAAATTTATGTTTTTGTATTAATGTGAACACATTGAACTCTAAAATTCTTATTTTTGTTGTTCACAGATTCCTATTCCATCTCCCACTACTTGGGCAAGCTTGTCCCAATTCTCATTGGAAGAGTTTGAAGAGCGTGGGAGTTTACATGTTTAATTGCATGTTGAAAAGAAATTTGGTTATATATGAAAATCACAATGTAATTAAATTATTAATTTAAAAGAAAAATGTCTTACAATATATAATTTATTAAATCTTAGGGTATGGTGGGTAAGACCATGACTCAACTGACCATGAGAATGCCATCCTCTTGTGTATTTGATGATATTTAGGTTCACACATCACAGGTATTACATGTTTCAAAATTTAAAACTACAATTTAATGTGTTAAAATCATTTAATTTTAATTTTCAAGTGTACAAATTTGAAATGTGTTATAGGGCAATGTGGAGAATAGAGTGTTTGAGATTTTGCTTGAAGAGAATGTGGAGAAGAGAATATGGGATATTGGGATTGAGAATGATGCATCCATACCTGAGAAGGTTTTGTCTATTCATGATGATGCTTAAATGTATGTACGTTGCATATTTGTGAGTTTTAGTTTGTTTTATGTTAGGCCTTTTATATATAAGTGTTCAAGCTTATTTGTATTGAATATGCTTATTTTTCTTTTTGAATTTTTTTGAATTTTTTAGTTACAATACAAATTGCACATGATGCAAAACTTTTCTTCTAATTTTTTCCCTTTTGAATGATGCAATATTGAAGTTTTTCTATAGTTGAAATAAGTACTTGTAGAAAAATTGAAATTTTGTTTGATCAACTTTTTAATTAAGCCTTTTTTATTCATAGAAGGGTTACTCAACTAGTGTTTATATAATTTTTCAACGCTTCGATCAATCATTTTGATATATATAGAACTCCTATATAAGTTTATCATCATCTAAAATGGTACATTCAATCTGATTTATGTTTAGATCATGATGCATACCTAATTTTGAAATCTAGCATTTGATTATATGAGAACATAATATAGATCCCACATCAGAAAGAGGAATGATTCTAAATTCACTTAGATTTAACAATATGCTCTAGATATTGATCTTATTTAAGATTAGATCATGAGCATGAACTAGAACTATTCTAGATTTTAAAATATGATTACATGATCTTATTCATGATCTTATTTATGTTTAAACTTTAAATCATGATGACAGAAATTTTGAACTTGAGCATTTAATTATCTGAGAACAAACTCTACCCAACATTAGAAAAGGGGAAGATTCTAAATTTTATTTGATTTCATTCCTTTCTTTCTTGTCCAAGAATGGCGTAATTGTTGACTATTTGGGTTGGTTTTCATTGATGTCAACCCATGATGAAAGTCCAGTAGCGAATTCCAGTAGCACAAAGTTTTGGATAATGGACCCAAGTTTGTTTTATGTATAATGGTATGAGTTTTAATATATTTTAAGGTAATACTATTCTAGATGGATAATACATATCATGTCATTTTTGGTGGTATGTGGAACGTCACATAACTCCTCACGGTTAGAGAGTTATGACCATATGAAGTTGGATAACCCTCATGAGCCATCTAGAAGCCCCAAAAGGTCAAAGTAGTCAAAGTGGTTACAAAGAAGAAATTATTTAAATAATAAAGTGAAGTGATGAGTGTACTATAATTCAAAGTGGATACAAAAGAAATTATTTAAATAATAAATTTAATGGAGAAATTACTAAGTGGACAAGTGGTTAGAAGTGGGTTATCCCTAAAATAAGGAAAAGTGGTTTAAGATGGTTAGAAGATAACCCATTGAGGAAGCTACATAAAAGTATAAATAAGAGGTAATGGTCTCTCATATAATTACACTTGAGCATATTGAATATATACAAGTGACTGAGGTAACCAAAGGATATCTAACGCAAATTTCAGAGGGAAGGTGAAGTAAAGAAGGCCGAAATTCAAGGGAGGATAAATTATTTTCATGATGCTTTCTAAGGTATGTTATTTATAGGTCATCTCACCATTCTCAAAATAACTTGTTTTCTAGAATGATTCAGACCGTCAAATATGGAGGTCGTTGAGGAAACATATCCAAGTAGTTGTGATAAAAAAAATTCAACTTTTGGGACGTTGTATTTTTGGAGTTACACTCTGTGGAAAATAGGGTTTGTGGATAGTCTTGAAACTAGTCTAAAACAAGTATTTCGGGTAAAAACGTCATAACTTATTTATAACATATCCAAATTCAGTAAGAAAAAATTTATTGGTTAGAGTATAGTCTGTTAGCACTAGGAGTCACCTTCAGATTGCATGGAAGGCAAGCCCAGTACCCATCAAGTTATAAGTGAATGTAAGGGTGTTTAAAGGTTCAAATGGAAAAGGACTCAAGTGTTAATGTTCTAACTCAGATAACAGGGCTAGCATACACCAAAAATTAAGGTCTTGGATAATTTCAATCAATAGTTTTGGATTAAGTATGAATAGAGGTAAGACTTGAATGAGAGAAGTGTAGGGGTTGCTGTAAACATCAGGTCAACAAGAGCCTAAGGAGGAAATCTTCTTAACATAAGATCTTCTTGAACCAAGAAACTAAGGAAGATAAATAAAAATCATGATAACATAATGATAAAACATCCATCATAACATCACCACAATCATTCATGTAAATCATTCAAAGCATGAACATTTAGCATCAGAAGCAAATAGACTGAAAGAGAAGTTGATTTCTATTAGTCAAAAAGACTTAAGTCCAGTACATCACTAGATCACAGTTACTTCATCAAAAATATTACAGTATAAGGGAGCCTTGCTCAACCATCTGAACCCACCAAAGCAAATGATCTATCTATTTATAACAAAAGGGAGGCAACAACTAGAGGTACGAGTTGGCCCCTTTCCCTTGAAAAACTCTAAACATTTATTTTCTCTAACAACTTATCTAACCATCTATGCTATAAAACAGGAAAATGTTGATGACTGATCCAACTAAAATTCAAACTGAATTGATTCCCTTCTGTTGCGCAGCTCCTTGTTTTCCATGTGTCCTTCAGGGCATGTGGTTGTCTTTATAATGCCATATGTTGCTTCTCCATCCTTCTTCATCATCAATTTATCCAAAAGTTGTTAGCTTGGTCCTCCTATATCCCTGGTCTTTATTGGCAGCTTCCTTGGGTAGCAAAACTAGGCAGCACACTACAAGGAGAAAATGTAGCACCTGTAGGTAGCATTGTGTTGCATATGTGTACAGACTCTTCTCTCTGTGCAATATTAGGTAGTACCTATAGGTAGCACCTCTGTGCCAAACTTTACCCTCTGTAAAATATTCGGTAGCGCCATTAGGTAACGCCTTTGTGTTGCGCATGTGTGCCAATTATTGCCCTCTGTGAAATATTAGGTAGTGCCATTGGGTAGCGCCTCTTACGTTGTGTCTATGTGTAGGTTTGGGTAGCATTACAAAAATGTAGTGCCTTTAATCCTTGAACATGTGCAGAGTAATTTATGGTTTTTCATGATGACAAAACTGTTTTAATCAAGAGCCTTGACTGCACAATAGGTAGTTCCTTCTACCAATGGGGAAGCTAGCACTTAGAAAAAACCCAAAACCCAAATAGTCAAGTGCTTAGAATCCTGTATAAATGGTAGAGATAATATTTGCATATTGGTTAACCCTCCCAAAAAGATGCATCCTCAAAAATGTGGCTTACCCTTACCAACTATTTTGTCATTTTGACACTTAACCTCATACTCTTTCTGGTAGAAAGAGAATATTCAATTGATATAGCAGACTTCTTCTTCTTAGCATTGACAGGCTTATTTGGTGTATATGTGCTATCCTTAGTTGTTGGTCTGTCATCTTCAATGGAAGCTTCAACCAACACCTGTAGATTTCTTTAGGCTACCTCATCTTGAAAATGCTTTAGCTCTTCCTTTAGCTTCTTGTTCTGAGATTGGAAGCCTCTGTTCTACCTATAGAGATTCCTTAGTTGTCTTTGAAGGGGTTGGGACCTCCTTGCTGCAAATATTTCCAAGTCATGGGTGTGACTGTAACCATCCATGGGCTCTTTCATCTGATCCAAGTTGACCTTATCTTCTTCTTTAAGATGAGATATTTATTTTCTTTCATCTCTAAGCTACTTGATAAGTCTTTTATAGGTCTAACTATTAGGAGGAATAATGGCATGTACAATCTCACTGGGATTTTTCTCAGACTCCTCTTCCTCCTACATGGGAAGTGTCTTGTCTACCTCATCAGGTTCCTTGATGAATTTACTTTTATTCTTCTTTCTCAGCACAGGGGTTTCATCTTTTCTTTCAATAGGCTTCTCAATTCCTTTCTCAAAGGTTTCATCTTTACTCTCCAAAGGTATTTTAGTACCTTTATCCTTACCCTTCTGTACAGGGGTTTCTTGTTTCCCTTCAGTAGGTTGAGAACTACCTTTACCCTTCTTCCTCTGAATAAGGGTTTCTAATTTTTCCTCCACAAGATTTTCAATGCTCTTACCCTTCTTCTTTTGAATAATGGGCTCAGGTAAGGACTTCTCTTTGAAAACCTCATTAGGAATTGATGACCTTGTGAAAGGTCTTTTACCTTTGATTTCAACTGTTGGAGGAGAAGAGGGAAAGAGGAGATTCTTTCCTTTCTTGGATGCAGCTTTGGTAGAAGAAGGCACATCTTCTAACCCTGGTGGAGGAGGTGGTGAAAAATATCTATGAGGAGAAGGAAAAACTTCCTCCTTAGCCTCTATGACCTACTTGTTGATCTCTGGAATTTGAATAGGGTTTCTGCCCTTTCTCTTCCTACTGGTCCCTGCTTTAGAAGTACTGGTGGGTGACAAAGGACTTGCCTTCTGTGATTGAGGAGTTGGTGCTAGATCCAACTTGAAATGAGAGGTAACCAAAAAATGTTCCCATGAAATCTCTTTCTTACCCAATTCCTCAAAGACTAGCATTCTGATTAATCCAGAGTAGAAAAGGATAGAATCCACATCTTTAGATTTGGCCTGTATCTTGTCTGACATTTTACCTATACTCCTCAACAAGTAATAAGGAACATTCATCTCAACCTTACTAGTAAAATGTAGCAACAACCTTATATGGTACTGGTACAAGGTGTTGAATCTTCCTTCACAAGTAAAATATCTCTATATGATTTTCAGTAATCTGTCAAATTGTTCAATCATTTGACTCCTTGGCATACTTTTGGACAAGTCATTGGCTTGATATTCAGGTTTAAAAACATCGTTTTCATAGGCTGAACTCAAAGCCATGGATTTGAACCACCTTTCACCTATAATGTGGATCCCTGTTGCTGTTGAGATAAAGGCTTCAGTAACCTCAAACTCCAAATCACCAACCTTGGTTTTCTTGCCATCAAACTATAGTGAAAATTTTCTTGCTGCCTCTGGATGGCCTCTCTGCATGTTCTGACATAAAGAGAGGCACCTTAATCATTGAAAGGCCTCCCTTGCTATGGGTTCTATATCAAAAATATGCATGTCCACCGGTTATGTTCTGACCACCTTGCCACCTTTGTGTGTCTTCCTCGATTGAGGAGTCTCCATGGCTCAAAATGAGGGCTTTTAAGAATTTTAAAGGAAGGTAATGACTAGGAAGGCTTTGAATAGATAAGACTAACTCTTTATACAGATTGATGCTAGTAATCCAAGCTAGACTTTTTAGGAATTAAACCCTTAAGCATGTACATGTATTCTGGAGTGTAAACAGTGAGGAGGTAGTCTGAATTTGGCCCTATGCAATTGAGTGAAATGCCAAACCCCAAGGTGAAAGGAAGAAAGGAAAACAAAGTTAGTTTGAGAAACGCCTTTGGGTAGCGCAACACATACACAAAGGATAAGCTATTTACAGAATTGTGACTTTAATGGTTAAAGAAAACAGCAGTGATCAGACCCTAGATACAGGTAAAGAGATTTACAGGTCCGAAGAGGAGAAAAATAAGGTTACCATGCAAATATGGATCCCTTGCTATTGTGCAAGCTTAGCAAAATGGAATCCCGAGCACAAATTTTCTATGAAAATTAATATGCAGAGGAGGTAAAATGGGAAACCTATGCAATGGACACCTTGTTGAGTACATTTTTATGCTTCCTTTTTACTCTATAAACTACACTTTTGCCTCTATATCCATCCATTTTTCCTTCATTTCATTCCATATTTTCCATAAAACAGCTTATGCAAGGTATATTTATCATTCTTTAGCTTAAGAAT